>MOOZ01001087.1:194648-206228 GCA_002930495.1 Cecropterus lyciades
TTTAATAACTGTGTAAAAAATTTAACTTTATTATAAAAACCCGACTTACATAATTATAAAAACGAAATTTTGTGGGGATAGGTAGGTGGTTCGGAAAGATTTTTTGCGCGACTACCACAGTGGTAATCGCTTAAGGTTCAGAAAATGACATAGGCTACTTTTTATCTCGAAAAATTGCACGGGTGCAGGAAACATGTATTTAAAAAGAATAAAATAGAGATTATTAAAGGTATAAAATTTCGTTAATGTACGTCATGTTACATTTCTTTTAAACGCGGGTGAAACCGCGGGCTCAGCTAGTTATAAATAAATAAAAATTATACCTAAAAAAAATATTTTCCTTTGTATGAACAATACGAAAATACTTTTGCCCGAGGTATTATGTTACGGGTACTCAGGATATGCGGTTTTTGAATTTCTTTTGCCGATAGTTACGCTTAGTTACATGCACGCGGTCACGGAAACATATCCCACAATTGTTGCTCCTAGTTGGTGATTAGGCAATTCTACCAATGTCGTGGGAGAGGTTATGGAATATTTATTACTAAGAAAGTTCGTTATTAAGATTTTTTTGTAAGTACTGGTATTTGTGTATTTTTTGTTCTTCAAAAACTCTCGTCCCGCAGCAGAGTTATTGCGCCGTTATGAATAAGTTTGAAGAATGTGTAAGCTAAAATAAGAAACATATTTTTCCCAGTAACCCATAATGCCTTCTTCTCAGCCATGGGGGCAGCGTTGACAATATGCCGGACAAATATCAGCTGAAGTGCTCTCCGCATCCTCCTTAATAAATATTAATTAATTAATAAACCTAAATTTCCTACTAGATTACTAACAACAGTAACTAAAAACAGTAAACGGCTTACAAAATTTTATTAGCAGGAACCTGTTCAAGTTCCAGTTACTCCCTACGCAGCAATAAGCACACACGTTAGTACTCTTGCATCCGACATCGATATTGTATTCAAATCTTATTCAAGTATACCCGAATCGAAAGCTTTGAAAGAACACTTCCTTAGTGCGGATAAATACACTTATCTGAAGAACGGGATCTTACAATTTTCGAGTTGACCCTGAATTACATATGAAGGTCTCACTGCGGGTTAAGTATCATTGAGTTGAGTCGAACTTTCAGCTTAAACTTAACGGCCGTCTAACCGAAGGCTTAGAGTGATTAGGTGGTTGTCATTTAGCTCCTTACCTACTTTGATATACTAGTAGAAATTGTTTTCAATGTAAGTTACCCTTTGACTGTTTCTGGTTTTTGGTTTTAGTAGTAGCTTATCTTTTTTATGAAATTATAGCAAACGACCATGACGTAAGTACACTTGATGATAACTGATCCAATGAAGACTAAGTTGAAATATATCTAGTATGTATGTCTCTGTCTTAACCTATTTTCAAGTCAAAACATAGTAGCGCCTAAGTCTGCTATTACAAGACTTAAGTCGATAAAACGATTATCCACTCCACAATTCTGTTCTGCCACAATTTTATAAAATGGGTAGAACGTTCCGGTATGTTGAACGTCCGTCCATATGACGTTGTCGAATAATCCGATGTGATAATATCTTGAACGAGTACACAAACACATACATCCGAGATTAGTTTTAGATATATCACCGAGAAGCGAATTTGAAACTCTTAAGCGGTTGTCTCGTGGTCTGGCCACGAGACAACCGCTTCAAATGTCATTCCTTAAAAACAAATGTTTCCGTGTCCGATCCTATAATCCCACGAATTTCGCTACAAATTATTACGAAATTTCTTGAAATTTGTTCACGCTGACACATTCAGCGTAAAGCGAATATTACGTGACTCTGGTGCTAGCGGTACGGATATGGTGACCGCTGATTGGCATTACTTCTCATTAATTCTTAAATATTTATTCTTATTTTCTTATTAATGAATACGATCTGTTACTTTTTATCTTATCCATTAATATAAAATTAACTTTATACTTAACAGTATTATACATAAATGACAGATTTACGGTAGAACTAATTACTCCGAGTGGTATAAAGAAGATCGCGAGAGCTTTGGCGAACTTATCCTACTACATAAGTATAACGAGTAAACGACAAAAAATGTAATCGAAAAAAAATTTGAAAATCCCCCAACGCTATAAAGATTTGTGAGCAAATATTTAAAAAGTCAAAAATAATATCTATAAATGAACCATTAAATTTAATCGAGTTGCAACTACATACATACATATAATAAATCTGTAGGTGATCGATTCCTGTATATGGAAGATATTTTGGAGAAAACCATTTTTAAAATCTTAGGAGACCATTTTAGGAGGAGAATATAACTCAAAAACATTATTTTTGATAAAAAATCTTGATCTTCAACTTCTTGGAGTTCATTGAGCGATACTGCCTTCCACAGATGTTCTTACGTATATATAATTAGTTTATTGAGCAGAGAGAGACAGAGTTTATTTAAATTTGTCCTTCAACTTTTTAACTCTGACAATGTAGGTGCTAAATTATGCTTGTTTAAACCATATGAGTTTTGTATTTGTTGTTAACATATTTTTAATATTTCCTAAACAGGACATATGATGAAAAATTTGACTTTGAATTTACTTAACTCTCATGATGCAAAAGTACTGCTTATGTTATGGCTTAGGATTAGGTTGAGTGAATTCAGGACTATGTACTGTGCTAAGCCAACACATATTAATAACAATTTTTTACTCTTTTGAGGCATGAAAGTGGGTCTAATTTTTTTATTTTATTTTCCCCAATGCAAGAGCTCGACATTTATTGCAAAGTGGTAACTAAGGGTGCTATTAATATTGTATTATATCCAGAAACTGAATATATATGAGGAGTAAAATTTAAAAAATACGTATTTAAAATAGGTAATCCAAGCATTACGTAAGTACCAAAGGGAGGGGGGAGGGCAGATAATTCCTTCGTTTATTTTGATGATATAGCTCTCATCTCATATGTATAGCGTCTCATCTTATAAAGAAATAAATCTCTGCTCAGGATTTAAGAATGTAACTAAAAATATTTGTTCATTTCGTATTGAAATTTGCAAGGTCAGTTCCTACCAGTTTTCTTTAAATAAATGTTATTTAGTTGAAATTGTTGAAGGTATAAATTTCTGTTATATTTATTTCATATTATTATTTTTAAATGCGGGTGAAACCTCGGGCACAGCTAGTTTTAATTATAAAAATATAACATTTACTCGTTAAAATTGTACTCCAACGTCGCGGCGGAGGTTACCGCTTAACGAAGTCCTTTATTCGATTGACTTTCTATTTAGTTACTAGATTTAAATTGTTAAGTCAATGAACGTGACGATTATGCAATCTCCCTATTTTTATTAAACTTAGCCAATTCTCTTGATATATTTATATTATTGTTATTGAAATTTGGTTTTTTTATTAATTAAGAAAAACTATCTGTGTATCGTTGATCGTCTTAGTATGAGACATTTCAATATGTATCCCGAATAAAATGCAGTATATGCAGTTGGAGTTTATGTAGCGCTGATCCCTTTCTCATACATAATTAAGAGAAGATAAAGTATTAGAAATATTACTTTGTGAAAGGATCTCGGATAAAGATGCCTTCAATGCCAAAAATTTAAATTAAAGTGCAGAATCTCACAAGTGCTCATAACAAATTTCCTTTCAGACTAGTTGTATCCTTATTATCTCATATCAAGAAGAGAAATTGTCAACTACGAAGCCCTACGACAAGGATTAATTACTGAAACACAAACCACATGACACAACATAATGATGTGTCCACCGACTCACATGTAGCTAGGGCTGCCAACCTTCTTGCCAAAAAACAACTTTAAACACGATAATATTATACATATGAAATGAAATTTTGCATACGCCTACGGGGGCCAAATTGTCATTTACAATATGTTTTCTTACACTACCATATAATTAAATTAAAAATTCCCAACGCTATAAAAACAAGTGAGCAAACATTTAAAAAGTCAAAATTAATATCTAATAGATGAGCCATCAAACTCGAGTGAGTTACACTTATATTAAAATATAGAAATATAACATTTGCACGTTGAAATTATACTATAACCTCGCAGCGGAGTGGTAACGCTTAACTAAGTCAGACCCTTTATTCGATTGACTATCTATTTATTTAATAGATTTAAATTATTAAGGCTATAAACGTGACAATTATGCAATCTCCCTCTTTTATTTTAATTAGGTTGGTATTTAGTCTCTTAACTTACACAAACATACATGCGCTCCAAAAAACTTACCCTCCTGACGCAGTCCGGTAAAAATTCAATATACTTTCAGCGTAGGGGATGATAATTTAAACGAGTAGCTGGATAAAAAGCAATAAATAAATATGTCACAATAACCAAAAAACTAATAATTACACTTTTTATCAACGCCTCGTTCACCTGTCTTCCTGCTCGTTTAAAAAAATTCAGCCAAGACGTAGATACTCGATCTTCGATCATTTTCACCCTTTCCACTCCATTACTTTCCATATCACTATTACATCGAATAAATTAAAGAATTCCTTATCGAAGAAGAATTATTATCAAATAAAAAAAATATTGTTGAAGCCTCTAAACCTCTGGTGCTCACTGAAAAAATTATGCAACAACCGAATAATATGAATAACATACGAAACACGAATGTTCTAGTGTAATATATTTTGCATCGCATAGCTACATAAGTATGCGAAACAATATAATTACGACATCGTTACATCAATAAAAGCACTTTCAAAATAGCATAATTAAAAGGAAATAAATATGCAATGATAGCTTGTAAAAATATATTAATCCATAACAAGGTTAATAGTAGAAATCGAATATTAGCGCCAAATTCTTGTGACTTTACTCAATAAATCCAAGAAAGTGAAAAACATGGTAGTGCTATTTTTTTTAATAAAATAAAAATCCGAATGCTTGAATAAATAATTGAAATATTAAAAACAACAACTACAATAATGGCTTTTACCCCTTGACAAACATGGTAAGCTACCTGACCCATCTTATTCTGGGAGGGCGCAGATGAGTTCCTGATCACTTCAACAAATTCCGTTTAATTAAAATTACAGCTAAATATCTCTCAACCTCAAATTTTAATAGAACAAAGCGTTCCAACAAAGGAGGACTAAAACGAGGATCCTCCAAGCTGTTGTTAATGAAATCCAGAGACGCATGTTGGCGTAATATTCAGCCGATTATCCGAATGCGATATGTTTGTTTGGGCTGGAAGGCAGTTCGGTGTGTGAACGATAGCGCGCTGTATAAATCACTTGGAAGATAATGTGCCCCGATATTTTAGGTTTTAACGTCCGGTTTACACTACTGTAACGTTTCACTTATAAAGGAGTAGAGTATATTGGTACTTGAAGAAGTACATTAAGTCAAAATAATAATAAAACAACGTAATAACTATTAAACTTCAAATGAATAGTGTGATGTACATTATACGAATTTAAGCTTTAGTAAAAGAAAAGATAACTTTTCACGCTACTATTGACGTTACCTTACATCACACTTAATCAAGTCATGAAACTGACAATACACTTTTTAAATAACAGTATCGTAACGAATATTTAGTTCTCTCGTGTAATGTATTAATACTAATTACAAAAATCACTAGTATGTTTTTTTTATAAAAGTGAAGTAGCAAACGAGCTTGAAGTTCACCTGATGGTTACTGCCATCCATGGACATCTGTAATCAATTTCATATAGAACATTATAACTGAAATCGGTCACAGATGCGTTGCTACTCCCGAGGAATAAGATGGTCGCCTTATATGAAAGGTAGCCGGCCCCTGGTAACCAAACCCTTCCATCGAAAAGCAATAATTGCTTCAAGCCAGAAATAGATGTGGCGGTGATATCTCCCCGGTTGAACTACTCTGTTTCTACCACCTGGTAAATGGTATTTTGTTTCCACGAAGAATTCTTCATGGATCCCATCAGGGGGAGTGAAAGAGGTATATTAGACTATTACGGATTTAAAATCCGCAGAGTTTCTTTGGACGCTGAGTGCCGGGTCTTACGAAGCATTACATGTGATCTGGCACTGGTGTTAAGGCTAGTCTTAAGAGAGAGCTCTTGTGGTATCCCTCGTAAGATGAGCATGTAGAATGAACACACCAATGAACACGACTTAAAGACCTGAATTTGATACTTCAAATCAGCCTCAATGGGCTCATGAGGTATGTACCACTGGAGCGGTCATCGTCAAATTGCTGTAAATTTTACTATTGACTCTATGTTAATTAATATTAAATACATACGATACTATACAGTTCAATATCTTTGATTTGTTTCATGAAAGTACATTAAATTTTTGAAATGGAAATATTTTACAACTAACAGTAAATTACAACGAATGTCATTTAAAATTCGTGCTAATTAAATAAGTCCTGATATGTTCACATAAATACATTACTACACTAATGATATGGAAATCACCTACATATTAATTAATTTTAATTTTAAAACATATCAGGTGCCTATCTATTTCATTTTGTGACAGGTGACGTCTACGTGTCGCTTGGAAGGTGACAGATTATAATCTTTATCGTGTAACATGTGGGTAACACATATCATTTTTTAAGTTTCCTTACCTAAAGGGTAAAAACAGGACCCTAAGACTCCGCTCTCCGTCTGTCCGTCGGTCCATCTGTCCGTCTTTCTGTCGATCCATCTGCCTGTCACCAGACTGTATCTCATGACCCGTGATAGCTAGACAATTGAAATTTTCACAGATGAGGTATTTCTGTGACCGCTATAACAATTATACTTAAAACTGAATAAAATAAATATTTAATACATACAACGAACGTGATTTTTTAACCGAATTTATAGATGCTACGGAACCCTTCGTGCGCTAGTCCGACTCA
The DNA here is from genome assembly GCA_002930495.1 of Cecropterus lyciades. NCBI lineage: Eukaryota > Metazoa > Arthropoda > Insecta > Lepidoptera > Hesperiidae > Cecropterus > Cecropterus lyciades. The sequence continues at coordinate 201,532 of MOOZ01001087.1, forward strand.
CGCTTGGGTGGTTTGTAAATACCTAAGTAACATCTTTCTGCGTTTAGGGGCATATAATACATATAACGTTGATAAGCGGCAAAAAGTATGTATATAGATGTATTAAGGTAGTCTAGCGTTGTATTAATGATTGTATATTTTAATCGCGCGGCAATTATTTTGCCTCACTAGATAACGAGCGTAGTGTTAACACTACTACATACTAAATGTTATTAGTGGGTGGCGTGAACCAACTCTTGGAATAGTATTAGTTCATGGACTGTCGCGCATTTGTGCGTGAGTTTATAAGCCGGAATAAGCAATACTGATTCGCGCTTCAGTGGGCAGGTGAAATATTATTAAATATTACGAAAACTCAGCTCTGACCCGGTCGTTTGTACGAAACTTTGTTTGTACGAAAACTATAATTTGGTTCAAATTTTCGAGTTTTTCTAATCCGTAGTGTCTATAAGTGTCTGTTTTTAATGAGCATTACCAATGAAAAGAAACGATATTAATAATTTTAAACTAAATCTGACTTTTGAATATTATTTTGCCTGACAAAAAATATATTGAACTATTGCGACATCAAACATCGTAACTATGAAATAGCTGGGAATTTTTGGACATATCCGAAACCTAGTTGACAGGACATACAGAGTCAAAGTAGACTGCAGGAAATAAGCGCGCTTTGTTACGTTTTCGATGCGAACAGGTAAAAGAACTGGGACATGTTTTGACACTTTCACAAAAACACGAATTCGGAGTAACGTTACCTATTGTATTGCACAATTTCATAGAAAAAGTGAGCCTAGAGTAGTCTAAATAAGGCGTAAAGCAAGCGTGAAATTACTACTCTGTTTAAAAATAAAAGTAAAAAAGGTTTATTGCACTAAAAGGAGTACATAGTTTTAAAATATTGTTGGGTACCCCCTTTTAAGTACGTTTATACCTGTGTACCCCGCTCTCCCCTTATACAATCTCTAAGTACTACAAAGTATATAAATTACCAAATATATTATAAAACAATGTAATACTACATAAAATACCTCAGCAGTCATGCAATAGTCGTATGTGAGCTCAATATACCGAGGGTTCGAGAAGCACCGAAACAAGTTACGTTCAGACCACCAAGGGATATGAATATCAATCTTTTCAATTGTGATTTGGCAAATATCGATTGGAATAGTATAGCATTGTTAGAAGATGTTAATGAAATGGTTGACATGTTTAACTCAAGCGCATTAAATATTTTTAACGTACATGCTCCAGTAAAACAATTAGTTTGATGGGTAACAATTATCCCTGGATCACGTATAACATCAAATGTAAGATGAAAGCGCGTGATGACGCATACATACGGGCTAAAAAATCTAAATCAGATTCGCATAAGGACAACTACAAAGAACTTAAGACTAACGAAAAAAAGGAATATTTTAAGTTGTATGTAAATTATAAAATAAACTAGCCTAAGACAATGTGGAAGGATGTTAAACAGCAAATTAAAGTAAAGACCAAAGATATTTCGCTTCCTGATCATCTTTGTGGTCCAGATATGTTGAATGATCATTTTCTTAATATTCCCGGAAAATCTGAACTTTCTATCTCTATCGTACTTTGAATTCAGCCGGTTTACTCAAGCCTCATTTCACTTTAAGATGGTTACGGAAACAGAAGTAGCAAAGATTTTATGGACTCCACAATCAAATGCTATCGGGTGTGATCGCTTGCGGTGGTCCAAGGGGGAGGGGATCGATTTAATTTTATAAATATAAAAAAGATATTATTTTGAATACAAAAGACCCGATTGCTAATACTGAAATTAGTAGTCGGGTTTTTTTATTTTTGTAATAATATATTTAATTTAATGCTTTTATACGACTTTTCGTTGAAACGGTAACATAAATTAATAAAATATGTATGTTTTATAATGTTCCACTTACTGCCATTCGTTTGATTCCCATATTTTGATGATAATAAACAAAAGTGAAAAGGGGGTAACAATTTTCTCCCCAATTACAGGTGCTATTTGAAAAAAAGTATACACAGCCTATGTCACTCAGCAAACTAAAATGTTTCTTATGATATGTCATATGTCAAGGTCCCTCAAGCCGTTTAGGCTGTACCGCGTGTCAAGAAACGGTAATACATACAAACATACTTACATAAGCTCGAAAAACATTACCTTCCTTCTAACGCTGGTTGGATTCCAGCAGTGGAATAATTTGAGTTAACGGGTTACCGCGCAAGAGTGCGTGAGATTATAAATCGGAATAAACAGTAAAATTCGAAATGCATGTCTAACGTCATAGAATGTGCAAGAAATAAGAATAAATTTAAGCTGGTAGAACTCTTTGTGGTTCAACTCCGGAAGCACCTCCGCCACATCTATTTCTGCGTAATAGCAGCAGTGTTATGGCGCTGTTGAGTTCAGGTCTGAAGGGTGTGTAACGGAGACATACTTTTCCGAGGCAGGGGTCGCATCTGTGGCTTACCTTAGGTGAGACTTTGGTCTTACCTAGGGTTTATTACATATGTCCATGGACAGCAGTAGCCACTTACCATCAGGTGGGCTGCATGTTTAATATTTCCATACTATAAAAACACGCTTTTGTTACTGTTTCGACGCAAAAAGACGAAAGCTTGACTCTTTTGACTAGCATTTAGATTCACTAAGTTTGATTAATTAATATATACAAAATTGATACACCGTTTAATTTTATGTTAAGAAAAGTAAAATAATATAGGTTAACGTCTATCGTGCAAGCTTTATGGAGTTAATAAGCCAATATAAGTAATACTGATTCATTAGACAAATAAAATAGTAATTTGTAGGAAAGCTGTATCGTACTCTTTCGTCTCAATTTTATCATAACAAAAAATCATTTTGTGGCCTCAGTCCTAATATGATGAGAGTGAAAACATATTTTAAATACCGTATAGGCTCTTTTGAGCAGGGATTCCTAAAGTGTTCGATATCTACATCCGGACAACTGAAAACTTTATAAATAGTTAAATATTTTATATCAATTGAAAAAAAAACTAGAGATAGAATTTTTGAAATATGATGTTTATGTATGTAAGTCCGAAGTATCTGTTCATTATCGAAAAGGAAATCTCATTCCCAAAATAGTTTGGGAATCCCTACCTTAAAGCGACAGCGGCGTAGTCAAAATTTGAATGTAGGTACATGTTGACGACCCGCGTGGCGGAGCGGTCACCATACCGATCTGACACGCAGTGGGTCCCGGGTTCGATTCCCGGCCAGACAGAAATCTGAATGATGAGTTTAGGTTTCTGTTCTGGGTCTGGGTGTTTGTGTATTCGTTTTTGTGTGTCCATGGCACCCACGACACAGGAGAAAATTCTACTGTGGGGCTATGAGTGTAGAAAGCGTGTTTTTAAATTAAATTTTTTTAAATGTACATTTACCAGGTAGTAGAACCAGTGTCTTTCGGCTCAGGAGGTACCACCACCAAACCTACAAGCGTGAAGCAGTTCTTGCGTTTTGGTGGAAGGGCGTGGTTGCCGGCTCACTTATATATGAGGCGACCATCTTAGTCCTTGGGAACAGCAATGCATCTATGGTCGACTTCAGATAGAACCCCTGTTCTATATGAAGTTGTTTCCAGATTTCCATGGGCGGAAGTAACCACCTACCATTGTATTCTCGTGGTGGTATACCAGGTGGACTGTATTCTCGCTTGCTGCTTCAGTCTTATCATATTAATACACGTATTATTTGTATACGTATAATAAGTGAAGCTATCTTGCGAAGTCTGTGGTCTTGCTTATATAAGCCGATTAAGGAGATATGTACGATAATCTTATTAGCTTTGAGTAACTAACAGTACATAACCTCATCATTAACCATATTCAGGATTGCAAAATGAAATATATATAGTAGTTCAACTGATTTTTTTATAATATTGTCGCAGCAGTCACGTATTCACTGCGTTTGATTGTAAGTGGTATGCTACTGATGGTCATTTTTAAAGAACTGCATATGGGTTGTATCGGAAGTTGATGACAGGTACATTGATATTCCCGAGGATAAAGATAGTCGTCTTATATAAACCGTCCGAATATTCTAGTGGCATACTGCATTCAGGTCTAAAGGTCATTTATAAGGGGGTTTTATTACACGACTGCGTCAGAAGGAGGGTAATTTTTAGAGCGTATGTTTGTATGTATGTCCTTTTATTTGGCACATGCTACAGCCCAAACGTAAGACATATCATTAGAATCATCTCAGTTTGGTAAATGACATAGGCTATATAATTAAAAAAATGCCGCTTGGAAATAGAAGAATAAGGGGGGAGAGTAGACTTTTTTAATATAACGATAATATGGGTATCAAATGAAAGCTAATAAATATACCAATCTAGAAATATATGTATTACTTTTACTTGACTTGTTTTGAAAAAAACTCATATAAAAAAATCGTTTAAAGCTGTCGGGTTTTTTTTTATGTTTTTACGACATTACTAGTTTTTATGTAATAAGCTGCTAATATGTTGCCTTGAAAGTAGATGTCCGACTGACCCACATGCAATGATGCGTGAAAGGCTTAGTAGCCATAACCTGAGTTTAATCACACATGTTTTTTTTTAATTTTTTTTTATAGTAAGGACGTAGCAAACGAGCATGCAGCCCACCTGATGGTAAGTGGCTACTGCCGCCCATTAACATCTGTAAGCAACCCTAGGTAAGATGAA
>MOOZ01001087.1:206301-221337 GCA_002930495.1 Cecropterus lyciades
ACACAGCAGTGCATAACACTGCTGTTATAAGGCAGAAATAGGTGTGGCGGTGGTGCTTCCGGAGTCGAACCATAAAGAGTTCTACCACCTTCAAATACCACCTGTGATGCTTAGTAAGATCTAAGTTGAAGCGAACCCTAATTAACGAACCTTAATAAACTAACGGAACCCTAATTACATTTTCTAAAATAGAAGTAGCCTTATTTACGCCTTATAACATCAGCTATCCAACAGTCTCGTCAAAATCGGTCCAGTCGTCAAAATCAGTTTCAGAGATTACCCAGAACAAACAGACAGACAACATTCTAGTAATTGATGTTTTGTTATCAGTATCGTATATACTTCCATATGCATTTGATAAAAATTTATTATTTTGATATTACAAACAGACATTTCAATTTTATTTCAATGTGTAGATGTATAGATAATAGCTTGTCATGTGAATTAATCTGGAACTAATCTGAAAATTAATCTGAAATCTGGAAATCGCAGATCTTGTTCCTGATCAATCTAATCTGGAAATCTCGCGACAAGCTTTTATCTATACTAATATTATAAAGCTGAAGAGTTTGTTTGTTTGTTTGTTTGTTTGTTTGAACGCGCTAATCTCAGGAACTACTGGTCCGATTTGAAAATTTTTTTTCGGTATTAGATAGCCCATTTATCGAGGAAGGCTATAGGCTATATATCATCACGCTAAGACCAACAAGAGCGGAGCACCAATGAAGTATGTTTCAAAATCGGGGTTTTTTTTTCTAATGAGAGCTTCCGCTGCATGCTGCGTAAACGGTTAAAGTTTCGTAAAAATTATGTATGACAGAATTAATCATGAATGAATCTCACTGTACCCTTTTATATGCTAACCAAATTTCTTCCAAAATAATGCATTATTTGCGAAGTTGTTTTTATAAATATAATATTTATTCTTATCCAAATAAATTCATAAATTAGTTTTCTTTGTAGTAACTAATACGCGGGTGAAACCGTGGGGCGCAGCTAGTATGACATAAAATTGTATAATGCGACAAAATGATGGGTTACCACAAAGTTTTTTTTTCCATGCATTGAAATAAGCTTATAAAAATATTTTTATACGAATTTATTTTATATATCAATTATTATAAACAAGTTATTTTATTTACAATGTGTTTGTTTAGTTGTGGGTGTCGTTATTCACTACATCGGGTTGATTTTGTTATCAACCCGATATGTTACGAATTTGAAACGGTACTACGACTCAAACTTTTCCTACAGTATAGTTAAAGAAATTTTGCTTACAAACTTGCATATAACGGGATATACCAGAGCAAAAATAAAGATGATATTCCTACTTAACTACATGTGTACAATGAAGAGTACAAGTTGATTTAAAACCCCCATTTTAAATTTATCTTGCCCCACCCTCTATGTCGGGAAAAAGAAGAACACTGCATGGTTATTAGCGAAATAAGTTTTTTTTTTGTATAGCATGGAAGTAGCAAACGGACATGCAGCCCACCTGATGGTAAGTAAGGTCGAAGTCTCACTTAAACCACCCACTAAACAGTGGGGATGGTAAATATCTTTTACAATATATTACAATGTTTTTATTAACATTGTATTATTATGTATAAATGTTAAGGATCCGAGAGATATTCGATCAACTAGAGAATTTCCCGGGTAAAGAGGGTATTCCTCGAGGCGAATATTCTTGCCCAACCGCCCTTGTGTCGACTTAGCCGTAGCATATGAGAGACCGAAGGGTAAAACGTCCCCATTATTATCATTTAGTCTCTCAGTTTACCTAAGGTTAGCCACAGATGCGTTATTACCCCTGAGGACTAAAATGGAATGCCTCAGAAAAGTGTGTCTCCCTAACCACACCCTGCAAACCAGAACACAACAACGCATAACACTGCTGTTATGCGCTGTTGTGTTCTGGCAGGCAGAAATAGGTGAGGCGGTGGTACTTCCGGAGTTGAACCACAAAGAGTTCTACCACCTTCAAGTGTATCGGCGCTCCGGTTTTAAACCTACCATCAGCTTCTTACTACCGTCTTAGTCCTAAGACCTAAGTCCTAAGTCCTAGCAACACGATATGCAGGCGTGCCTCATTTTCCAGGTAAGATAAGATAAGATAAAACTACGATAAGATAAAAGTAGAGAAAAATATAAGAGTGTATTAAGTGAACTTTGCGGGTCTTCACAAGTATCCTACAATTTTTTTATTTTTCACACATTAACTTACTAGTGCAACAGTTACCATTAAAATTAGATTTAACCCCTCCGTCGATGACCTTTTGCCACCTTTCTGTTAATTTCATAATCCAGCACTCATAACGGCAAAAAAGTCGACCAAGTGCAATTTGAGGTCAGCGTTATTGCTGAATTTTTACCGTCGTATAAGTGTTGTAAACTTCTAAATAAATGATAATCCGATGGGGCAAGGTCGAGGCTTTATGGCATATATGGCTTCACTTCCCAACCGAGGTCCAATAGTTTCGTACCTGTTTTTAAAGATGTGTGAGGCCTCACAATGTCGTGGAGGAAAATATTCCTTTGCGATTTTCCAATTCGGGTATTTATCTTTGATAAATTTTACTGTTTTACAATATCTCGAACGGTTATATGACTGTATGATGTTATTTAATTTTTCATTGTCAACTTCAGATGGATAACAGACAGACAGAACGTTGGACATATTTGAATAATCAACACAACTTTATAATAACTCGACTTTTTAACATCCGCCATGGGTTTGGGTTGGAAACATGGCGAAGAAATGCACATACAGACATACGCTCGAGAAAAACTACTCTCCTTACGACGTAGTCGGGTAAATGTAAAAACATTTTCATAGGAACCCTGAAATATTAATTATTATAAATAGTTATAAAAATGTCGCTTCTTAACATATTAATGGCAGCTGAAATAATAAATAATACGCATTTAATTTTGTAAAATAATAAATTTGGTCGGATTATGGTTAAGTTACAGTAAAAAAAAAACGGGTATTGGAGGTCGAACTCACATAAATATGTATTGTAGTTAATTAGAAATATTTTGTAATTGATAAAAAAATGGTGTACGGCGAATAGAGACGAAAAAACATTTCGTTATTTTTCATTTATTTTATGGAGACTTTATTTTAAACTTACTTTTTTTATATGTTAGTATAACAAGTTTAGTAATAAACATTTTGTGATAATTTCAAGTGTCTACAAGTTTAAATAAAACTTGTTGCAACGTCTATCAATAAAAACAACAAAGGCTCTTTTTAAAATCGGTATTATTTGCCTAACATAATGTTTATGCGTTTTTCTAGGACGCAACGAATAAACTCTTTTCTTTAATGTCGGTTAAAAATTACTTAAATATATACCGAAAATTTATAAAATGTTACCCTGCAATAAGAAATTAACAAACACAATTTTATTTGTTTACAAAAAACAATGATTAAATGATACATAAACTAGAAATCCACTTCATTCAAAACTGCTTCCTGTTTTTTAGATACGGAATTACAAATATCGTGAGAATAACAAAGTGGAAGTGGTACAACGTTCGTGACAAACGAACCGTATCGCCGCAACCGAAGGGGTTGTTCCAAAATTGACCCAAAGCTCCACTTACCTTTAAAACAGGTGACAATCCACAACAAAATGCACAAACACTTAAAACCCACGCGCCTGCTTCCCTTGCGACGCGCCATTGCACATAAACTGTTAGCACAATTCCACAGATCACTCTTATCACTTTATTTCAGTAAATTTTCAAGGTTATATCGAGTGACGTAACATAAAGTTCGCGGCACTACAAAGCTCCGTAGCGTGACCGCTCGCAACGAAGCGATGCGTACAACTGAACTGATGGCTAAAGCTCGCTAAAGCTAGTGGGGGGAAGATATGGAATCAAATGTTATGAAATATCTGTAGTATCCGTATAGAGTATGGATACTATATAGTTACTTCCATTTACCGTAAACATGCGTTTGACGAATTATTTTCGCCCCAATGAACAATATTATCATTTTGTTTTTGTTAACTATGTATGTAAGTCAGTTTTATTTTGTTTTGTCGGCGACTTATACTGTTGTAATTAAATCATCTAAGAATTGCATCTGGATTATGTTTTGTTTGCTGCCAATTTTAATAATTACAGGAATAATATATAATTTTTAATTTCGAATTTCGGTCGTTTTATATGTCAGGCATGTTCGAGTGTGGAAGTAAAGCATTTTTAACCGACTTCAAAAAAAGGAAGAGGAGGTTCTCGATTCGACGGTATTTTTTTGTTATGTTTGTTACCTCCTCTGTTACCTCCTTACTTTCGACTGGTTAACCGATTTGATAATTATTTTTTTAATTTAAAAGCTGGTGGTCCACATTATAATTTAGACTCGACTCCAGACTCGACACTGGAATACCATATAAGTCTTAAATTTGCATTAAGTGTGTGAGCGACAAATGGACGAATAAATAAACGCTTTCTACACTCATAGCCCCACAGTAGGATTTTACACAGTAGAACCCGGGACCCACTGCGTGTCAGACCGGTATGGTGACCGCTCCACCACGTGGGTCGTCAAATCAATGTCACGCCAGGTTTCGATTGATTCTTTTTATATTTGATAGGAAATTTTATTACGGGACTTTACTTCTTGGACATGGGTATGGTCAGATGGTAAACTTGAGTTATGGGGTGAAAACCACCATCGCTCCTTTTGTTTTTAGATAATTTAGAAAACGTGAACATTGGGTATCTAAGACCTTGTACTCCTGGATCCTGATGATGCCCCTACATCATCAGCTACTACTGCTAGCCGAAACCATATTTAGCCATTTGGTGTTGACGGATATATAAAAAACTAGGTATATTTATTATACCTCTGAGGTTGCTTTACATCTCAAATATCATAAATGTAGCCTAAACAGTTATTGAAATATTAAGGTAAATAAATCGGCATTTTTATCACTGACTGACTGACATGTAGGTCAAAAACCTAACCTACTTTCATGACCCAGGAACTTGAAATTTTGATTTCAGCTGGGTAAAAGTGTGGATACAAAGGAAAAAATCTGATAACAGTAAATTTCTACAATTTATAATATATTTCAATTTAATTATTTTAAGCACTTAGCTGTTTTCTTTTTAGTGTGTTGTTAGGTGTTGCGAGATCAAATAAAACATCGATGGAAAGCGATTGAACGATCATGAATTTTACCTGCCAAGTGAAACTTTGAGCTTAAGTTATATCCTAAATTAAATAAATGATTAAGGTAAATAACTTATCTCTTAAAATTTAACAGAGTTAAATTATTACCTGTCAAAATATTTTTGTTGTAGGAATACAAGAAATTGTATTTTTAATTTATTTAAAGACTTTATGTATTCTTGTACCTTCAAATGTCAGAATAATATACTGAACTTGGTTTCTGAACTGAAATAAAATACTGAACTACCTATTTAGATATCAAATATTTTTTAGGTTACAGTAAGGAACTTGGCTTTTTTACATTTATGTTTTTTATGGGTTTATCGTTAATAAAATACTTACTTGATAAGGCAACCAAGCTTAAATAATACAGAATATTTTGGAATTTCATTTTATATTACAGAAACGTACAACCACTTCATCAACATAAGAAAAGCAAATAACATGTTTAGATGATTACTACACCGCTGAAGAACGTGGACTTACGCTTGCGAATTGTGCAGCCGTATTTTCGTCACGTCAACGTATACAGTTTTTCTGTCCCCGCCTGCAGCACCTTTTAATGCATTATAACTCCTATTTATATTTCAAGGTTGTAGCAATTACTTTTTGGTTTTTCAGTTTAAGCAGTCGGGTGTTTGTTTGCCAATAACGCGTTTCAAAATTTTAACGAAAAGTAATCAATACTAGGTTATTCTCGCGGATCCGCCCTTCCTGTCCGCCGGTCCAGTTTACTACAATAGAAAGTATCCTATGTATTACTCTAGATCATAAACTATCTTTGTACTAAATTTCAGCGAAATCCTACAAGAACTTAGTCTTTAAGTGAAAGTGTAACGAACACACATACATACGCGAAAACTTTCGCAATTATTATATTAGTAAGATGTATATTTATAAAAGTGTATTTATACATAATGTGCCATGATAATAAAAAACTCATCGCTTACCCTGTGCGTCCTATGTACAGGCACCATATTAAATATTAGGTCTTTACCTATGAAATTGCCGTTCTGCCGTGCTGGCTATTTCAAATTTTTTTTTGGCTGATGAGTCTAATTTCAATTTAATTACATTTTAAAAACATGGAATTCTTTTTTCTAAAATAGTCATTTTTTTAATAGTTAGTGTTTTGTTTTCGAACATTTTTCGTCATCATCGCATTCGAACATTTTTCGTCATCATGGATACGGTAAAAAATCGAGTGGAGTATGAGTACCGTCGTGGCAACAAAGCGGCACAAACGGCACGCCACATCAACGACGTTTACTGAGCGAACACTACAAACGAACGCACCACCCGTTATTAGTTTTCCCGCTTCCGTTCTGAAAATTTTGACCTGAAAAATGAACCCAGTGGTCGTCCGAAAACTTTGATCGACAATGACGAATTAAAGGCGATTGTGGAAGCTAATGATACTCAATCTCCGGCTGAATTAACAGCAGCTTTTGACATAAGCATCAAAATAATATTGGTCCATTTTTTCCAAAAAAAAAGCTTGACAAATGGGTATCCCACGAACTCAATGATCACCAGCACGAAGTACGCGTCGACACGTGCCTTGCAATGCTCAACAGGCATACAAATGAAGGAATTCTGAACCGCATTATTACTTGTGACGAGAAATTGATCCTGAAAGACAATCCTAAGCGCTCAACAAGTTGGTTGGACCTTGGTTCAACACCCAAACAATGCCCTAAATGAAAACTTACCCCTAGAAAAGTGATGTTCACTGTTTGGTGGCCTAACGCAGGTGTAATTCATCACGGATTCTTTCCAAACGGGATGAGCATTACTGCAGATGTACACTATGAAGAACTGAATACAATGATAGAGAAGCTCGCACGTCTCCAACAGATTTGGTCAATCGTTCGACTCCACTGCTCCTGCATGACAACGCACGACCTCATACTGTACAGCAGACGGTCCTAGCTACAAGAACTGAGGTTGTAAGTTCTCCTTCATCCGCCGTACTCACCAGACCTTGCACCTATAGACTTCTACTTTTTCCAGGATTTGAATAATTTCTTGGCGTGAAATAAATCAATACCCGAGAGGCAGTACAAAATGCCTTTGAAAAATTTGTTGCCTCCCGTCAGCTGATTTCTTCAAGAAGGGAATCCATAAGCTACCAAATCGTTGGCAAAGATGCATTGATTGCATGGGTAGATTACTTTGATTAATAGAAATAAAAAATAAAGAAAAAAATACGCTTCATTTATTTCATGAAAAACGGCCATTTCATAGCCTAAGACCTATTATAATATAGCCTTTGTCACTCTGCAAACTAAGACGATTCCAATGATATGTCATTTGTTACAATCCGTTAAGCCGTTTGTAGCGCGTGTATACTTACTTACATACATACGGTCGAAAAACATTAGCCTACTTTTGACGCAGTCAGATAAAGACATAAGGCTGCCGATTTTATAACGACAACGTCGTCAAATACCACTGAACTCGTATTAAAGTCACCGAGAATGGTTGAAGTTTCAAAGATTCCATGTTAGGCTCTTGATATCGGGAATTCGACTGAAGCCAACAGAAGTTAAGGGCTTTGGGAATACTGAATTTGTGAACTTTTATGAACATCGAAAGATACTCGGGTGCTGAATAAATTTTCTTGTTCCAGTTATTGTTCCTCTTGGCATATCTCCGGCTTTGAATTGAATATATGTTTGATCACCCTTTAAGAATATTATTATGGAGTTCGATTTCTTATTTGTATAAGGAAGTTTTTGATGCTTCGCAATTTTTTTATGAACAATAATAGAAATACACAGGATATCCCACAAATCGTTAATAACATGGTTACTATGTTATCAATTATTTAGGGGCAATTTAAAAGCCTGTCAGTATATCTACTTTAGTTTTAGTACAAACAGTAATGGTTTCTGAGTTGTTAGCCTTTTCTATAACATTTTGAGTTGTCACAAACGTAAAGTGTTAATTTGTTTCAGTTTTTTTTAATAAATTATGTATTAACGTTCTATTAGGAACTCAAAAAGTGTATGGACTTTCAAGGGGCACACTATTTTAAAAACTTGTTTTTTTTTTATGTTCCTACCTTTAAAAAAAGTAATAAAAATACTCATGTTTTTATGTAAAAAAAATTGAGTTAAACTTCTTACCTAATTTTGCCATAAGAATACTAATTGGTTAACAATCGAAGAACATATAGGTACGGTATGTTCATACATGTTAACATACATAAAAATAGTTATAAAAATGAAGTTAATAAATAAAATACATTTCTCAAACACATATGATATCAACACATATGAGTTCTAAAGCTAGCTATATAAAACGAATAAAGCATTGACCTATATTCGATGCCCTCACCAAGAGATAGTTAGTATATAAGTTTGCAAACTAAGTTTCTGTTTTAATTATTCAAGGATCCATTACTGTTTCGGAAGGAATTTCGACAATTTGCTAAGTTGAAAATTATTATGGATGGGATCGCCAGTCTAGTAAGTACATAAGTTTCAAATACTATGTAATTTGATTTGTAAGTTTGTAGTGTGTTTGGAAATACTATACACGACTGTAGGGTCAATATATGTTTATTCCTGTCATTTGAAGATTAACACCTTTTTAATAATTATAATTCTTTGAATTATTTTTTTCAAAGCTATCAATATTTAAATATCTATAAGTGATTATGCAAAGGCGTCTGTACATCGCTTATACTTCCGGCAAAAAATTGATGGGCTGAGAATAAGTAACAATATATCTTAATATATATATAAATTACGTGTTACGTAGTTTGTCCGCTATGGACTCCTAAACTACTGAACCGATTTCGATCAAATTTTCACACCGTGTGCAGTATGATCCAACTTGAAAGATAGGATAGTTTATATCTATACAAATTACGTTCTACGTTCTTTGTTCGCTATGGACTCCTAAACTACTATGTATGTAGGTAGGTATATAGTATAGGTATGTAGCCGCAACCATGTCGTAATCTGTTGAGTGGTATTTCTGTTAGATGGTTTTAGGATTCCGTACCCAAGGGCTAAAGACGGGACCCTATTACGAAGACTCCGTTGTCCGTCTGTTCATCTGTCCGTCTGTCTGTCACCAAGCTGTATCTCATGAACCGTGATAGGCCGACAGTTGATTTTTTTTACAGATGATATATTTCAATTACCGATATAATATATACTAAAATCTGAATGAAATTAATATTTAAGGGTGCTCTCATATTTATCTTAAATGTTTGCTCGATATTAATAACGGCAACAGATAGATGCTTGAAATATTCACAAAATATCAAGTTCTATATTCATTTTGAAAATAAATAATGAAATAAATATTTAAGGGGCGGTTCCCTTAGAACAAACGTGATTTTTTGCCGTTTTTTCATAGATAATGGTATGGAACAAGAGGAGGCATTTATTTAAAAAAAAATGTTCTTTCCATAGTCAGATATATTATATTATGTTGGTTTATATCTGTTACAACAATATTTAACGAAGTGGGCACGGGTCTGCTAGTATTTCTATATATTTTTTGAATTTTTATCAGTTAGTTTTGCTGTAAGTTATAAATCACATTAAACTAAAACTGCGGTTTATATTAATGGATTGTTACACATTGTAATTCGTAATATGAGGTATATTTCAAGTCTTTATTTGATTAAAATCCATCTACTCTAAAAAGGTGTTTACAATTCATAATTGTTAACAATTTTTAATACGGTAATTGCAAAAAACATAGTTGAATCCGCGCGGCGCAAGTTAAATACTATCTGAATTAGTAAGATTTTAACAATTGTAACAAAAACGATTTAAGGAAGCAACAGTTAAGAATTTTAACAAATTCGATTTATGGAACCGAGAATTAACAAATTTATACTATAAAAAAGGACATTGTCGTTAGTATCAAAATTCTTAGTTTAAATGTAACGCGTGACAGTTACGTGCACGATTGAAATACTGTCGACCCCCATCAAGTAAACTATACTTATAATAAAAATGTAGCGGGGTCGAATTGTCTACGATGCGCCATTAAACATGTCATTGTATTTTATGTAGGATTCTCCGAAAAGCAGGGATATAAATTGGAATTGAAAGTATTCATATATCTTTCTCTATCTTAATCTATCTATTAGTAATATACCAGTGATAAAATTGTAGCTGAGTCAAAACAAATTGAAGGTGGTAGAAGGCTTTGTGGTTTGGAATTACCAGCGCCACATCTATTTCTACCTAATAACAGCAGTGTTAAGCGCTGCTGTGTTATGGCCTAGTGGTCTTACGGTGGTAAGAAAGACATCCTTAACCGAGGCAATTTTGTCTTCAGGGGTCTGGGGTTAATTACAGATGTTCATGGGCGACAGGGGCCACTTTCCGTCTGGTGGACTGTATGCTTGTTTGCTATATCCATATTGTAAAAAAAAATCTTATTTTCAAAGATAATTTAGCTCCAACAGAATCAATAATGCAAAATGCAAAATTATTATAAAAATAATCCCACTGCGTGAAACAATAAAGTAACAAGTAAAATTGCTAAAAATATTATAGAAGTCGGTTAAAACTAACTCGACTGCTTAAAAACTATTGTCTGTCTTCAGTTTAAGTTCATTGTTCATCATTTCAGCTCATATGTTAGTTATAGTAGTTGGTTTTATCTATTGCCAAGACCGTTTTATCTAGACAGTTGAAATTTTCTGATGTATTTTAGTTGCTGCTATACAAAAACGAATAATAAAAACAGAATAAGTTAAATATTTAAGGATTGGCTCTCATACAACGAAAGTGATCTTTTTATCGTTTTTTTAATAGATAATGGTATTTGTGCGTCGTTCCTTCGTCCCCTTTTTACCCGACTGCGTCAGAAGGAGGGTAATGTTTTTCGAGCGTATGTATGTATGTATGTCTATTTCTTTGGCACGCGCTACAGTCCAAATGGCTTGATAGATTGTGACGTATGACATATCATTTCAGGCATAGACTATATAATTTAAAAAAATGGCGCCTGGAAATAGAAAAGGGTGGAGGAGGGACGGCTTTTTAATATCACAACAATATGGGTATCAAATGAAAGCTAGTAAATAGACCAATCTAAATATATATATACGGTAAATTAAATTGATTATGAACAAAAATTTCGTTTTAAGCGGTCGGGCTTTTTGTTTTAATGTTTTTAACGATGTTACTAGTTTCCCTATTTACAAGCGCCTTTTTTTAAATAGTACCTAATGTCACTCTGCAAACCGAGGTGTTTCTAGTGATATGTCATACGTCACAATTCGTAAAGCCGTTTGAGCTGTAGCATGCCAAAGAAATAGATCTACATGCATAAATATACGCTCAAAAAACATAACCCTCCTTTTGATGCAGTCGGGTAAAAACAAGTAATGCAGGCGATGATAATCTTACTTTTGCTGGATATGTTTGTCAGCGCCTATATGATTTCTGTTTTCTGTAATATTTGTTAGGTGTTTAACATATAACTGGAATGGGAAACACAGTAAACAAAATACATATATTACAAGAGAAATTATATATAACAAGATGCAGGCAGAAACTAACAATATTTTCAAAAGAAATCTGCCAAAACTACTTTGTCACCGTGTGCATTTTTTTGTCTGAAAAAATTTATATTTCATATATTTTTCATTATTGTAGTCGGGTTTTAGTTATTAAATTTTTGGTTTGAATAGATCTTATTATATGGCATTTTACAATGTGATTCATTAATAACTGGGATATACATAATCTTACAAAAATCTTTATGATTTTTGTAAGATTATGTATATTTTCTGTCATAATTTTGATAATGCTTTCCTTTATACACGTAAACTTTTAGTTTTTGTTTTATTTACAACTTTATTTAACTTGATATGTTCGTTGTTCTCTTACATTTTGATATCTTCCTACATATTACGGTCTCTGTTTCCAATGTTATAAGGACCGCTAATAGAGTAATAAAATATTTCCACGTAACATTGGATCTTTTGGCGAAAGGCTGTAGTGCGGTCAGCTGATCTTTTTGTGCACGTGTTTGATATTGGTTTGAAAATATGGTTAAGGTTATGACAATATGGGGAAGAAAATCTATATAAAGATTTCCTTCATTACTAATAGATAAATAAATAATTAAAGTTTTAACTCAAAAAGAAAACATAATTCAAATTTAAATATTTTATAAATCCAGTTAACATAGTGTTAATAAATCTAGAGCATAATCCAAAGTTATCCAAATAAGTATCCAACATAAGCCTCTATAACAATAAAAATGTGCCCTTAAAATAAAACGTGAATCGTTCAGATAAACTATCTTACAGTACATAAAATAAAGAATATTGAAAGAGATTGTTATCGACAACAAAATACAAACATAAATTTGGTTTATTGGAAGTTTCCAATAACAATCTCCAAGTAACAAATCTTATAAATAACACACAGTAATACCATATCTTCGGAAATCTTGTTAGCCATAACTTGAGATGAAATAAGTTTAAACTAACGGACATTCTTGAAGATGAAAATGCTTTCTTCTAAATGGGAGAGCCGTAGAATTGCATTGCAGTATACTTTTATGAGTCGGGCGAGTTTAATGTTATTAGTTTTGGTCTACAGGTGATTTAGTAGATAATGGTCGGACCGTAATAGACTTTGCTGAAGAAACATTAACACTGTGGATGTATGAATGTAACGAACTGCTACAAATGTAATAAGTATTTCTATTTAGTGTTAAATACGAACCGCCCTTTAAGGAAACATATAACTAATCTTTTCAAATGAACTAGTTTACGTTATTCTATTTTACTATTATTAATAGTAAGAATAGGTGTTATAAAAGGGATAAACCTAGACCATTAATAAACTTTTACTTAATAATGTCACATTTTATATACATTTAACTTAGGTTGCAGGACTATCTTTTACTAGCGACTACGAGTATAGTGTGATACGATCATTCAACTCCTATTTTACCCCATTGGGGAGAGAAAGATATAAAATTTTAAAACCGGCGAAGTGGGAGTCGAACTCGCGAACGAAAGGATCTATATACCATCCATTATCTATAAATAACGGCAAAAATTCACGTTTCTTGATTGGGAGCCCCCCTTAAATATCTATTTTATTCTGATTTTTTTTTTGTTATTGTGGCAATAAGTATATCATCTATAAAATTTTTAACTGTGTAGTTGTCACGGTTCATTAGATACAGCCTAGTGACAGACAGGCCAAGAGACAGACAGATGAACAGCGGAGTCTTAGTAATGGTTCCGATTTAGTTCCGTTTTTATACTTTGGGTGCGAAACCCTAAAAATGATCTAAATCGATCTAAAAATGATCTAAATCCAAAAGCTCTCACGCGTTGACGGCAGTATCTGTGATTTTATTTATAAAGATAAATAAATGAATTGATAATAGACGGGACAGATAGATGAAGATGAGGACAAATATTCATCTTCAATCAGTTATCTACGTCTGAAAAATCCTAGATAAAATACATGTTCCCACAAGTTTAATGGGGCGTCGTACGTAATAAAGTGTGTAAATCAAGACTAGGGTGATGCGTAACGCTGGCCCAATATTCTCGTGCATTTCCCAGTTAATATATCTTTTAAACGACTTTCTTGCTGGCCGTAGCTTTGCCATAAATCGTACAGGACTTTTTACATCTCGCAGCCCGCAGTTTTAAACACTAATATCTATTTATCAGGGAGTGGCCGTCTGACGTTTGTTAAAGCATTTGTTTCATATACATACATATCTATACTAATAATATTATAAAGCTGAAGAGTTTGTTTGTTTGTTTGAACGCGCTAATCTCAGGAACTACTAGTCCGATTTGAAAAATTCTTTCGGTGTTAGATAGCCCGTTTATCGAGGAAGGCTATAGACTATATATCATTACGCTAAGACCAACAGGAGCGGAGCAGCAATGAAGAATGTTTCAAAATCGGTTTTTTTTTTCTAATTAGAGCTTTCGCTGCATGCATAATGTTTATGTATGTCACGTTACATTCCTTTTTAACGCGGGTGAAACCGCGAGCTCAGCTAGTATATTTATAAGATTGAAGTAGAAAACGAGCATGTAAATTATCTTATGGTAAGTGGTTACTGCTACCCGTGAAAATAAGCAAATTTATATAGAACAAGGGCTTCTAATCTGAAATCAATCGTGTGTGTACTCTAAAGGACTATGATCGGTCAGCTTCCAACGCAAAAACTGCTTCACGCTATGTGTGGCATGAGTAGCACTATACTAGTTCTACCGCTTGTCATTGTATAGCGTGTAATTAATAATATTCTTATTTTCTGAATACATTTGTTATTAGACTTGACGCGTGTATACTTATGCCTTTTCTCTTTAAGGTGGTGGTAGAAGGTCGTAGGTGGTAGGTAGTCATGGAATATCTTGTGAAGTACATGCTCCCATGCTTACTTTTGATGCACGAAAATACAGGTAAAAGTGAGATGTTAGTTTTTTATTTTTCCCACGTCGTTTATTTTTGCCACGACCCAAATAATATCTGAACAAATTTCGAATCCATACCTAGTCGTATC
This sequence comes from Cecropterus lyciades, assembly GCA_002930495.1. Taxonomy (NCBI): domain Eukaryota; kingdom Metazoa; phylum Arthropoda; class Insecta; order Lepidoptera; family Hesperiidae; genus Cecropterus; species Cecropterus lyciades. The sequence goes on from MOOZ01001087.1 coordinate 221,030, forward strand.
AAGGTAAAACAATGGAATAAAAAATAAGCAGTCATGAAAACTGCCGACAAAAGTTGAAGCTTAAAAGTATATTTTTTTTTTATCAGACTGAAGTAGCAAACGTGCATGCAGTCCATCTTTTGGTAAGTGGTCACTGCCGCCATCCATCTCCACATAAGATCAGAGTCTTTTTTATCAAGTTGAAGTAGGAAACGAGCTTGCAGTCCACCTGGTGTTAAGTGGTGAGTGCCGCCCGTGAACACCTGTAAAGAATGGACACTTTTTTTACGAATAGGATGTTAGGATTATTATTGAGCTCGGAGAAGGAG
>MOOZ01001087.1:221549-240993 GCA_002930495.1 Cecropterus lyciades
CTCCGGTTGCGTTCCTTTGGAGATCCCGGAGTCCTCTTCGCAGCGCCGAGGACGGCCACCGGGGGGGTTTTAGTGCGGTAAAAATCCCACATAACCTGGCGTCGCTCCCACGGCGTCAGGTACCTTTTGAAGGTTTCCCCCTCGATACAAAAAAAAAAAGGATTATTATTGAGGAGAAACGAGTATTGTACAATCGGATTGGTACCATACCTATTTCTAGCTTGAAACAGCTCTTTAGTTTCGATGAAAGGTCTACTCACGTTCATACGAAGCGACCATCTTAGTTCTCGAGAGTAACGCATGTGTCATTGACTTAACATAGAACCCACAAATTTTATAGGCAATTATGTATTTAAATTAATTTGAGAAAACTCAGCTTCTGGCAATTCAATTCCCTTGAAACTTTAAACGAATATTGGATATCTAGAATAGAATGATATTCTGAAAAATTTGACCTTTAACTCTATAATAGATGCTTTGCTACTCCCGAGGACCGAAATGGTCGTTCATATGAAAATAAGCCGGCAAGATCCTTCCATCGAAACGCAACTTCACGCTAGAAATATTTTATCTGTTGCAATGTAGACGCCCGGGTCGAGACAGATTCGTTCTATCTTGATTAATTAAAATTAGATTTGTTAAATTGAGTCCTAAATATAAAATATATGTTAAATGTCTATTATATCTTTCTTATGTCTACCAACTCTCATTATGAGAGAAGACATATATTTCTGCGTGCAAAAGTGCACTGTAATCATGGCTTCCCACGTGGTGGAGCGGTCTGACACGCAGTGGGTCCCGGGTTCGATCCCCGGCCAGACAAACATTTCAATGATGAGTTTAGATATCTGATCTGGGTCTGGGTGTTTGTGTATTCGTCTTTGTGTGTCCATGGCACCCACGACACAGGAGAAAATCCTAGTATGGGGCTATGAGTGTAGAAAGCGTGTGTGTGTGTGTGTGCGTGTGTGCTTCCATAAATAAATATGTATATGTTCGCTGCAGTGAACATAAATATTCACCAATCTCGCCGAGTGCTCAGAGAATTCTTAAACGCCATTAAATCACTTTACGTTGAAGTAGCCTTATTAAAAACCTATGAAAAAATATAGCTTTTGTTCAATAAATCTTAAAAATAGGTTTATCTGATTTGTTTTCTTTTATGATCATTTTCTTTTGTTTCAAAGGAAATGTGATTTTCAATTAAATGGTACAATCTATACAAATAAATGACGCTGAGTAGTTTGATAGTAATGTCAGAATAACAGATTTTTAACCGACTTCTAAAAGGAGGAGGTTCTCAATTCGACTTTATATTTTTATGTTTGTAATTTCGTCATTTTCGACGGGGTGAACCAATTTTGACAATTCTTTTCTTTTGAGCTGGTCCTTCCCGCGTGGTTCCGCTTTAATTTGGTTCACTTCTGAGGATGGTATCCTTGGGAATACTATAAAAGTCTTAAATTTGCATGAAGTATGTGTGCGACAAATGAACAAATAACTCAGATTCTATTGATCCGATTCTCATGAAACTAGGAATGAACATTAGTTATGTAAGATTAGGGTATACTCATATTTAAACATGTTAGTTGACCACAGAGGAGTGTGGACTCTTCTACTACAGGTTTTATAAACTTACCAGGCGAGATCCCACATAAAGTAAACTTTTTTTTTGGTGACGCTGGGAAAATATTTAAAAGGTACACCAAAACCTTGGGAGAGACTGCGGGTTATGTGGGATTTTTATCCACTAAAACCCCCTCGGTGGCCTTCCTCAGCGCTTGCTGGGGACTTCGGGACCTCCTATGGAACGCGCCGGTGCCCCCTAGCGCGGCGCCCCTCACGGGCTCATTACTTGAGGGACGTGCACCTGTCCCCCTGCACCTTCCGGCATCTGCGACGACATGCAGCCACACATGCCGCCGTCCTTCTCGGGGTTGCTGGCTGGGCGGTTTGAGCTCCCACTCTAGCCGCCCGCAATCCCAGAAGCCCCCTTCTAGTCGCTTCTTACGATAGGCAGGAGATACCGTAGCCGTATTCTACTCCCCGGCTACAGGGGGAAAATGAAGTAAACCTACCCCAACTATGTTTAAATAAAGGATTATAGATTTTGATTTTTAGAAGATGAAATGATATAATGATAAATGTAACCTTCTACTTCTCGAACCTGATGATGAAGGGGTACTGCTAGACAAAACCATAGAAGTTAGTCATTTAGTGCTTATGAATAAATAATAAGATTACTGAGCAAAGACATGCTATGAAAAACTGTATTCTGAGTGTAATGTGAGAACGTCAATATTTTTTAATTTTACAAATTTATTTAAATCGGTATTTTGGCTAGTCATAAATACTGAAGACATATATAATTTCTTCTGTAATGACATATTGCTTAAAAAGCCTAACAATGATAGCGTGACTTAGAAATCACATATCAATTGTTTCTAAGGCAATCCTATGAACACCTAGAAGGTAAAAGCTATAGTTAATACTTGGCATAGTGAGGTCAATCCGACTGCTCTGCAACGATTTATAGCTTTGTAGTTTAGTGTTACTAATGTGTTGTAATCCAGTAATCCCCAGATAATCCAATCGAAGCCGTGAAAATACGTCAGCTTCTTTCACTAAATCGTTAAACAGACATATTATTATATGATAATCCAATAAAATTATCATGATACTAATGATAAGTATTGTATTATGATGGTCTTGAATATACTCCCATATATATCGTAAGATGCGACTAATGAACAAGAAATGATAAGTACGATCGTAACATTCCTCATCGGTTGTCACGATGCTGGTTTAACATTAAACCCTAGCAAAACCGAGCTATTACTTATAAAGTCACACTTGCCAGATTTACCAATAAATAATTTAGTTGTTCATGATCGCAATTGCCTCATATAACATATAACACTCATGCCTCATATAACACTGGTTGCAATTGTCCCATTATTCAAACCACTGATACGCAAGATAGTAAGTTCAATTGGAGCAGCCACATTGAACACGTGTGCTACAAACTCAGGCATGTTTAGCTAACATGACCATTCTAAAAAATCGAATCGTAAAATAATGTTATACAACTCATAAGCCGAAGCGTACACTTAGCATGGATTGATTAGTTACGGACGTACGTATAACTCTAACTAAAATAAATATTCAAGCTGCTAAAAGGATTTTAAGACTTATTAGACAACAGTTTAGAAAATGACAGTGAATTATTCAAATATTCAAATATTAGCGGTATATACTCAGTTTAAATTTATGATTTTGAAGGAAAACTTTTTAACAGTAACTTCTGGGAAGTAATGAAACATTATATATGCACGCGGGCCGTCGCTCGCCGACAGCTGTGCAAGCCGCGCGCGAACAATAGATACGGTAAGCGAACTGATACTTACCTGGTTCCTCGATTAATCAATTTATTGCCTACTGATCTACGACATGACATTTACCAACTGCTTCTTGAATATCTTAGTCATGTAGCAGTTTAACTTTAACGTAGCTATCAGTTTTAGTAGTGAGTTTACTTGGTATTTATCTTCAGTATACGAAGCAATTTAAGCTCAGTAATGAATTATTTTACAAACTCCTGTGGTTTCTTCTAATGCAATTTTATAATTACATCATAATGTTTGTTAAATGTTTTTTTTTATAGGAGACCTATGTCCAGAAGTGGATCTCGAGAGACTGATGGGTAGTTGTATAGATGTATATACGTTTCACGGGTTATTAAAATATGAGAGTCAGTCTATCTTCTTAATAGATATAAATCACGTGTCACGTTGTTTGTCCGCGATAAACTCCTAAACTGCAAAACCGATTTGAATCAAATTTGCACATCGTGTGCAGTTTGATCCAACTTGAAAGATAGGATAACTTATATCTATACAAATCACTTGCCACGTTGTTTGTCCAGTATGAACTCCTAAGCTACTGAACCGATTTCGATCAAATTTGCACACCGTATGCAGATTGATCCAACTTGAAAGATGGAATAGTTTATATCTTATATAAATTACGTGTCACATTGTTTGTCCACTATGGACTCGTGAAACTACTATTTATGGAATAGGTATGTAACCGCGACCAAGTAGTAATCGGTAGGGTTTTTTTTTATAGTATGGAAGTAGCAAACGAGCATGTAGCCCACCTGATGGTAAGTGGCTACTGCCGCCCATGGACATCTGTAATGAACCCTAGGTAAGATCAAAGTCTCACCTAAGGTTAGCCACAGATGCGTTGCTACCTACCCCTGAGGACTAAGATGTAATGCCTCGGAAAAGTATGTCTCCCTATGGGTGGTATTTCTGTTAGATACTTTTGAGGTTCCGTACTCAAATGGTACAAAATGGGACCCTATTACTAAGACTTCGTTGTCCGTCTGTTCTTCTGTCTCTCACCAAGCTGTATCTCATGAACCGTGATAGGGAGAAAGTTATTTTTTTTACAGATGATGTATTTCACTTGCCGCTATAACAACATATTCTAAAAGCGGGATAAAATAAATATTTAAGGGTGCTTCCAAACCATTAATACTGATAAGTTGACGGTACTCCAATTACAACTTAAGCCGGTAGACATCGGGCAGAAACATGCCATCTAAATTGTCAATGATCCAGGAATCACTGATCGGTTAGACCCTTGAAATTAGCGGAGTATGATATGGGGCTTCTAGGCTGTCTTCCACGGTTGTGTTTACACACTCGTTCTAGCCACCGACGTGCAAAATGAACTTGTCATGAACTTCTTCCTGTGGTTATCTTCAAAAATGATGCGAATTCACCTTCTTCCTATATACATATTCTTCAATAATGTTTTTTATAGTTGACGATATATTGGCGACTCTTCTGGTATCGCAAATGTCCATAGACAACGGTGACACACAGAATACTACAGTGAATAAGCAAGAACACTTTTCTAGAGTTCTACGTTCAGCAACGGACGTTATCAGACTGATAAATATTGAAGGGCTTTAGTACAATACTTCGGATTTATTCTACATGTATGCGTAAACGGGTCGCGACACAAATCCGCTGAATGTATGCAGGGAAGCTGCTCACAGTATCCGATTTTATCGGACACAGACTTATTCTGATCATCAATATAATTTGTTTTATTTAAGGACATCTCTTAATTAATCATGTATACTAAAATATAACTAATAATTTTAATGGTGAAAAAAATCATTGTGACTTACTGTATGCAAATTTTAAGAATGATATTAACTTTGGCCAAATGACGAGAAATATAATTGGAAGAGATCTGGCTATAAAGAGTGGAGCAGTAATAATACGTTTTCTTCATTGCTGAAGGTTTTGTCCATTTTGTCCAATTGTCGGCATATGATCTGACGAGCTGCTTTTACGATAGCTCATCAAATCATTCACCCTGTCCTCGGCTTGTATGAGAGCAGCGGTGACTGAGAGTCCCGGAATGTCTTTAATGGAGTTAGACCATCGGCTAGGGAATTAGCTTCTAAATCTTTAGAAGCTGATCACCTATGGTCTCTTTGAACTCTCTTCGTATCAAAGTAAGTACTAATGTAGATAGACCGTTGGAAAATAGTTGCTAGACCTGATTTTAATATTTAACTGGTTGAAAATTGATTTGCTGGTTGTTCACGATATTAGTAACATTGTCTGTCTTCTCATAATATTTTCAACCAATGTAGTGTTTAAATTAAAATAGATAAAACGACTACGATTCAAATAAAATGTGTTACATAGAGGTACAATTATCTGAGTTTAGAATAGGTCTTTTCAATGTTTTTGGTTGGGAAACGAGCATTCGCAGATAACAGATTTGAATTGAATTCGTGAACCCATTAAACTCGTTTATTTAATTTCAAGTTTCGTGAAGATATTACAGGTATACCTCGCAATAGATATTAATAAAGGGCAAACAATCTCCTTGATAATCATTCTATCTCTGTTATTCTGATCATCGAGCCATCATAGATTATACTAGAATGCTAGTTTACTATAGATATTAGAGCCTTAATGCGCTTGATTATAGCATATTAGCAATCGCAATAGCTCAATAACTTCCTACGTACTTTGAAAGTTCAAGAACCAAAATTAAGTAAGGAATGATCGTAGAGATAACACTGCCACGTTTATTTTTAGAAAAAAGCATTGTTGGAATGTAGCATTTCCTTTCGAAGCACAATAAAAAGGAATTCAAAATTTAGTAGTGAAAAACCAGTTTTATGTAAATTTGTTCTGCGCTGAAACTTCCGCGATCTGGAATAAGGGATAAAGAGGCTACTGTGGCTGGATTAAAGGGCGTTTTATCCACTCCCAGTTTTGGCGATGCGGGAATGGTCGATTAATGGTTGCACTGTAGCTTTAAAAGTTTTAAAATTTTCCTCAGTCTCAGTTGTGTCGTTGGCAGGGATTTTTAATTTCGATTTACTCTACTAAAAATGGGTTACGAACATAGCTTAACTTATCAATAATGAAAAAAAAAATGTGTGTGTTAATTTTAATACTCGTACTCCTTTAATATGTAAATGAGCGGAATATGAAATGATAAACAGAAATAATTGCGTTATATTAGATGAGTACAAAAAATCTTGACCATCTGGCACAGGATTAGGTGCATGCGAGTGGCATCGCACGGGAAAGAATATATTGCTTATTTCAGATAATTATATGCCGTTAAAATATATTTTTCAAATAATTTTGGTCAGTGCACTCAAAATGTTTCGACGACACAACGTAAAATTGATCATTCGTAAACGTATTTCTGTAAAAATAAATCCCAGAATTTGAGATTCAACCAAAAACTCTTTCATTTACATAAAACATTATAAAGCTCCTTTCAACGCAACTGTAGGAACCTACTGTGTCTAAAGAACAAGAGGACGAGTGATCGATGGCAAAATTCCCTAAACAGGGTGCTTTGGGAATTTGCGTTCGTCGTTGAAGGGTTAACAGACGTAAATATATTTCAGCGCCTCGGATATTCTTTTTCCTTGGGGCATTGAGCTATCATTGAGAATACCCTTTTGGTTTTTGGGCCCTTATTATGTAGGGAATTAGGGTCTGATTTGATATTTCAATCAATTTGAAAGAAATTAGAAAATCCGGGTCAGATACAGCGGAAATCTTCCAGTAAATTACGATTTGCACAAACTGTGTGATTTTGTAACGAGGAACCGTGCAAACAGAAATAACAGAAAAAGGTTACCTTTGCTAAGGTAATTTTATAAAATTTATGATTTACATTACATTAACGCTTTTTACATTTACACACATTACCCTCCGTCTGACCCCTCTCGAGGGGATCTTCACCTTGACGTGATGAGGGGGCTTAGTAACCGTGGCTTGGATCACCATGGTGAAGCCAAGAGGGATCCCAGGAGGGATACGCTCCGAGTGGGCTTGGCCGTCGGCCCGCTCTGGGTGCGTTCGATTGGTCTGCGGGGGACGGAGGTTTCTGGCCTCTGAAACCAGGAGGTGTCGCGAGAGGAGAGGTGTCTCGGTGTGTCGTTGCCATGCGCCCTGTCTCCTGCAACCGTACGGGGGCGCATCGTCGAATGCGTTGGCGGTGGGGCCGCAGAGGAAGAGGAGATCCGGTGTATCGTTGCCGTCCTCCCTGTTCTCTGCGGTCGTTTGGTGGTTTGCAGCGGAGCCAAGGAGCGGATCCGCCGCTGGGTGTGGGAGGTCGATGCCTGTAAGGTGTGGAAAGCTTTCAAGTGTCGGCTTACCCATGCCCACGGCCCCTGGGTGGCGGTCTGGGAGTCGCTCCGTCGCCCTGCAGATAAGGTAAGGCGCGCCTTTGTATTTTCTAGCGCGCCTTGCAGATGCAGGGGAACTCCATGCTTCACGTGAAGGGGCTGCGAAAGCGGCCAGGCACCAGCGGGTTCGCGAATGGTTGCGAAAGCGTGCCCGTATTGCCGTCCTTCTGTGCGAGGAGATAACACAGTGGGGGTTTAGCCGGTAAGAGTATGGCATAACCCAGTTGCTCCCCTGGGCGGCTGAGTATCCATGAGGATTACCCTCTTAATAAAAACCCTCCTTCTGACGCAGACAGAACATTTTGTTTTATAACACGATTTTCGAAGTACATTGTCATAATACACACTTGATGTGTGCATTGAAGTTATTGATTTGTGCTTACAGGAAATCTTGTACATCTGTTAAAACACGAAGCTTATTCGTGAGGCTTGTTTCGGGCGAGACTGTTAAAATGTAGGTTAGGCGATTGAGAAAGCCGTGGCAATACCCGAATATTTTCCCTTGTCAATCTATTTAGAGTCTTCTTTATTGTATGGAAAGAAACATTGTCATACATCAGAGTAAAATATGAACCGAAGCTTTCACAAATGGGTGGACATAAGATATAAGGTTTTCAAAGTTTCTTTGGACTTCAATGTTCCATGTAAAAAAAAGGGCTTATTTTAAGGGTCCTTCAATTTTCCTAAAAAATCATTAATGATCAATCTCTGTCCGTATGAACTTACTTGCCTTTCATTTTAATGTTCAGTATATTCAAGATGACAATACACTCACATCCTTAATGTAAGGCATAAAAACAAATAAAGACTTATAGGCACAATGTTAGGCTCATATCATAGGTCCACGATATTGTATCTACCCTGGGAGAATATAGCGTGAATTACTTTCCACTTAGTTATTCATATATAAACAAAAAATAAATAATGTAAAGATGCAATTTATTTTAAAAATATGGCATTTTTATTTTTTTCCTCTGGAATGACCTTTTTTCAGAAGCTCACGCTAACGTTGACATTAAAGATAATAACAGATTAGAAAAGAAATCTTAGAGGAAATCCTTCCGGTCCTGTAACCTCAATATACAGAAAGAATAAAAATAAAACCGGCCGCTACTATACTAACACGACACCTGACCGAGGCGGGCACACAACGCAACTTTCCTTCCAGTGAATTACTATCACAAATAAACTGTGTAACTTTGAATTAAGGACTGGACAAACACAAAAGGTCGGTTACTTAGTGTTTGTTGTCCATCGGTTATTTGAATCTTGATTAATATGAGTGTGCATTCTTCAGTTTAAAACAATCGTTTTGTTGTTGAATACTTGATTTCCTGCGCGTGTACGTTCTATAACTTTAAGACGAAAAATTACTTACTCATATTAGTATTATATCTTATTATATCAAAGATTAGCTAGGACAAGACAGACAAAGTCGAGACATGAAATTTTTTACACAAAGTATAAGGAAAGACGAATTTCACAGGTCACGATTTCTATTTACGTCAGAGTAGAAGATAAAAATTTATTCAAATAAGTACATAATAAAAACAGTATGTATAAAATTACCCATGCATAGTAAGTAACGAAATTGAATTAAGCAAGCGGCCATTAAACAAATAATATACATCTGACAATAGTAACATCGCCCATTGAATTACAAGGACAAACCAACCCGAACTTTGAACACCGGGCTCGTACAAACAGATGGAAGGCTATGAAATTTTCCCAGAATTATTTATTTACCTTATAATTTGACTGAACAATGCTCGTTGATTTTCAAGTGAAATTCAGAAAAAAAAAATATTGTTATAAAGACAGGTGCTCCTTTTGAAGTGAATTTTTTTTAGAATCGTTGTAATTTAAAACTCGATGAAACGAAAATGCGTTACGAAATCAGTTGTTGACGCTACAACTATGTAGATGGCGCTGTATTTTTTTCTGAATAACGCTAACGACCATACCTCGTAGCTCTTACCTCAAGTTTGGTTGTGAGAAGTAAGATTAACGACTATGGGATGCAGTGATTACAGAATTATTTTTTGAAATAGCATAAGTCTTAATACCCTAATGCTCAGAAATATAAACTTGAGCCACATTTGCCTTCAAATTAAGGTACGTTCTAAAGTCTGGTAAACCGATATTAACTTTCACTTGTACCGAGTGCAATTCACGCAGACAAATTTTTCACACGATTGAAGTATCAAACATGAATGCAGTCCATCTGAGATAAGTGACCAGCCATTGATATGTACGTAATCGATTTCATATAAAATAGGAGTTTTATTTGAAGCCAATTTCATAGTCGTTGCTACTCACGAGGACTAAGATGGTCACATATGAAAGGCAGCATCCTCACCCTTCCATGTTAAGCAAGAGCCGTTTTATAGACGCTGTGGTGGACCTTCCGCGATTGAACCATACTCGTTATTCTACCTTACTATGATACGAAAACAGGGCTAACAGCCACATTGAAATAGGGGACAATTTCCTGACCTAGCTTAATATTCTACCATATGGCTATAAATATTAATAGTAAAATGTAGAATTAACAACTATTAGAGCATAGTTGCACACTTTCTTACCTACAGATGATAAGATTATATTAGAAAAATTATTTTATTATAGCAGTTTCGACAGAAAATGACATCTTGTAGCGCAGTAAAATCCTGAAAAGCTTTAAATTGTAATTTAATATAATAATATTGTGATTTAGGGTTAACTTTAGATAGAATAACAATACTAGATTAATAAAACTAAACCAATAAGATATCAGACCATCAAATTAAAATACATTAACAAATAGCCAAATTATTAAAAAAATATAATAACAACTTATATTACAAGAATTACTTTCACAATAAAAAAAAAGTCTTAAAATATTACCATCTGGCTGTTTGTACGGGCTAATCTTAGAAAGTTCTCAGACGATTTTAAAGAGCCTTACACAATAGAGAATTTTATGAAGAGTAACAAAGTCTAATGTCTCCCTAAGATATTTAATCAGTCTTAAAAAATAATAAGAATAGTTTTCTTTGAAAACTCAAAATTAAACGAATTAAATAAACGAAATAAATTTTAATTTGAATTCTTAAGGAAATCGGATCAAATCCCGCATTCGTAAACTCATTCCTAGCGCTTAAGATGTTAGTAAGTTATTTGTAATGCCTTTTTCAGATAGTAGAGTGTGTGATTGTTGGTGCTCGTAGATATTTTAATATACTGCTAGTAGAGTTAGTTACATTAATACCTACCTACCTATATCCACAACAGATGCGCTCCAAATCTATCTCAAGGGCCGTGAAATATGCGATTCAAGCCTTTGCTCTTCGCTGCAAGTGGTAACACTACTGATTAAATATGTGTCTAAACTTATAAGGTTTGGTAAATTTATTAGATTCGACACAAATATTTTGCTGTAAATCGTAGCGAAACTTGCCAAAAATTTCCGAACGCTTACGATTGCAGCTCCAAGCAAATTTTTCATTTGTGAAAGCTTCATAGTGGCTATGTTAAAACGCTTCAACATGTCTCCGCAGTTCCGAGCTGTGATGTAAACACAGCTCGGTATTACTGTTATTACTTTTAAATTATTGTGCAGAAAATTTCTATTTTTAGTACTGCAATTGACAGTTTACAAAACGTATAGCAGGACAGCGAATATATATTTTTGAATTCGTAAAAGTCCTATGTTTGAAGAAAATGTGGTTACTATTACGTAGTATGGAAAATACTCAATATATTTGGTTTCGTGTTTCTCAATAATAAAACTGTAGCGTCCGTTCTTTTAAAAATATTTATTTTAACAAGCAGATAGGATATAAAACATACTCATCAAATATATTTCGTAGCGGATAGAAGTACGTTTACAGCAATGTAAGTATATGTCATTTTTTATTTTATTTAAAATACATATATAAGTCATTTTTTATTTTATTTAAAAGCATTTTTTGTTTAAAGCCCTAAAATTTTATAATTTTATTTTAATTTTATTTTCGGAAGATGGCGGATGGATGTATTTATATAGAATCTATACTAATATTATAAAGCTGAAGAGTTTGTTTGTTTGTTTTTTTGTTTGTTTGTTTGAACGCGCTAATCTCAGGAACTACTGGTCCGATTTGAAAAAAATCTTTCGGTGTTAGATAGCCCATTTATCTAGAAAGGCTATAGGCAATATATCATCACGCTAAGAACAACAGGAGCAGAGCACCAACGAAGAATATTTCAAAATCAGTTTTTTTTTTCTAATTAGAACTTCCGCTGCATGCGCTGCGTAAACGGTTAAAGTTTCGTAAAAAATATGTATGAGAGAATTGATCCCCTTTAAAAGTTCTAAAAAAAAGTCAGCGACAGGAGATTATTAAAGGTATAAAATTTCGGTTAATGTATGCCACGTTACATTTTCTTTAAACGCGTGTAAAACCGCAAGCTCAGCTAGTAAATATATATATACCGATATATTTGTTTTTGTAATTCATAAGCATCCAAGATTTGTTTCAATAGCTTCTCATGTATAGTCATTACAAACATGTACGAAAAGAACTACAATGTATTTTTAAGAAATCTGACTATGAATTATTTAGAAATGAAATAGTCGTTTAAATTCTATCTTTTCTTTAATGATCAAATATCGAAACTTATTTTTAAAAAACCTGTACGGACTTCCAATAAATTTAAAATTTGAAAACATACTTTCAAAGTGAAAATACTTCAGTCCGGTATACGCTGACATAAATATGAGTATGAAATTGACGGTCTTATTAAAACAGTTATAGTATGCGACGGTTAAGAGCAATAAATTTTAAATTACGGGACGGCTAAAATTTTTTCGTCTTCATTAAGTCCTTAAACAAATCACTGTGGAACTTAGAGTTCCATTATAATCCATTTAAAATTAATATACTCGTACGTAAGTTTTCTTTCGAGACCAATTTTCTCGTCCTGCTTTCTTGAAATTGAAATTTGAAAACGTTTACTCTGTTAATGAGGCTTTACAGGAGAGATACGTTGGCCCCCAAAGGGTTTTCTTCGCGTTTAGCGCTGCAAGCGTCATCGTTGAATGTTAATATAAGTCAAAATTAAATAAAATCTCCGAAATTGTCATGAGGACTGCCAACACAAGTGAAAAAATAAAAAGAAAATCATCACAAAATAATTGCAGTAATTTTAAACATAATTACGTAAGTAAATTAGTTATAAATATCTATAATTATAATAGTTGACAAAATAGTGTATAAGTAGTACAGTCTACCCGAGGGCCACAATACCGTTCAAGCGTCAGCGTTGAGCGTGAAAAACGTTAAATGTATGTATGTGCTCGATCTTGTGATTTTCGCTGAAAATTGTAGCTAAATTTGCCAAAATCCGCTCAACGCTGACGCGTGCAATGCCTACCGAATGTTTCGTGGCTTAAACAGCCAATTGGCTACTATCGCTTATGCGATTGTGATAGGCCACGAAAAATTCGCTCGGCACTAGGTTTATACAAAATATCATTTTTAGTTTGTGTAACGCCAACTATCCAAGATACGGTAAACGATCGTGCAGCACTACCGCTATCTTCAAGTCTAGTATTAATCTTGCCACGTGTAACGCCATCTATCGTCAAATCCGGGAAACAGCAATCGTCCAGCACTAATGTCCAGCGCAATGTAGCGCCCAGCTAAATTGGCAACTACTAATGCATCTATCGTCAAATCCGAGAATACTTCAATTAACATTAGCATGTCGGTGTCGCGAACCCGTAACTTTGTCCCCTACCGAAAAGTGCTCAACGCGGCTAAAGAAGTTCTCACTTAAAAATTTTTGAAAAAATCCACGACAGTTAAAATGTAATTGAAAAGGGTATAAAATAATGAAAAAATCCGACTTAAAGAATTTATGTAAGAAAAGATAATAAACTTAAAGAACTTTTTATAAGCAGCCTTGATCTCTCGTAGAGTCGAACATACATATGAACAACAGGGTAGCAGTTTTCATATCACTTCCCTGCACATCTATTTGTTTCTCGTAGATGTAGATGTGGCAATTACATATTCAACTCCCTATGAACTTTAATAAAAACCATCACTATTTCAAATTTCAATTTAAATATTATCCACAAAGTCATAAAAGGACTACCATCACTAGTTATCAAAACTGTGAATGTGTGAATTTTAACATCCTCAATTTTTCAGCTAGAGCAATGGCCAAAGTGATCGTAGCCCCGACGAATTTTCTTAATTTTTTTCCACTCTGTTGAAACCGTCTCCGCACCAACACAGGTAAAAACAAATAACTCCATTGTCCTTACATACAGAGCCAAGCAGTGTAGCTGCAAGTTGTAGGAAAATTTTCTGAAATGCGATCGAAGCTGACGTTTGGACCGCTATTTAAATGTTTCTTGGAGCGCATGGTTGCAATATGGATATCTTAAATCTTACGTAGTGAGAGCACGGCGCCTAAATTAGAAGATACCAGACTAAGTTAGTATAATTTTACTCCTCATTCCAGAAGAGGTCGTGACTTACAAAGGAATTATACCTGGCAAAGAGTCACATATGCAAAGTATGCTTTTACTTCTTCTGGTATTTCTTACTCCTTTTGTAGGAGGCTTGTAGTTATTATTTCATGTTCTAAGAACCCTACGTCCTTTGATTCTGGAGGTCCACCGCCCTATCTTCTTTTGACTTGTAGTCTCAAGCTGTTGTGTTCTGATTTTAGGATAAGGAATTACATACGAGGCGTTCTAACGTGGTCTTTAGGAACAGTAACGCATTTATGGCACATTTCATTTAGAACTCATGTCCTTTGTAGGGTTGACTATGGATATTTCACAGCCACTTACCACAGTAGACACCTATCAAGTAGATTGCATGTTTTCGTTTGCTATTTCTATACACAATAAGTGAACTGAATACCTTAAAGGTGATCCCTTTGTGGTTCGTCTCCGGAAGTGCCAACACCAAACCTAGTTCTGCCTAATAACAGCACTGTTAAGCGCTGATGTGTTTGGAAGGATGTGGTGAGGGAGACTTACTCATTCAAGACGTTCCAACTTAGTTCCCAGGGGAAGCACGGCATCTATCACCAACCTCAGACCACCAAGACCAACCAAGAACTGATTTTTTCTTCTGACCTGATGCTTGATTACAGATGTCCATGGGCGACGTTTACCACTTACTATCAAATGAATACAGGTTTTCCACTTCCAATTAAAAAAAATACCATAGCAGTACTTACAGTGTCAGCGTTGAATTATTGAATTCCCATTGGACTGGTTTGGAGCTTATTTATATTCCATCATCACATTTCAGTTGGTTTGCAAACGATTCCACTTCAGTTCACTAATACATTAGCTAAGATCGACATCAAAGGACACTTAACAAACTACATATACAAACTGTGCTTTAAACTAATGAAGTGCGATATTTGGCTCGAATCGCGTATCTTACAGTCATTCGGAGGGGTCTACTCTCATTTGGCTGCAATGCATCTTTACAAACATTGAAAAGGTAACCATACATAATTTATACAGTTTCAATTATTACACAAGATTTATAATCTATGATAGTCTATCAACGTTATTTTATCATAGACCTCTCCTAATGGGGGATTTCTGCTAATATACATATAATTACCACGCCGACCTTGCGTGTTGGTGACCGTAGTAGGTGTTAATATTACAAAGACGCTGCTGCACATCTTACCGATTATATCTTTAAGTTGTCTTTTTTATACTATGGAAGTAGCAAACGAGCCTGCAACCCACCTGATGGTAAGTGGCTACTGCCGCCCATGGACATCTTTATTCAACCCTAGGTTACATCAAATTCTCACCTAAGGTTACACGCAGATGCGTTGCTACTTCTGAGGACTAAGATGGAATGACTCGGAAAAGTATGTCTCCCTTACTACACGCTTCAGACCAGAACACAACAGCGCATAACACTGGTGTTATTTGGCAGCAATAAGTGTGGCGGTGGTGCATCCGAAGTCGTGGATGTCGCCTCCGGAAGCATATACGTGATATATATTTTCTTTTTTATGAGTTGGAGTAGCAAACGAGCATACGTTCAGTAAATGATTACTGCCGCCGAGTGCCGCCCATAGACATCAATAACTAACTTCATCGAGACCAAGAGTTTTATCTGAAATGAATCAAAGGCGTGTTGCTACTCTCGAAGACTAAGATGATCATACCATATGAAAGTAACGGCTAAGTTATAAGACTAAATCTAATTTCGCGTTGATAAATGGGAAGACACCCTTAAGGCTATACATTCGACTCCCGAGTGGGCCAACTTAATTAAAGTTTTAATGAGCTGAGTGATATTATATATATTTTATTATTGGGGCGCAGAGTTAATAAGGTGTAGAGATATTTAGTTAACAATTTACATGAGCCTGCCCGACGAGACGGCGTTGGCTTAGTTTACAGTATTAGAATAGTTGGCATATTGGTACATATACTTCCTTCAATATTCATTTGTTCATCCATTCAATTGCTCTTCTTATAATAAGGTATAGGTAAAATGCAAGTAAATACTGCACATCGCTATTGCGTTATTAATAAATATAACCCAAAAAGAAAAGCGAAACGAAGGTTTGTATTTCGTTTCGCGAAAAAAAACAGAAGGTGGATTAAAATTACTAATAATAAATTATCTCCATATTATTTTTGATGAAAACAAAATTAAATGTCTCAAACAATGTCTAAAACAAGTTGAATCAAACATAATACATGATACGTTTCACGCTTCACATTTATTAAACTGTTTTAAAATAAGTAGTATTTTTACGAATTGTTTTTCGGCCGTTTATATGTATGTCTGTATGTATGTCAATTTATTTGTTTATTGAACATCATTACTACTATTACAGGCTCGAACCCAATGTAATAGCATGGTCTTATTAGTTAGCTAAAGATTATGTACATGTGCGTACATAAACATATATCTTTCTTTGGCATGCACTACAGTCCAAAGGGCTTGACGGATTGTGACATATTACGACATATCATTAAAATTGTTCCAGTTTGCAGAGTGACATAGGCCATAAGATTTTAAAAAATTGCGCCTGTAAATGGGAATAAAAGGGAATGACTTTTTACTTTTTCGGAAGGGATGACTTCTCACTATCATGACCATAACCCATTTATATATACTAGTTGCCCATCGCGGCGGTCGAAATTCGACCATAATTAAACCCTAATTTGTTTTTTTTTCTACTAAAAAGCTTTTATACGTATTTTCCTCTGTACATTAATTTTAAAATTATTTTTTAAAATGTCATAATAGGGAATGAGATTTAATTCAGTAAGCTGCATTTAAAAGCAATAACGCGTTATTTGACATACACATCTGACATAGACAATGTCAGTAACAAAGTCAGCGTGTAAGCGCAATTTTTGTAAAAAGGGGTCCAAAGTTTTTGCTTCACGTATTAATATAATGATATATAACAAAACCTTAAAACCACTTGCTTTAAATTTTTAATTACTGCAACGCAGCCTGGTGTTGGGATTCATGGACGGCAGGGGTCTTGTAGGTCATCACCGTTGCGTTATATCGCACGATGAGAATAAAAGGACCTAAACCAAAATTTGCAATTCCTGAATATTTGTGTTGACATTTTGAATTCGCTCCCATTCATTCATATTATGCGATTTATATAATTGACGAGGTTTGAACATGGACATATGGATGGACATTTACTTAATATTACTTAGAGATGTAATGCGACTAGAAACTATAAATTAAATATCTTAACCAGTGAAAAAAATAAATCTTTATAAATTAAGGATCACTACTACTACTATTACTACTACTACTACTACTATTACTACTACTACTACTACTACTATTACTACTACTACTACTACTACTACTATTACTACTACTACTACTACTAAGTTTATATATAAATGAGCTCGTTATTCCTTAAAATGTGAACTTCAAATTATTAATTTCAAACTAGTAGCGTTTAGCAGTAATAAATAATACTTACCTAATTTCAGTTTCCACCAATTTCGAAACCAAACTGAATTTCACTTAATGAAAATTAATACCAAATTTCTAATTTAATTTATATAACATTCCAAAATCAAGCGGTAAATTTTATCAGCTCAACTAGTTAAAATTTACAAGCTTCGAAAACAGAATCAAATTACGGATAATAGGTACTAATTAAGTAAGTAAATATGACGTTAATCAAGACGGATTAATAGCGCAGTGCCTAATATGGAATTGTTTTGTACCGCGTAAAAATGTAGTTTTAATATTTTTAAACGTTAATAATGATTTATTAAAGTTAATAGAATTTCTTACCCTTATTATTTTTATGCTTAAGGTTACAGTCACTGTGTTATTGGTCATAATTGAATTGTCCTAATTTATTTTGAACATAGAAAAGTACAAAGTTTAAACAAACACTTTTTAAAACTCTTCGGGAAATTGATAGACGTCTTTCAAACTAGGACACTTTCCGTAGAGACCCCAACGCATGGTTATTCTCGAGACATTTTTTTTTCTCCAAAAATAGAAACCGACTTCTGTGCTACAAAAAAGCAGAAAATAATTTAAGTATATGTTTGGTTAGTACATACACAGTACATAGTCCCGAAGTCGGCGCTCAACATATTTCGCTAGAACATGACGACGAATCGTATGTCCCACGAGTATATGAGCGCCGACGTCAGAACTATGCACTATGTATTGCATACATATATACTAACCGAACATATACTCAAATTATTTTATGCTTTTTGTGGCATAGAAATCAGTTTATATTTTTTGTATTTTTTTTTTGTATGCAACAAATGCCAAACTCCTATGTTTTAAGCAAGTTCTACACCTTCATTATCAGGGTTGAAGAGTTGAAGCTCAAATATTTAATCGTATGTTTCTGCTCAAAAAACTTATTACATATACGTTAAGGCTAAGTAGCTTTCACGTATAGTTTAGGTAGGCAGTACTCATTTTGCATAAAAACCGAGGAATTGAATGTCACGTTTTTCATCAATCATCTCTTCTTATGATTGCTCTTGTATACATACCCGTAAGCAACAAATGGTTAACTCCTATGGTTTAGGTATTTAATACATATTTGTAAGCACTAAATCGCCAGCTTCTACCGTTAAGCCTTAAAGAACCCCTGCATTATCAGGATTGAAGAGTTGAAGGTCAAATTTTTCTTCGTTCGTTTTTACTTAGCAATCTTCGTATAAATCTGTAAGAACTAAATGGCTAACTCTTACGGTTTAGCCATTTAGTACCCCTGCATCATCAGGGTTGAAAAGTTGAAGTTCAACATTTTTATTTCATGTCTCTGGTTAGTTAATGTTTCATTTTATATCTTTTCTAATATTATTATAAATAATAATTAAACACCAAATAGCTAAATCGTACGTTTTTAGCATTCAGTATCCCCACGTCATCAAGGTTGAAGAGTTGAAGGTCCAATTTGTCGTTTTATGTCTCTACTTACTAATCTTATTATGAAATGGTAAGCACCAAATGGTCTACATTTATGGTTTAGGCTTGCAATATCCCTGCATCATCAGAATTGAAGCGTAAATTTTTCATTATATTTCATAATAATGTTATTGTATATCCGTAAGCACTAAATGGCCAACTCTTTTGGCTTAAGATTTCAGTACCCTGCATCATCAGGATTAGAGAGTTGAAGGTCAAATTTTTCATCTTAATCTCT
>MOOZ01001087.1:241339-255023 GCA_002930495.1 Cecropterus lyciades
TGCATCATCAGGATTGAGGAGTTGGACGTCAAATATTTCATTGTACATCTCTGCTTGGTAATCATTACATTTATTACTTTTTAAAATTTAAAATACCTCACAGGAAAGTACAACTCTTTAATGGTTAGTATCAAAGAGTTCTACCTTCCTTCATCAGGTTAGCGTCAGAAGATGATGACGACTATATGCAAATGTCTCAATAGCTTTAGAAAATATATGAAAACATTGTTAAAGCCTATATATTTGAGGGTTGCCCTCAATTTCTCTGGGATCCCGTCATCAGATCCTAATTTAGTGCCTATGGGACCACCTCAGGAATATACTCAGTCGAATAAAAAAATAATTTTGAGGATCACAAATAGGGGGAAAATCGATGAACATACATAAAAAAATAAATACAGACGAACATAGAACCTCCTTTTCGATGTCGGTAAAAAACTACTGAACCGATTTTTTAAAAATCTTTCACCATTAGAATTTTTCATTATTGCAAAGTTATCTATATTTATTACTATTATTACTATATTTATTACTAGTAAAAATAAGGGATCCTTGCTAAAACTTCAGTAATGTGAACCAAGGTGTAAAGAAAATTGCTTTACAAATCTTTTTGTCGCGTACGCTGCGAAAACTACAGACGATAGTACAAAAAATGTTCTACAATATTTAAAAGCATATCAATATCTAAAAAAAACCTCGCGATGCCATATGTCCAACTATTATGCTTATGTCACTACAGACACTTTTTACATTTTAAAAGTTAATAAAAAAGCTGACCAAAATCAGACACGTTCGTATTAATCCCCATCAAAATAAATAATTTCATATTCAAAACTGTTTCAATAATTAAAGATAAATTTTTGAATTAGTCAAATCGGACGTTCCATTCAGGAGATATTACGAATTTAATAAAATAAACACCACCGCCGCCGCTCCGGAACGACCAGTGGCCCGAAGCAAAGCAGCCAGCGTAAGCCTGGCTTTATTCGATAGCTACAGTATCACCGAGAAACGATTAAGTAAATGAGATAAACAAAATTATTATTGAATAAGTACCCAGTGATTTTAAATATTACAAACTACTGGCAGCGTCTGCTATGTCAAAGATTCAAGATTGAAACAACATATTTTAAGATATATCTACTCTTTAAAATAAAAATAAAAAAATACTAAACCAATAAAATTCAAACAAATGTAGGTACAAAAATGTAAATAGAGGAATGAAAAAAATTAAGTTCAAGTCAAAGATAAAAAATTAAAAAAAATACTTGAGCGTATAAAACTAGAAAAGCAATTTTGATAAAAATGTAAAATTTATAAAAAACACCTGACCAAGTGCGAGTTGGACTCGCGCACGAAGGGTTTCGTACCATTATCTTTAATAAGCGGCGAAAAATTACGTTTATTGTATGGGAGCTCCCTTAAATATACATATATTTTATTCAGTTTTTAGTATTTGTTGTTATAGCGGGTTCATGAGATACCGATACATGCCTGGTAACAGACAGACGGACAGACGGAGAGCCGGACAGACGGACAAACGGCCAGTTCGAAAGGAATAATTGCAACTTCCTAGATCTGGTCGGTATGCATCGTATCATTTCATATAATTCCGAGCCGCAAGAACATGCAGTATCTACTTTAGTTTGCTTATTTTACGTTCTTAAATTGGAATTTTGCAAAGTAAATACATATATCGCTCAGTTTGTATTACATTTTTAGTTTCCGTGCTAATGTCAGACCGGTATGGTGACCGCTTCGTCATGTAGGCGTCATCATCTACGTGTAAAGTGTGTAATATACTATACATGGGCCAGTGTGTTTCTCACTTCTTTACCGGACTTACTTTGTTTATCGTATAATGATTTGAATAATCCCCCAAAATACTAAAACTATAGCTACCATCAGAGCTTTGTAGTCCACTGCTGGCCATAGGTCTCGCCTAAAGTTGGATTATACCAATAGTCATCCTACCTTACATGCACATTGATGAACTTAGTAAAAGTTGTTGTTACGGAGGAAGACGATAATGCCTATCTCTTGGATTTGGTCCCATATCGCTTCCACATGAATAGAGGGATGATCCTATTCAAGACGACACGCCACTATAGCCTACACTCTGATTGTATGGCTATTTTAACCGCGATGCCTTCCCCGTCTACGGCGACAAATTAATAGGCCATAACTGAAAAAATATTGGCAATGACCATGCTCCCTTCTGTAGGCAAAAAGCCAAAGAATTAGCCTCGGCAACTGGTTGAGAATTAACAAAAACTGCATTGCGGTGCAGATTGCTTTCAGAGCTTCGACAAGATTTAGGTTCTTTGTATTCGTAGCTTTTTGTAAATAAATTTATGCGATTTATGAATTTATGCGAAGTAGCATTTATGTATATTTATTGTTTATGTATGTATGCAGATTCGTATGTATTTTGCAAGAGTCACCCTACTCGCCTCAAAATTCATTAAATGTTTAAAGTAAGTCTCGTCAAAATCAATTTATTTGTTTTTCAAAGTTATCCTAAACATACAGACAAAGTAAAAAGCAAAGTAACATCGACTTCAATGTCATTAAAAAGCAAAAAAATAATTAATAATTAAAGATTATTACGTTATGTATATAACCAACGGTTATCATGTATTACACAGTTCTTAGTTATCTGGATCAAAACAATAACTTTATTTATATAAAATTGAAGTAGAAATTATTCAGTCCAATTGATGGCTAGTAAACATGCTAGGACCACTGTTGCTAGATCTCAATAACAGATGCGTTGGCATTCCTGAGGACTAATACAGTCGCTTTGTATTTAAATCAACCGGTATTCGTAGCCTTCTAACGAAACGCATGAAGCTAGAAGTAAGTGTGACGATGTTACCTCACTGGTCGAAACGTATTCGTTCTACCACGTCTGTATAAATAAGTACCGACTTTAATGCCTGCAGTGACAAACGCCTAGCTATACCAAAAGAGCAAAGTATATGATCACTGATGCCCAAGAGCGTTCGTTATTATCTTCAAATATGATCCAAACACTTTACACATCTATAAAAGACGTGTTCATCTGTAAAGACTAACTTAAAAGAACTCAAAAAATTGTCTTTATCAAAACACACCCCTTAATTTGCACAGCACAACACAGCGATTTTTTTTTATAGGATGGAAGTAGCAAACGAGTCTGCAGCCCACCTGATGGTGACTATTGCCGCCCATGAACATCTGTAATCAACCCTGGGTAAGATCAAAGTCTCACCTAAGGTTAGCCACAGATGCGTTGCTACCCCTGAGGACTACGATTGAATACCTCGGAAAAGTATGTCTCCCTTACCTACCCTTCAGACCAGAACACAACAGCGCATATCGCTGCTGTTATAAGGCAGAAACAGGTGTGGCGGTGATGCTTCCGGAGTCGAACCACAAAGAGTCCTACCACCTTCATTCTAATCTGCTTATGTAAGGCAGACTTGTCTGTACCGGTCTCAGCATTTGAACCATGATAATAATGATGATTACTTTATATACCTACTTATTAATTTTGACATATCATTTGCCAGGTTCTAATTATAAGGCTCATAAATCAACTCAATTTTGCGACAAATAAGTCAAATAAAGTGCTTGGATCGCAATATCAAATCCAATTATCTTAATGGGTCCACAGTTTAAAAATATCGCCAGTTATGATATGAATTATACGAGTAATTAACGCGCTAAACAGTTGCCAAGCGTCTCGCTGGCGTGTGGCCAATCGTTTTCCATTCGCTTTGTAAATAATCAAATCCTTCGCTAACTACGAAATGGTTTGGCTTAAACAAGCCAATTAGTTTATTGTCAACGCAATAAATAGTTACCAAGTTAGGTTTCTGGTATTTTTACTTAATAGGTTCTCGTTGAAGTTGGAGTAAACGATCGTAATACCTGTATCATGTTCTTAAAGACATGTTTTTTTTAGATAAGATAATTAATTGAGATCAGTTTATTAAAGTTTTAAAATGTTTTTTGCTTACATGTATATACTTTCCCCTTTTTAAGAATACCTAATCCTAATAGTACAACACTTCACTTTATATGTGATAGTAAGAGTACTACCGTATTTGATTGTTATATAGTTCCTAAAATATTTAAGCTATATGATGTTACGTTTACCCTATGTATAAATAATATAAAATGCTGCACTTTGGTAGCAAACTAGTAACATTATTTAAAATATAAAAATAAACCAACTGTCTTAAACAATTTTTTGTTCATAAAGATATATTTAATTTAATGCTTTATATAAGTTTTCGACAGCGACAGGAGGCTAATTTTTCGAGCGTAGGTACATAATATATGTAGGTATGTATTTTTATACGTGCATATGTCTGTTTCTTTGACACGCTCTACAGCCCAAACGGCTTGACGGATTGTGACATATGACATATAAGCCAGTAAATAGACCATTTCAAATATTAGGTCTTTACCTGTGAAATCGCCGTTCTGCCGTACTGGCCATCTCAAATCTATTTTTTTTGGGCTGATAATTCTAATTTCAATTTAATTTAATTTTAAAATCATAGTATTATTTTTTCTAAAATCGTCATTTGTTTAATAGTTAGTATTTTGTTTTCATCGCATTCGAATATTTTTCGTCATCATGGATACGTTAAAAATTCAAGTAATTATGGAGTATGAGTACCGTCGTGGCAACAAAGCGGCACAAGCGGCACACAACATCAACGACGTTTACGGAGCAAACATTACAAACGAACCCACCACCCGTTATTGGTTTGCCCGCTTCCGTTCTGGAAATTTTGACCTGAAAAATGAACCGCGTGGTCGTCCGAAAACTTTGGTCGACAATGAGGAATTAAAGGCGATTGTGGAAGCTGATGATACTCAATCTACGGTAGAATTAGCAGCAGCTTTCGACGTTAGCATTAAAACAATATTGGTTCATTTGCGTCAAATTGGCAAGGTAAAAAAGCTTGACAAATGGGTACCCCACGAACTCAATGATCGCCAGCGCGAAGTACGCGTCGAGACGTCCCTTGCACTGGTCGACAGGCATACAAATGAAGGAATACCGAATCGCATTGTTACTTGTGGCGAGAAATAGTTCCTGTTCGACAATCGTAAGCGCTCAGCACCAACCAACTGGTTGGAGCCTGTTTCAGCACCCAAACAATGCCTTTTAGGGCATAAAAATTACTTCTAGAAAACTAGGGAAAACTTACTTCTAGAAAAGTTATGGTCACTGTTTGGTGGTCTAACGCGGGTGTAATTCAACACAGGTTCTTACCGAACGGATGATCGGATGAGCATTACTGCAGATGTGTACCGTGAAGAACTGAACTCAATGATGGAGAAGCTCGCACGTCTCCAACCAGCTTTGGTCAATCGTTCGTCTCCACTGCTCCTGCACGACAATGCGCGACCTCATACTGCACAGCAGACAGTCTCCAAGCTACAAGCCGTACTCACCAGACCTTGCGCCTATAGACTTCTACTTTTTCCAGAAATTGGATAATTTCTTGGCGGGGAAAAAAATCAATACCCGAGAGGCAGTACAAAATGCCTTTGAAGAATTTGTTGCCTCCCTTACAGCTGATTACTTCAAGATGGGCATCAATAAACTATCAATGCGTTGGCAAAGATACAATGATTGTATGGGTGATTAATTTGATTAATAGAAATAAAAACGACAATTTCAAAGGTAAAGACCTATTAATATACTATGTTACTATTTTGACGAAAACTCATGAAAAGCGTTAAAATTAATAGATATATTATTATAAAAAAACACGAATCTTTTTAAGTAATCAAGTACTTTGTTTTAATACGCTTACCAATGTTACTAGTATTCTTATTCAACACGCGATTCCAAAAGAACATAAGTTTATCATATAATATATTATATACATACATGACCTGCTTCGCTACGGGACAAAAAATAGGTTTTAGTCGCTAAACATTGAAGCACCACGAAAAGTTTTGAGGACCTTTCGGATAAAAATTAAATTTGAAATTACGTACAATTTTTTTTGGAATGGAAATGGAAATATGAAAGTCTGCAACCAATTGATATAGTGTTGTAACGAAAATAGTCGCCATATTTAAATTGTGCAAAATATCGAAATCAAAAGTAGCCTATAAGTTGACTAGGTAAATAAGCTATATCCATGCAAAATTTTATGTAAATTGGACCATACAAGCATACAACTTGGCACTAAAATGTTTGAAATCATAACACGATAATCGATTCTGGAGGAAGACTGGCGAAGCGATAGCCTTTATAGTGATTAATTACGCAAACGAGGCTCAACTCGGATTTAATTGTTCTTTAATAAGATCACCGACTTTATCTTAAATAATTTTGAACAGCATCGATACTTTAATAATGAGGGGATGATTTTACTTCGAAACTCCATTTTCGAAGATGCAATTTTATACATATATAGAATTGAAGTAGCACTTTAGCAAGCAAGTGGTCACTGCTGCCCATATTTAAGCAATTAAATTTTTGAAGGTGGTAGAACTCGTTGTGGTTCGACTCCGGAAGCACCACCGCCACACCTATTTCTGCCTAATAACAGCAGTGCTATGCACTGCTGTGTTATGGTCTGAAGTGGTAAGGGAGACATACTTTTCCGAGGCATTCCATCTTCTCAGGGGTAGCAACGCATCTGTGGCTAACCTTAGGTGCGACATTGATCTTACCTAGGGTTGATTACAGATGTCCATGGGCGGCAGTAGCCACTTACCATCAGATAGGCTGCATGCTCGTTTGCTACTTCCATACTATAAAAAAAAAAAAAAATTAACAGTAAGTTCTGAAGTCAGTCACAGATGCCTTGCCTCTCCTCAAGACTAAGATGATCGTATGTTTAAATCGGTCATCTTTCATATATACTTGTATTTGGAATAGCAAATATTGAATCACTTGATGGTAAATGATTGCTGCCGTCTAAATATATGAATGATGTATGTATGAAAGTATGAACATACACAGTATCCAATACTCGATGTCGACCGGTCACGGGGCGACGGGCTAGGTTGGACTGGTTCTGGGAAAAAATTGACACCATATCCACGACACTTGGCTAAGTAATAACAGGAATATTTATGAAAAAATCTACATCCTACATTGTTTCTTTATGTATTACATAAATTTTCCAGTTTTGTCATTTATTTCCTTACGTAACGTGATCCTTCCCAACCCGATCGATAACTTACAAAAGTAATAAGTAAATTTGTCGATTTAAGTAGGTATTATAGTAGTCATGTTTAGTAGTTATGTGTGTGTGTCTGTGAAAACTAACGTTAATTTTATTATCTTGGGTATCATTATCTTATTTATTAAGCATTTTTATAAATATTTATTTTTCTCCAATTCTACCTTCCCCACAACTTTTAATGGAAATTTTCAGTTGCTTTCTAAGATATGAACAGGAAAAGAGAATGGATATACAATGTCTCTATTTCAATAAAGTGGAATTTATATTAACGACCGGCGTGGCGTCAACACCGGTCTGACATGCAGTGGGTTCCGGTTCGATTCCCGGCCAGATAGATAACAATCTGAATAACGAACTCGGCTCTTGGTGTTTGTGTATTCTTCTTTGTGAGTACCATGACACCCATGATACAAGAGAAAATATTGTGGGGCTATAAGCGTGGACATATCACTATTATTATCTGTAAAAATACAGGGACTTGTCCTGTTATTAAATCAGGGTAACACGTAGCGTGCCTTTTAAAATGCTATTACTTCTTGGAGCAGCTGAAGTCAGTGCCGTTTTGGCACGATGCCGAGTGGGAGCACGCCTCCGCAAAATATAGTCACGATTTTGTTTTAAAACACGGTAAATCTAAAGTAACAAATTTTTGTCGACAAACACAGTTCTTTTAACATAAATTATTAATGAAAGTTTTCGTAAAAGCTAAGTACGGTCTGTACTTAGCTTTTTATCCAAGGATATATTTCGCCTTGCAGCATAATTGATTTATTGTTTTTACAAAAACGAAAATATGAATAACATATGTATATCATATTAAATCTGATATTAAATACGACCGTTAACCACTCCACATATTCATAGGTGATAAGCAAGTGTGGCTAAGATGTGTACGTATTACTACTGTCGTCTAATGTGAGCAAAAATAAGTTGTACGATAGTTCAGAAATCCAAATTAATGACTCAACTGATCTGAGACGATGACCCAGAGCTTGATTTGGTGGTTAGATCGGTTGGAGTCTACTGGGATCCTAATGCTAAGCGTTACAAAACACTTCGTCGAATCATTATGCAAAAGGTACACATGCCACGGCTTGTGACATGCTGACAACGTTCATGTTTCGTAGTGTCCTGGAAAATTGATAAAAATGTTCCCGGTTTGTCAAACGTTTTGTCGCGCTTGATATATCAAATTAATATTGCGAATGACATGCATCGATGTGCATCGAATAATAGAATAAAAATAGACCCGTGCTACACATTCGTATTGCGTTAGTATTATGGTGCGTATACAACAATGCATTTACGAACTCTTTAATTTTATATAGGCCTACGGCCTACTTACAGACTGACAATTATGTTATTTTATCTTACACTACCACCGGATTGTAACGCGAACCCAGTTGAGAAGATCCGGTAAGAAACTCAGCGAGTTTATTCTTTTGTCTTTGTATTTATTTTTAACCATCTTCTTGCTGACGACTGTTGACTAGAAACAACCATCAGTGACTGTCAGTGTCGATCATCGACATGAACTGTCGTCTATGCATTAGCTCTCATACAACGCTGTCGACATCATAATATATTGCGCTATAGGATACATTTAAGTTTTCCATTAGATTAAAGTAGAAACGCGCTTATAGTCCATGAGATGGAATATGGTCACAACCACCCATGGACATGGGTATCTTTGTTCACATTAAATTCGGGTTCTATCTAAAGTCTATCACAGATGCGTTGCTTCTTCTAATGCCTGAGATGGTCGCTTCTTATATATGTAAACCAGCTACCATGTTTTTAAATCGATATTCAAGAATAAGGGTCACAGCTCATTAGAGCCATCCGGTACCCGACCCGCACCGCCTCGCCTTGAGCGGTGAGTTATCTTTATATGGATTTGTATGAGCATGCTCTCACTACATCAACTCCGTAGTATCACCGGAATTTTTCGCTCGCGAGGTGTCTTCGAGTAGACAGCGAGTGGTCCACTCGATGATGGCTTGTTGCTAGAATGCTTGTCTCACGTTAGCCGCGCGTTGACAGTGCAGCGTTTACGCGCGTCATGTTGTTTCGTCTTTCATTTTCTTCATCATCTCGGTGCGGGTCGGATGCCGGGTGGCTCTAATGAGCTGCGACCCTTACTTTACGCTAAGAACGAGTATGTCGGTGATATTTCCCCGGTCGAATCTTACTTGTTATACCACCTAGAAAACAGATAACGACCACATACGATTTACATAATTTACAAGTTACCCATTTAATTTATAAATCTATTGTATGCCTGTTTGTTTGAGTATTAAAGAAACTAACTTTATTGATTTTGCAGTTCATTTTTGCTTAAAAAGAAAAATTGTGCATACAAACTGGAATATATTTAAGGTACACTATAGGTAATAATACCCTATAAACAAAGGATTGAATTATGAGTCCGTAAAATCAATTCAATGAGATAATTATACAAAATTGCTCGTTCTGTCTTCAAACACCTGGCTTACATGATGTACTATCACTTCGATTCCCTATTATGCGGAATCACGCTCTGAGTGATCCATCATGATTAATGTCTACACAATAATAAATGTCGATTGCGATGTCGATACGTTGAAAGTCTGTCATATGTGAGAAGAAACGAAATAAATTAAAGATAATGTAGAAATATATATGAATTTTTTTATAGTATGGAGTAGCAAACGAGCATGCAGCCCATCTGATGGTAAATGGCTACTACCGCCCATGGACACCTGTATTCAACCCTAGGTAAGATCAAGGTCTCACCTAAGGTTAACCACAGATGCGTTGCTACCCCTGAGGACTAAGATGGAATGCCTCGGAAAAGTATGTCTCCCTTACCACTCCCTTCAGACCAGAACACAGCAGCGCATAACACTGCTGTTATAAGGCAGAAATAGGTGTGGCGGTGGTGCTTCCGGAGTCGAACCACAAAGAGTTCTACCACTTTCAAAAAGATCCTTCTTTTAAAGATAAAAGTAGTAAACGAGCATTTCTTTCTTTATCAGACTGAAGTAGCAAACGAGCATGCAGTCCACCTGATGGTAAGTGGTTACTACCGTCTATGGACATCTGTAAGCAACTTCATATAGAACAGGGGTTCTATCTGAAGTCGATCACAGATGCGTTGCTACTCCCGAGGACTAAGATGGTCGCCTCATATAGAAGTGAGCCGGCAACCACACCCTTCCAACGACGCGCATGAAATGCTTCACGCTAGAAATAGGTGTAGCGGTAGAACTACACTGGTTCTACCGCTGGTTCATCAGATTGTAAGTCACGCCCACTCACAACCATGTACATGTTTTTTATATAAAGCAGAATTATATAAAGCAGGACTTCTATCTGAAGTCAATCAGAGATGCGTTGCAGATGGTCGCCTTATATAAAAGATAGTTGCCATTCAAAGCCATCTAGCGAAACGCAAGAACTGCTTTATGCTAGGAATAGGTGTCAAGGTACCTCTCGGATCGAACCACATTATCTCTTAATTGCGTAGCGTAGTATCGTAGCGGGTGGCAAAATTTGTTTAGTTTTTGTTAAATAACTGGTATTTCCTGTAGGAAGTACTTTAAAACTTGCGCTCGAATTAAATATCGATCTCGTAACTTTTTTTCCTCAAATTGCAGAGACATAGATTATTTTGATGTGACCTTTTTTTAATGGCCTAAATACGTTAATAGATGGCGACGAATACGACTTCGGTCCAGGGCGTCGCAGCCCACGCTACGCCACTGCTCGCTCTACTACCTTGCAAAACTAAAATTGTTGTATTTATTCGGGCAATAAGTATATTAACTAAGTTTTGTTTTATCACATTAAATTCGATCATGCAGTCTGCTTGATGGCAAGTGGTATCTTCAGCCCATGGACATCTGTAACTTACCACATATACAACAGAGGTTTTATCTGAAGTCTATCATTGGTGCATTTCTGCTCCCGACGACTAAGAAGGTGGTAGAACTCTTTGTGGTTCGACTCCGGAAGCACCACCGCCACACCGATTTCTGCCTCATAACAACAGTCCTATGCGCTGTTGTGTTCTGTTATAACTGCTGTGGTCTGAAGGGTGTAGTAAGGGAGACATACTTTTCCGAGGCATTCCATCTTAGTCCTCAGGGGTAGCAACACATCCGTGGCGAACCTTAGGTAAGACTTTGATCTAACCTAGGATTGATTGCAGAAGTCCAGGTGGGCTGTATACTCGTTTGCTACTTCCATGTTATAAAAACAAAAAAGACAGTCGCCTCATATATTAGAGCTGACAACCAACCCATCCACCAAAACGCAAGAACTGCTTCACGCTAGAAATAAACGTAAACATAAACATAAATGCTTTCTACACTCATACACACTATACAGCCCCACAGTAGGATTTTCTCCTATGTCGTGGGTGCCATGGACACACAAAGACGAATACACAAACACCCAGACCCAGAACAGAAATCTAAACACATCATTTAGATGTCTGTCTGGCCGGGGATCGAACCCGGGACCTACTGCGTGTCAGACCGGTATGGTGACCGCTCCGCCACGCGGGTCGTCAAAAAAAAAAATAGTATCGACGAAATCGTAGACATTGATTTTTGTGAGAATACTTAATAAACTCATAGGTACAGAGGTTACTGGTTAACGTGAACTGTTATATCCGCACACATTATGCAGAGTCACGCTTTCCCAAGCTCTATAATAAATGCCCACACAGTCAACTGCTTGAAGGTTTTCGAACAATATTCTAAACACGTAACATTGTAAAAATATTAAAACAAAATTAAAAATGCGCTTGCTTAAAAAGGATTGATTGCTTCAGTTGCTTATCTCAAGCATTTGGATTTTTTTTTTATAATATTACATCAAATTATAGTAACATACATTTTGATATCCATATTGTCGTGATACTAAAAAAGTCGTCAGTATCGCCTTTTTCCCTATTTACAGGGCCCTTTATTAAAAACTAGCTGCGCCCCACGGTTTCACCCGTGTATTAGTTACTACAAAGAAAACTAATTTATGTATTTCTTTGGATAAGAATAAATATTATATTTGTAAAAACAACTTCGCAAATAATGCATTATTTTGGAAGAAATTTGTTAGCATATAAAAGGGTACAGTGAGGTTACCTGAAAAGATAAGACATATGCTGTCGCTGGCTTTTTTTTAGAACTTTTAAAGGGGATCAATTCTGTCATACATAATTTTTACGAATCTTTAACCGTTTACGCAGCGCATGCAGCGGAAGCTCTCATTAGAAAAAAAACACCCCGATTTTGAAACATTCTTCATTGGTGCTCCGCTCGTGCTGGTATTAGCGTGATGATATATAGCCTATAGCCTTCCTCGATAAATGGGCTATCTAACACCGAAAGAATTTTTCAAATCGGACCAGTAGTTCCTGAGATTAGCGCATTCAAACAAACAAACAAACAAACAAACTCTTCAGCTTTATATATTAGTATAGATTAAATATCCTATGTCGCTCTCCAAACTTAGACGATTCCAATAACACGGCACATGTCATTCATCAAGCCGTTTAGGCTGTAGCGGGCTAAAGAAATGGACATGCACATATTAAATATATTAAATATATGCATGTCCATTTCTTACATACGCTCGAAAATCACCACCTTCCTTCTGACGCAGTCGGATAAAAAGATGAAACAGATTTTTTTTTTGTAATTTATCTCTCATTTTACCTTTGAATGTTCAAAGGTGAGGCTTGCAAGGATTGCTGAGGATTGCAAGAACAAAAGTTTTCTCCAATACGAAATCATTCTGGAGAATTTAATTGTAATTTTACAAAGCTTAAGAAATAAAAATGCGGCTCGGGGGAACTCTAGCTCAGCTCAGATGTATAACGTAAATCAGTAACATTTCTAGTATGCCACGTACAGCTAGCTGGCTGCACTTCGGTTGCGGTATGACTTTCTACATCTAACTACTAACTTTCGTATAATATTCATCATCGTTATTTAATATTTAGACTTAACTTAGAGTTTAGAGAGAGCATACAAAAACATTCTGAATATGATTAATAATGCGATTGCGATTAAATATATCACTGCTGTGTGATCTGTCTGTTGTTTAGTCTCGCTACTTGAATAAAACGATGATTATTATTATTATTATTTTAAATTGTTCATATTTCCGATAGCACTGTTCCGTCATGAGGTTTTATACTAGTATGAATCCACTTAATGTTAACTGGTCACTATCGAACAAAATGATAATGAGGTTGTTGTCACGTGGACGAGATGTCACATGAGAAAAATTAATCATCAGAAACACATATGTTCCTTAGTAGTTATAATTGATATCAAATAGATGTCTATTTGATATCAATTATAATCCATGTCCAGTCTACACCTACTTATGACGACCCGCGTGGCTGAGCGGTCACCATACCGGTCTGACACGCAGTGGGTCCCGGGTTCGATCCCCGGCCAGACAGACATCTGAATGATGAG
>MOOZ01001087.1:325567-341259 GCA_002930495.1 Cecropterus lyciades
TAAATTAGGAATGCACAAATGAAAAGTTATAAAACACGACTAACAAAGACCAGAATTATTTACTAACCTAAGCCATTGGTAATGTAATTTTACTATACTTTCCCTGAGTACATTTAGGTAAGTGCATGCACTCTAAGTCGGTCACACTGTGACATGAACATAACGACAAGGGAGAACAATTAGGCGCACCACATACTAAAACATTTTACTTTAATCTTCACGATAAAAGATTCAGTTTTATTACTTTATTTATTTTTTTATTCTTATATGTATTTTTCTTGTCTGATCACAACTTTTTTTGTAAGTTACGGGCACAGGTCCCTTTTTGGCATAGGGAATGCTGGACTTCTACCGGCTATGACCCCACGCTGTTCCTCTGGACGCCCTTTGCCCGCGTCCGAGCCCATATCTGGGCTCTGGTTGGGACGAAACTTCAGTTTCTCCATCCCACCATCTTTGTGGCGCGCAAGTTTACCTCATGCGCCTTCTCGAGGCTTAATACTTTGACGTAGGATACCTTAAATCCCACGCGCCTTCGTTATGTGGGTAGGAAATGGGCAGTACACCGCGCTTATTTAGCTAAAGATTTTTTTGATATTCAATCCCTAAGGGCTTGCAAAGTAGTTAATATATATGAAATCCAATTTATTATTATTTTTTTTTTACTAATTTTGTTTTAAATAATATAGTCTGTTGGCTCAACATTTCTATACAATCTCAGATCTGAGATCGACCTGATGTTCTGGTGTCATATTATCTTCTTGTAAAACTTCTGATACCCATAACTCAAGTTAAATCTTACAATGGGTACCAGAGTTCACTATCCTTATGTTATTTTAGTAATAATGACGTCATTTTCTGTATACTTCACTATGTGTCTGCTGTAATACATAAGTCTGTATGTACAATTCTTTTGGTCAATAAACTATTATTATTATTATTATTATTGTACGTTGAACTTTATGTGAAACGATTCAACGCTGCGAAGAGAATATTCCCTGGCTCGAGACTTTTCGTTTCTTAGTATCTGCTTCTACTGAGTATGCACTATTGTTAGCCGTTGCAATTACGTAAATAACAGGCATTGTAACAGTACAATATCTGTGACGTAATACCATTTTTAATTACATAAGTGGTTCATTCTTAGCTTATTCAAAAAATATTTGTAAAATTTGAAAAAATATTTATAGGGAGTTCAATATCAAGTTGTGGTTAATAACGATGAAATAAAATAACTGGCAAGAGCCGTGATTACATAATGGTTGAAACTAAGCCTCTGAATTGAGGGTCCGAGGTTCTAATTTTAGGAACGCACAACTGACTTTTCTAAAATGATGTGCGTAATAAAATTTATTGTCACTGCTCTACGGTAAACGATAATAACATGAGGAAACCTACACATCTGAGACTTCTCTAAAAGTGTGAAGTCTACTAATTCGCACTTGGCCAGCGCGGTAGATTATGACCTAAAACTCACTCATTTTGAAAGAAGATGAGGAATGGGGCCCTAAAATAATGACGAGCAACACTCTCATCAAGTATTGTATAGGTATTGTCTAAGGGTCTATAAGTTTATATGCTTTACGTCCACTAAATCATAACAATAACATAGTAAGAGAACACTGCTGATATAATAATAGTTTTTTTTATCACACTTAAGTAGCAAACGCCACCCATGTACATCTGTAAACAACTTCGATTCGATCTTCGAAGTCGATCACAGTTGCGTTGTAACTCACCCACTGTTAGGCAACCACACGCTTCCGCCGAAACGAAATAGAAAATTAAATTCGTGTAGTTTTGGTGAATTCCGTTATCTGAGCATATGGATAATGAAAGAGTGAGAGCAACTTCGACTTAGTAACAAAATTGATATGTAATATGAAATCCACGGAAACATGGAAATAAAAATATAATAATTACATGGTCAAAATGTAAAGTACGCAAGTATTGTAATTAGGCTTTTAGGGAAGGGGTTAAGTTTGGCATTTTAATTGAAAAATAATAATCATAAACTCATTTTATAAATTTTAAACGATATTAAATTTATACAGTATTTTTTTCATTTTAGCAGTTAAATTTTATCTCAGTGTAATCTTATACCAAGATAGTTCAGTCACGTGCCATAGTCAGTAGCGAAATAAGCGTTCAATCTCGGAATGAGAGATATAGGCTATTAAATCGTATACGCCTTCATTTTGGTTTTTTGAAGTTGTCTCAAAAGTCTCATAATAAGACATGTGTTGCTGTTACGTCTGTCGCTTGGACAAATGACATTATACGGGTAGCCCTTTGTTTTGGGTTTTTGGAACATTTACTTTAGACGTAGTATGGGCTAATGTATGTAATGGAAATAAATAGGTCATTGGTAAATAACAACCGATTTAATTGGATAAGAAATTAAAAAAAGATTTTTCAAATTCGATCATCTTGAGTAAATAAAAGGACAACCATAAGAGAATACATTTCGCAGATAAGACGGACTTATACGATAATGTAGAATATTGAATAGTTAGGATAAAATTCTATCTGCCCTCAGTGCTTTCTAAAATCGATGCCCGATAGTCGATTTGACCACGAATAAGGCAGCTAATAAATGATTCGATCCCCACCAATTGAGCTTAATTTCCACTGCCTTAATGCCAAACTTGACGGTTGATTTAACGTGTGAGTAGGGTTAATTAAAAGGGACCAAGTAATTTTTTATTCGCAGTCGATTTGTGCATGTAAAATGATACATCATTCACGTGGGAACTTTGGGAGTTAAGTGAACTGGACTAAGTGATACCATAATTCCAACACAGAGTCTACTACCCGCTAAGTTTCAGATCCGTCTCATTGTAAATTTCACATTAGTAAAACAACTATCAATATAACCTTATTGTAAAGCTATCAAATTATGAATATAATGGCATTTACTATTTTTTATTTTCTTTTTTGCATGATGATAGAACTCGTTCTTTCACCATGCAAAAAAGACAATAATAATTGTTAATAATTATAATTGTTCTAATTAACATTGATTTAAATCAGTCTTCCCAACGTACGATAATTATCGTACGTGTCAAATACGTTTGGATTTGCCGACGTAGTATTGTTGTACGATAATGTGAAATATTTTTGGCAGTTTTCCCGGAAAATTGAAATATGATTTCTTATAATCTTAAATATCTCAAGTGTTTTTAAACCGATTTCCATTTTGTTCTTTTGTTCGATGGGAAAGTTACTTACGAAACTTTCTTTCTTGGACATAGGTGTGATCTGATTGTAAACTCTTCTAGTTATGGGGAGGAAACTACCATCACTCCCCCTGTTTTTTAGATAATTTGAGATAACTCAGCTTCTACAAACTCGATTCTCATGAAACTTGGCATTTACATTAGGTATATAAGGCAAAATAACATCATGATAAATTTGACCTTCCACTCTTCAATCCTGATGA
Source organism: Cecropterus lyciades (assembly GCA_002930495.1). Lineage (NCBI taxonomy): Eukaryota > Metazoa > Arthropoda > Insecta > Lepidoptera > Hesperiidae > Cecropterus > Cecropterus lyciades. Next base: position 329,010 of record MOOZ01001087.1, read on the forward strand.
TGCTGTGGTACTGCTAGCTTAAACCATAGAAGTTAACCATTTGGTGCTTACAGATGTATAATAAGAATACTGAGCAAAGATATACCATGAAAAAATTGACCTTTGACTCCTCAACCCTGATGATGCAGGATACTTAAAACCTAAAATATAGAAATTGGCAATTTGGTGCTTACGTATATGTAATAAAATTACCAAGCAATTATATGACATGAAAGTTTTGACCGCCAACTCCTCAAACCTGATGATGCAGGGTACTGCAAGCCTAAATCATAGGAGTTAGCCATTTGGTGCTTACGGATATATAATAAGATTGCTAAGCAAATACATAAGATGAAAATTTTTACCTTCAATTTCTCAAACCTGATAATCCAGGGGTACTTAAGTTTACGGGTGTTTTTGATCATAAAATGACGGCTGTTTTAGCGAAACTTTAAAGTTTTATGGTTTAAGATGCATTTAATGCAAAAAAATCTTATTTGATATTTTTTGAAGTGTGTGACTTTTGTATTTAAGGAGCGATATGTTTTTGTGTGCATTTATAGGCAAAATAAGTGATATTATAGTAGTACAAATATAAGTATATTCCTAAAAAGCGTGATTTTTTTTAACAAAAAATAGGACTGACTTTCATGTCACAGAAAAGTAAAAAAATAATTCAAAGATATGTTGCTTCAGTACATAGGCTGTACATAGTACATAATTCTGAAGTCGGCGCTAACATACTACTTTCTGTGGCATAGAAGTCGGTTTTATATTTTATTTTGTTTTTTTTTTTTACTAAAGAAGTTTTATTCCTATTACATTACCTACCCTTCTAAAATTCTACACGTTCATTTCTTAGAGTAAATTAGCTGTTAGCGATTTTATTTGCGAGCATTTCTCGCTTCACAGTTCACGGTTTGAGCACGGAATTTCTGTTAAATCATTTAGAAATGAGGTGAAATTTTTATTGATTCTACCAGTGAGAGGAAAGGAAAGGATTGAAATTTTACGCTCCATTGGAGTTACTTACTTGAACAAAATAATAATGTGTATTGTGTGGAAGCAATGATTTTGTTTTATTTGTATTGCGTTGTGAGAACATATCTGTTTTGGGCATTCACCATAAAGAATCTCAATGTAATGAAAAAGTAAATTGTGTACTTAATATTATCAAATATAAGAGGCGCAAGATATAACATTTGAAGATGTTACATATCTTCGTGGCTTCAGTATTTGCACGGACAAATTTCCTTTTGGGTTTTACTAAAAGGGAATTCGGCTCACCCAGGGGTGTACAAAGCACTCTTGTACACTTATTATTATAAAGCTGAAGAGATTGTTGGTTTGAAAGCAAGTAAAACTAGTTTGGTTCTACTGGAGAGACACCACTACCACAACTGTCTTTATCTATATCTATAAAAGCGAATGGATGCTCACTCACTCACACACCTATTGACTAAACATAGCAGACCCAAAACTACTGGAGATATAAACATGAAATTTTGACAAGAGGTTCCTTTTATAGCGTAGACGTGCCCGAGGTCTCGCCACTTAGAAATAGACAGATTTAGTTTAAAGGGGGTGACAGAGGGGGGAGACCTTCTGTCACCACCGTGTGAGAAAGGTATCCATGACAAAAAGATCCACAAAGAAATTCCAGTTTTTAAGTTAGGAGCGTGAAATTTTTACATTTAGACTTATTTTTCTTCTTAAAAAGTAACATCATTAAAGTGAAATAATTATGCAGATAACATCTGAATCTGATAAAGTCGGCAGTGCGTGCCAGGGTTGGAAGCCCAGACACCAGAAAAGTAGGACATAACAGTTCATAGCCTCACACTTAAAACATTTTTTTTTTAATTTATGATATTTTTACGTTTAATATAGTATTTTGCTTCACTAAACAGGTTTATCAACAGCTATATTTAAGTCTAAACGTTAAAACAATAAGTAATACCGAAAAGGTATTATTATTTTTTATCCAAATGTCGTAAACAGAAAAGTTAATTAACATTTTCTCCATTAGCATGTCTTAACAAAATTACCCGTACACTTTCCTAGCTGGAAAGTTTCAAAATTGATACATAAAATCGCTGGCGATAATCGGGCTTTTAGCTAAATGGAAGTGCCTTTGTTATTTGCTTTAGAATTTACTTATAATTTTCACTTTCTTGTTTCGAATAGAATTCATTGAGTATTTTTAGATTCTATTATACGATCCTAATATCTGTAGTGAGGATGAGTATTTGTTTTTGTCAAAATGAATGTTTATAAAAAATTGATAGAAAAACAAGATCAATTGATAGATCTCCCATTTACTTTCAATATTATTTTAATATACAAAGTCACTTTGGCCGTTGAACCGTTTTCACTAAATCATATATGATAAATATATATACATATATAATATACATTTATCAAATTGTTTTACTCTAATAGTATAACGGCATTTACATTATTTTAATTTGTAAGGATTTTTTTTTAATTTTCGTTACTCCTAATACTTTGAGATATTGACATAAAAACGTGTCGTGTATACTCGTTACATTGTATAATGTGAAAACATTGTATTCAATTATTACACAATGGTTTCCAGTAAGGATTCACGTATAAAAATGTGTAAAAATTGTATACGTACGTATACCATTTTTCGAGGCACCGGCGCGAATGAATACGCTCGTAAACCGTTCCGAACGATTAAGCGCCTTCGACCCGCAGCTCTCTAATAGCATCTGTATAACAGAGTGGGACAGGGTGGAACACTTCAACGCCGTTACCTTTCTGGAGGTATTAACTATTATATAAGAATATAATGTTCAGTATATTTTTACGAGATTCGCCGCGGTATTTTTAAGCACTCAATTATTTAACACAATGTCCTTTATTATTCCAAGTTTTGGCACAATGACAAATACCACTTTAAGATTTTAGGCTAATGTAGGGAGTTATTTAAAAGTATATATATGTAAGAAAATAACGTACTGTAAAGAAGAAATTATATTATTTATAATATAGCAACGAGTTCGATGATTACAATATATAAGTAGTGTACGCAATATCAGCGTGAATAAATATATAAACTCGTAAACCGTTCCGAACGATTAAGCGGGTGCAAAGCCGGAATTTACAGCTCACTCTAACAACATATATATAAGAATGGAAGAGAGCTGAATAATAATATGCCTCACTATTGTGTAAAAAGTTAAAATAGCAGAAACATTTGTATAACTTATCTTAATATACATACATATATATATATAGCGACATCGTTAGTCAACCCCAGATGAGATTCATGCCTTACCTGAGTTTGACGACAAGGTGTTAGCACACCAAGAACTGATTTGGAATGTTTCGAATAAGTAGGTTTCTCTTACCACATCCTTCAGAATAGAACACAAAAGCGCTTAACTGCGTTATTGGATAGAGATGGACGTTGGAGCGGTACCTTCTGAATCAAACCACAAAGGTTTCTACCGCACACAAAAGTTGTATTTCCCCACAACTAGGGATGTTTCACCATTTTGATTTTCAACTTGTGCTTAAGTATCAAATATAATTAACATTAACAGCGACATATAGATCAGTGATAAGTTCATATATCGACTCTCGTATTCCAATTAGTATGTTAATTAACCTTTCATTACATAAATACCCGCTAGTCACGGAGTGCGTCGTATCAGATGTACAATTTCCAACTCTATCTATGGAATGATAGCTCTATATTTCCTAACCCATAGTTGCGTGTCTGCAGGCTCTACAATCGCCGTGAATCGCGCACATTGAGTGGTCCAAGCTTGTCACTTATATTCGATTTTTTGTTTATTTTATGTTTATGTACATATATACGGTACAAAACATTGGACCGTGTGTTGTTGATTTTGGATAACACCACTTTCTCTCTTCCCGTGGATAACGAAGGGGACGATTAAGGGAACAAATCTAAGACATGGACATCAACGTTTTCTTCAGCAGCGGTTACCAACACGCATGTGAGGCACAGCGACTTTTGAGTTGATTTGTTCCTAAAAGTATAAAATATTTATGAATATACATAAGTCGGTACATAAGACAGGTTTTATGAAATGAATATTGCTGTATAAATTTTACTGTATGTAATTTAAAATAAACCTTTTCAACTGGACTGTCGATTTTATGTAGCTAGATTTTTAATTACAAATCCAATTCTTTTATTTTCATTCATTTTCATTCAATATATCTGTTACTCGCTTTGCTTGACGATAATGTGAAGGAATTCGACATTGCTTTAAATAACATTATAAATATTTTGCCCTAATTCATGGACTTCTAGAATAACTGCATGAATTTTATTCTAATAAGATAAAATAATCAAACGCGGATAATCATTGTTTTAGTTACTACGTCTAAAATATTAATCTTAAATATTCTAGCCTTTTGTATTGTTTGGTGTCAGTCTTGAATAGCACCACTCTTTCTCTTTTAATAACTAAATGAGGGACAAAATCCAGGAAATGAGTATCCAGACAGCTACTTCCTTTATTACACCTAAATCCGCTGCGCGGCGCTGCGACTATAGTTGGAAATAATCGCTACATCGAGTAACTTGCTCGGATCTAGCGGGGTGTGGTATATGCAAAGTAAACGGCTAATTGTACCAGCGAAGTTGTGGGACGCACGCCTCCAGTCCTTTACCAGTAGATTTACAGCAGCGCTGTAGCTAGATTTTTTTGGTGCCTACAAATAAGAAATGGGATAAAAAGTATTCGTTTTATTTATCTATACAAATAATAAATCTGTAAGTGATCGCTGTCTGTACATGATAGTTATCTAGGAGAAAACCATTGTTAGCGGTCTTTGGTTTTAGGTTATTAAAGAATAGAACCCAAAACCATGATTTTTAATTTTACTCCTTGTTTGTATGTTTGTCTGTCCGTCTGTGCGTTTGTGCACGTTAATCTCAGGAACGGCTGATTCGAATTGAATACGATTTTCACTGATGTAGTAAGCTTTATGTAACATTTAATGTTTGTTTTATGTAAGTCATAAATAAAAAAGTTGTGTCAATTTACAAATTGTATTTGTTATTTGTTTGATAAAAATGTTAATAAGTAACTTTTAACTTGAATTGTTTGAGACTAAATATATTATAGTCTGTAAAGTTATATCTGTAAAAAGATTACATTTTTTTATTTTCGTAAATTTAGAATTTTCAATATGATCAATCGTATTAAATAGGGTTCAGTTCAGGCTGGACGCTTTTAGCAGCCACGCGTGTATATAACGTTATGTAATAGAACTATAGATATGAAACGTAATGATTTAATTGTTGTAATAATTCCGAAGTGAACGTTACGCCAGTATACGTAGTAACGTATAGTTGCGTACGTTCAAACACATCGTTATAGAAAAAAATACAAGTGTAACATTTGATTCTAGAAATCGGTGGATCATATTATACTCCTTATAAATTCAATCTAAAATAGATCCGATACAATTGTTCTTAGAAATGAATGATAAACATAAATTTATCGTACCAATAATAGGAACCAATATCTTGTAGCGCTTCGTTATGGTGTTGATCTCAAAAAATATATAACGTGTTCAATTGATCAATTCTCATGGCTTAATTGATATTGGTGTTTTGGATACCATACAGGACGAATACTTACACGAAAGATATTACAACTCATTTTTTCTAATGTGAAAAATATATCCAAAGTAAATATGCAAAATACTTTGCACAGTTGCTGCGACATTGCCACACATAAGTTTTATAACAACAACATAACGCTGAGGAATTCTGGTCTTAACTATGCATGCAAGGTACGAGTAAAGCATGTGGCAATGTAAACTTATCTTAGTCCTTAAGAGTAGCAAGGCATTCGTGATCGGCTTCAAGCAGAAACCCTATTTTTTATGCGTCAGAAGGAGGGTAATTTTTTCGAGCGTATGTATGTTTGTTTGTATGTATGTCAATTTCTTTGGCATATCATTAGAATGTATGACATATCATTAGAATTGTCTCAGTGTGGAAAGTGACATAGGCTATATATAGTTTTAAAAAATGGCACCTGCAAGTATAGGGAAAAGGGAGAAAAGGGACGATGATGATTTTACACTAATATTATCGCGGAATTCTTACATTTTAATATGTAATGCGTACTCACGATGTCTGGTTTTTTAATTTCTTTTTGCCGATATTTCGACCCAGTTACAGTTACTCGTGGTCTCGACGAAACACCGCAGTTTCGTCGAGACGGGGGGAAAAACCGGTGACAGGCACTAGTGGTAGATTAACCTATCTACCCTACCTCTAGTTCGCTTTTCTTTTTTAGGTTCCATATCACGACACACAACACTAACTGTATCCTTATGCACCAAACTTTGCATTACTTGTGATTTACATAAACTTACTACTGGATTCCATGTTTGCGCTAATTTAAAACCTTTCTTTTCTGTTAAAGTTCTTTGGATGTTTTTGATCTCTATTGCTTCTCTTACTAAACGTGGAAAGTAATGACACTCAGTGGAGATCACCTGAGGTTTATGTAATTCGATCCAGAAGTTAGAATCGAAATTTAGAATGTGTTCAGCTACCGCAGATTTCTTCGGGTCATTCTTTTTGACTGCGCTGATGTGTTCCTAAATTAGTTGTGAAATGGCTCGTTTTGTCTGTACAATGTAGTAGCTGCCACAGCTACAGTCAACTTTATAAACCCCGGGACATCAGTATAGTATAGTGTCTTTTAATGTACGAAGGTAGGCCGCAAGTTTCTTGAGGAATGAATATACTTTTTATATTATACCTCCTATCCAAGATTCTTCTTATCTTATCTGTTACACCTTTCACTTACGGGAAATATGCGCAATATCGTTCAACCCTACTTACCAGTAATGTGTCTTCCTTCCTTTTGTTTATTCCTAGATGTGTGGCCATTGCGGCGTAGGACCTCACTGATGTGTTTTAATTCCTGTGTCAGATGTTTATCATCGAATAATGCAAAAGGGACGTTTTTTTACTATTACGACAATATGGGTATCAAATGAAAGTTAAATTAAATAAATATCATTATGAACAAAAATTTCGTTTAAAGCAGTCGGGATTTTTATTTTAATGTTTTTAACGATGTTATTAGCATGCTCCTGGACAACATGCATGTTTGTAACATAAATTTCATAAATAATTATAATGCGCAAAAATATTAATTTTAATCCGAAACGAATTTAATCCGTAGTGATAACAAAATTTATATTGTTGTCGCAGGATATCATAGAAATTACAAAATAAAAAAAAAATATATTTTTGTTTTTAAAATTTTGCAACAAATGGGCATGCAGTTCATTTGACGGAAAGTGCTCGCTCACTCTAATCTGTAATCAATCCAAAATAGAATTAGAATCTTACTTGAACGTGTTCAAAGGTACGTTTTTAATCCTGAGAATTCAAGTGGATCGACTTGTATTGTCTCTGATTTACCATTACCTTAGAAGTGGTAGAACACTTTGTGGTTCGACTCCGGAAGCACCACTGCCATATCTATTTCTGCCTAATAACAGCAGTGTTATGCGCTGTTGTGTTCTGGCCTGAAGGGTGTGGTAAGGGAGACATACTTTCCCGAGGCATTCCATCTTTGTCCTCTGGGGTAGCAACGCATCTGTGGCTAACCTTAGGTGAGACTTTGATCTTATCTAGGGGTGATTACAGGTGTCCATGGGCTGCAGTAGCCACTTACCATCAGGTGGGCTGTATGCTCGTTTGCTACTTCCATACTATAAAAAAAAAACCTTAAAAATAGAACACAACAGCGTTACTTCGCTGGTATAAAGGCTTAGAAAGATACGAATACCACAACTAACTATAATTACACCGAAAATGAGTGCCCAGGCGAAAAAAGCGGCAACTAAATTCAATTTAATGGTCGGGCCGCACTCCGGCGCCATTAAGGGAGTAAGTGTAGAAAAACGCCGATAACAGATGTAATTAATCGTATAAATCTATGGACTACCGCTGACCGTGCTATAATGAAATTTAATTGCCTGTTGAATCATTGAGGAAATGTGCCATTTTGGTTTTTAGTAATGTTTTTGCGTAAATGTTTTGTTACGAAACTAATTAGATTTTTTGTTAATTGGGTGAACGGTTGATTCATGATTACAGACCAAATGCTTAAATATTTGCAGGAAAATTATGATATGAAAAGGGATTATGTATCAATTTATATAGACTTCTTTCCATACAGTGGTCACTTGGAACTCCCAGATACGGTTCGAATCCTACTAACTACTACTAGTAATCAGTCACAACTGAATTTTCAAAATTTTAACCAGAAAGGGACGGACGAACAACCAAGCGTAAGCTTAATAATTGAGTGTAGATATATCGATATAACAATAACAATATTATAATAAGTTAATTATATATTCCTACAATTGTAATCTTCAATTTTACCTTTTTGCGAATTAGAATTAAAAAAGGCACATTAAAAAAAAGACAATATTTCGGGAAGTTAACACTCGCTTCTAATATGTGCTACAAATTTACGCTCTAAATACAAAGTGCTCTAGTTACAAATTACACCTATTAAGTATTCTCTCCATGTTCTTTGTCAATGCACAAAACAGGGCCAACGTTATTCGACAAAGAAGCATGCATCCATTTGACTCCAACACCAACAAAACGAAACATTTCGAATTAGAGCTGGATGTTAAAATGTAAAAGCGTGAAAAATCGAACCGTGGAAATAAATTTTTATACTGGAGATCAAATTTAATTCTGCAAATTACTTAGCTGTAAAAGAGCGAGTGCACTGTATTACGCTGTAGGCACTTGAATGATTTAATCCTCTTTTTCCGTGAATGCAGTAGGATGCAACAAAGTGACATCAGAAACAGTAAAGAATCTGTGATAGACTTTGCACAGAACCTTTGTTCCATATCAGTTGCTTAATAGATGATTACTTAACATCAGATGAACTACGTGCTCGTTTGTTATTTTAATCTTTTAAAAAACAAAGGGTATTGTATTGTATTTGTACTGTCTGTTGTATCGTAATAATATTATTGTCGTGAAATTTTGTCGTGAAACTCAATACTAAAATAACGGTTCATCCGACATCTGATTTAGTGCTGAATATTTGATAGCATGATAAAATATTTACATAATATTGCTATATTTTTATAATATTAATAATAGCACTAAATACTAAATATAGAGGTGTTGAAGAATTATATGAATAGTGTTATTCAAATAAATATTTTTTGAATAATCCTTTGATTTAATTCCTGTTATAGTTTCGCGGGTACTGTTTGTAAATTAAAACTTGATACAAAGAGATTTTTCAGTGTTACAGTCGCTTTAGATCGCAAATCATATTGGGATAAGAGAGACCTTGCCAGTGCAGTTCGACCTGGGATGTGGACCACCGCCACACCTATTTCTAGCGTGAAGCAGTTCTTGCGTTTCAGTGGAAGGGTGTGGTTGTCGGCTCACCTATGTATGAGGCGACCATCTCAGTCCTTAGGAGTAGCAACGTATCTGTGATCGACTTCAAATAGAACGCCTATTTTATATGAAATTGCTTACAGATGTCCGCGGGCGGCAGTAACTGCTTACCATCAGGGGGACTGCATGCTCGTTTGTCAGATAAATAAAATCTACGAATAATATCTTCGAACTCTATACAATGAAGTCTCAAATAATCCTCATAGTGTGACCGCCAGAGACACTCATAGACATAAATATGTATAATTTCATAGGACCAACCGTTTGTATTTTGATCTTATTTAAATACGTTCAATGTACACGCCCCATATAACCCTCCAATGAGCCGAAGTGCCATATCGTTGAATTTCCATATATTTCCACGCATATTAATTACAGACAGTTAACGTCTGGTCGGCAACGCATTAGCTTAATTCGATACCGGATACCGTTTCATTTTTATTAATTTTTCGATCTCATGGTTTCAGTGATACAAAATATCTCAAAGTGGCATCGCGTGTACAATAAACTATTATTTATTAAGCAAAAGTATAGTGAATGAAATAGTTGCAATATGTTAAGTACCGAATTGAAGTCATGGTCTGGTCGATCGATACCGCATACGGTATATATCTATAGCCTATAACAATGCAGAATGAGAAATACATTTCACAATCGAAAGCGAAGGTGATGTTACGGCCAACAGTTTTTCATCATATATTTTGTAACATGAATTATAGAATTCAAAATAATAATAATAATGATAAAAATATACTTTATTATCTCATAAATGTACAACTATACATAAAGGTTAAAAAAAGTTAATTGTGCAGAGACAAAAGGAGGTGCCTCAGCATTTGCTGACACAGAATCGGGATTCTGTGCTGCGCTGTTTTTCAGCCACATCCTTATCCCTCAGCTGTTATGCGGAAGTAAATACTATCCGCTGCCTTTTCCAATACTTAATATTTAATTACATTTATTGGTAAAATAAAAAATACTAAATTAATTAAATTTTATTTATGTCAGTCATGTTCTGAATGTGGCAGAATCCTTTGTGGTTGGACTCCGGAGGCACCACCGCCACAACTATTTCTACCTGATAATAGTAGTGTTTAGTTCTTGTATGTAGGGTTAGTTAATGAGATATACTTATCCGAGGCATTTCAACTCAGTCTTCAAGTGTAGCAACTCAGTTGTGGTCAAGGTCAAGCATGACTAATCATATCGGGGTAAACTACAGACGCCCACGCACTCATTAGCAACTTACTATCTAGTCGAGTTCAATAATTTAACAAGAAATTATTATAAGACCAAAAAACCCGACTGCTAAAACTGACATTTGCAGTCAGACATTTTGTTTTGTAATAATTTAATATACATACAAATACGTAATACATATATTTTTGTAATTTCACAGCTTTCATTCGATACCCATTTTATTATAAAAAATAACATCCCTTCCCCTTTCCTTTTTCTATTCACAGGCATCATTTTCTAAATTATAGGTATAGTTCTTCATCATCAGGCATCATTTTCTAAATTATAGGTATACTTCACTATGACGACTGAGACGATTCGAAAGATACGACACATATTTTAATCCGTCGAGCCGTTTGGGCTGTAGATATAACGAAAAGGACATACATACAATCATACATACGCTCAAAAAACATTACCGTCCTTCTGATGCAAGTCTTTGCTCGTGCTTTTATTCGAATTGCCTAATCACTTCTAGTATATCAAAGCTCACCCTCCCCAGGGTATACGCCACATTACGGATTCGAATCGGCAATATACGAGGCACCGCATCAGCATGTGACAAAAATTGGTTGGCGCGTGTATTTTATCGCGACCCGGTCCCTTGGTGCTGAATGGGTCGTACCTGAAACCGTGAACTTTGTTTGAGTTTTTCATTAAATTATCCAACAACATATGTTTATTAATTTATTTCTTACTGTGTCGTTTAGCTAATAAACTCTATGTTCATCCATATTATGTTTTCTGAAGCCATTCAGTCCAATATAAGCGGACCTAGTATCGTGATCAAACGGAATATATTTATTATGTTGAGTTGGTTTGATACATAGTCCGGACTTCGAGACTATGTACCAAACTATTTTGTTTTACTTGTCTTTCCATAGAATTCGGTTGTATTTTTTTGTCAAAAAATGTTTACTTAAATTGTTTTATAATAATTGACGCTACGTTTTATTGCTCTTGTTTTCAATTTAATAATCATACAAATAAAATCATTGAAGGTGGAAGAACTCTTTATGGTTCGACTCTGGAAGCACCAACGCCACACCTATTTCTGCCTTATAAAAGCAGTGTTATGCGTTGCTATGTTCTGGTCTGAAGGGAGTGGTAATGGAGACTTTGATCTTACCTAAGGTTGATTACAGATGTCCATGGGCGGCAGCAGCCACTTACCATCAGGTGGGCGGCAAGCTCGTTTGCTACGTCCTTACTATAGAAAAAAAATCACAGATAATAAATCTAAATATTCTTGCCACCTTTTTTAATGTAGAGATATCTCATATGTTCAAAATAAAATAAAATAAATAAAAAATAAAATATCTCGAATAGACTAAATGGCTGCGGTCCAAAGACCTCACTCAACATGACTTATTCTTTAGATAGTTTATGTTATTTACAAGCTATGTTATGTGCTATATCAAATTGTTTTTTTATTTTATATATTTGCACCTACATTGAGTTCGTCATAGTACTAGTTCATGTACATTCGAAAGGCGAGTGGAAGAGTATAATCCGACCAGAAAAGTACCACCGCCACACAATAAGAGT
>MOOZ01001087.1:429141-439230 GCA_002930495.1 Cecropterus lyciades
TAAATATATAGTAGCAAGATCTCTATTGCTTATGTTTTTTACAACACTGATCCAATATTTATCTCGTTTATTCTCTCGTTTCGTATCTCATATGAAATGGACATCGACATATAAAATTTAAGCCTAAGTCATAGGTCACAACACTTTTATAAATTGTATTAAGGTAAATAAAGGTCTGCATCAACTACGCGCCGCACCCTGCTCGCTCAGTTTTATGTTTTCTTTTATTTATGTTCCAACCTAACCTTATCTATCCTATATTAAACGCTACAGCTCAACCTAATCCTAAGCAACATTAGGACTACTTCTTCATCGTCAGGGAAATGGAATTCAAAGTCAATTTTTTCATCATATGCCTTGTTTAGAAACCTACTAGAAAAATGTAAGCAACGAATATCAAAATGATTGTTTAAGCAAGCAGTACAATTACATTATCGAGGTTGAAGAGTTGAAGGTCAAATTTCAACTTGTTTTAAATTATTTGACTAATAAACTTATTATATGTATGAGTATATATGAGCCAAGTAGCTAACGCCTATAGTTTAGGAAAGCAGTACCACTGCATAAAAGCCGAAGAGTTCGATATCAAATTTTTCATCAATTATCTTATTTTATCATTGCTCTTATGTATCCGTAAGCACCAAATTACCAACTTCTATGGTTTAGGCTTTAAGTATTATCCCCTGCATTATCAGGGTTGAAAAGGTCAAATTTTCCATGGTATGTCTCTGCTCAGTAATCTTATTATATATCCGTAGGCACCAAATGGTTAACTTCTATTGTTTTCGCTAGCAGTACCCCTGCATTATCAGGATCGAGTAGTAGAATGTAAAATTTTTCATCATAACTTGGACTGAACATAATTTATATAGGATAAAATGATATTATCATTTTATCCTATATAAATTATGTTCAGTCCAAGTTTCATGAGAATCGGGTTCATGGAAGGTAAGTTAATCCAAATTATCTAAAACACAGAGAAAACCACCATTTGTTTTATTTTATTTATAAAAATCATTTGTTTTATTTATATCAAATGAAACGGAATGAACTAATGAAACTATAAAATGAACTTATGCCGATCGAATCGTGTCGTACGGTAGCGGCATCGCAGAGTTATGTCTGAACATACATAAAAAAGTTATAGATATATATATATATACATGACGAATGTATAACCTCTTTCCTTTGGGAACTCGATTAAAAAAAATATTTTGACTTCAAATTATCTTTTATACATGTTATAAACCTTACTAATAGCCAAACAATTACTTCCTTTAAATGGGTCATTCCTTAATGCATTTTCCATTGTTGCTTCAACGTAGTTAATTCATTCGGATCGTTAATCATTCTTTCAATTTGCTTAGTATTCATTCAATTTGTCTTTCGTTCATTCAACTATCAATTTATTAATTTGATGTCGTGTCTTTGTATTAGTTGCATGAAGTTTTCTTTTTCACTCAATTCAATGGAACTATAAACATTTAAGTGTCAGTTAACAAATAGGATATAACGTGTTAAACTCATGTAGACTTTATTTACCATATTGGAATTATAACCTAGTTGTCTGGTTAACTGTTTTTAGTTTTGATTGATCATAGATCAGTTGCAAACAACAAACAATTAAGAAAAAAATTATTAATATTAAACTCTGTAAGACTGCAACGGCTTTCTGAAACTACCCACTTTTGTTAAGCAAAATGTACCTTTTTTGGTGACGGGGGGAAATCTTCAAAAGGTACACCGAAGCTTTGGGAGAGGCTCGGTGTACCTTTTGAAACAAAAAGCACCTAACCGTATGTAAAAATTGTAACGTATTGTTATTTAGTAAATTTTGTTTATTTTTTGTACGCACAACATAACCAAAATGTTTTTTCAGTACGTAAATTATGAATGCTTGATAAGAAATAAAGATCTTAAACCATAATATTATAAATATGAATACGAAAGTTTGTGCGATGTGTGTGCATATGTTACTCTTTACACAAGAACTACTGGTCGGATTTCGTTGAAATTTGTCGCACTGTGACCCGGATTAACATAGTAACTCATATGGTGGTAAAACGATAGATGCGGTGCCGCGGGAATACGCTTGTATATATTTTTAAGTGTCTATCCTAATAAGATGATGTTGACAAAGACAAAGGATGCACGAATAGTAATACGAGTATCATTAACATAATCATAATATTATTAACAAAAATATTTTTATTCGTTTCCTGGGATCGAGATAAATCAGTATATTGAAGCACACGACAACCCCAAAATATCGATAAAATTAAATAATTCTAAATATTGTTATAGTACATTGTAATACACTTCCTTGACTATTTTTACGAATATGAATAAGAAGTCGTTTTAAGTATTCGGGATTTTTGTTTTAATACTTTTAACAATTATAATAAATATAAATAATACATGGATTATATACATTAGTATCGATAAGTTTCGGTATTCGTACGATGAAAGATCTTCATTCTCTGGTCATTCTTCATTCATTAGTTCAGGAATTGTTTTGTTAAATTTCTTTGCGAATATTTTAATTACATGTTAAAGTAATTTTAATTAATTCATTATAGTCACAACATTGTTATTGAAGATACGGAAAGGGATGTACCAACCAAAGCATGTGTGTATTACAAATTCAATCGAACCGATTCAATACCCCTGTAGCGATTGGAATGAGATTGAGATCTATTTGAGCAACTGATATATAATTCAATTTAGATGTATGTACATATATACATATTGATCCGATGATTGTATACACGTCTTAGTGTATACACACGATATCCGCAACACAGAGAGTTATATGTATGGTGTATGAAAAAATAAATAATTGTTAACAAAACAGTGAATGTTGATGATAAATATATGAAGACGTCTGAAAAGATCTGCTAAGTGCGATTCGGGGACTTGGCCGAAATAATGTGAATACTTATAGATTCTTTACTTTTATAGTTTTATTATGTATGTTTAATACAAAAAACGCACGCAGTGGGTTCGGGGTTCAATCCACGGCCATACAAATCTGAATTAAATATAGAAAAAAAGAAAAGAAAATATTTATTTCGTCCAATTTCACTTTTTTATGTATAGTACGGAAGTAGCAAACGAGCCTGCAGTCCACCTGATGATAAGTGGCTACTGCCGCCCATAGACATCTGTAATCAACCCTAGATAAAATCAAAGTCTCACCTAAGGTTGGCCACAGATGCGTTGCTACCCCTAAGGACTCGGATAGAATGCCTCGAAAAAGTATGTCTTCCATACCACACCCTTCAGACCAGAATACAACAGCACATAACACTGCTGTTATTAGGCAGAAATAGGTGTGGCGGTGGTGCTTCCGGAGTCGAACCACAAAAAACTCTACCACCTTCATACTACAAAAGGTTTGCTTATAAAGTGTTACTTAAATTATATTTCTTCAAGTTTGATGTTGCAGCGAGTACTAAACGAACATAGAAAATAAAGGATTCATATACGAGTATATATATACAGACGTCTTAAGATTAATTTAATGTATTTTCTATTAAATCCATCTAAACTAGCAGTGATGCTAGTGACTAGCTAGTGACTCTAGCTAGTGATGAAACTTACATACCTGTGAGTTCTCTAAAAAAAGTTCTCAAAGCTGTGTGAAGTCTACCATTTTCACTTGGCCAGCTCGATGGACTATATACATATATGTTATACATTTTTAAACTCAGAGGTAACTGCGGAACATGACTAGTATAATATGATATCTACAAATTTCAGTATAACCTTGGATTTGGTTTAGAAACCGCGTACAATGCGCTCTGCGCACGCAAACAGTAATGGATGCCCGATATAAATTTGCCGATGTATATGTACTAGAAACAACTTAAATAATAATAAAATTACATAAAATAATAAGTACTACACTATGTTAGTCGGTAAAATGTTAGCGTAGTTTTGAACTTTCGCTAAAGTATAACACAAGAACGTAACGTATGGAACTTGATAATATTCACGATAATTTACATTAAAAGCATTTTGTCATTTCTATTTCTATTTTTTTTCCGTCATAGGATGATGACTATACTAAATTTATCTTTTCTTACATGTCGTATATGTTCTCAGTCCATTTTTCCTTAAATAATGTTTACAATACATAACTTTTTTTATAATATAGAAGTAGGAAACGATGGTGAATCTCAGTCGCACATCGCATCTGTAATAAACCCATCGCTTTTCCCGGAGACTAAGTTGTAAAGCCTTGCATATCACGTGTCTTCGTTATTGCATTCAAACCATAACACAACAGTAATTAACACTGCTGTTATAAAACAAAAATGAGCGTAGCACTGCTACCAGATTCATAACACGAAGGGTTCTACGATCTTCAGACCTAATTTTAATGCCGCTTCTTGTCTTTCTATATTTGTGTTCTCAGCCCGATAGCTTCAAATATTGATGGATTTTATCGTATAAGCAAAACGGTCATTTGTATTCCATTAGCTCACTTCCCTTCCTTTGTTTTAGCTTAGCATGCTCCTCGCAGTTCGTATTAGTTAGACCCGTGGTGTTGCTTGCATAATTTCCTTTGAATATAAGCTGTTACTTCCGGTGAATAAATTATGATGCTTTGCAATATAGAATAATATGAAAATATGGCTCTTCTACAGTATGAATTCATACGTGATGTTACGATTGACTTTGTATTTCACTATTATCGGTCGTGAGGTTGGATGCCAAAGTTTTTGCAATAGATCGATTATTATGAACACTTGTTGATTACGGATGGTCCACCGCCACACCTATTTCTGCCTAATAACGACAGTATTAAGAGCTGATGCTTTCTGGTCTGAAAGGTAGGGGTAGCAACGCATGTGTGATGAACCTAAAGTAAGACTAATCTTAAATGGGATTATGTAATCAATCCCATAAGCGAAAGTGACTACTGCTACTGGATTCCTACTTCTATATAAAAAAAATACAAAAGAAAACTTTCATATATTTTCAATTTAATTTTTTGGGTCCAGTGGGTAATTCTATATTATAACAGTTACAGATAGTTTTCTATAAACTTTCATAGAAATGGTGTAATTTTCATAAAAAAACAATATACTTATACCATAACTGTAAACTGTAATAACATTTGAAAGATTAGTTTGATTTTAATTAAATAAATATTAATTGTACCTCATTATATTAATAAAATATATTTTTAATCCTTTACTTTAAATTCACTACATTTGGTTAGAATCGATTTAAACTCATATACGAATAAGCCGAGAAATGTTCAAAAATTATACAAATATATTCAGCCCTACAAATATTTTTATGTTCGATATAAACATGCGGATCTTTCATTTTTATTATACATATGGTTGTCAAATTATATAACCTTGTTTTAATAATTATCACCTTTTTAATAAAATACAAATACGTCTTATGTATGTTTTATATTACCGAATAATTTCTGCTTCACGTTTTTAAGTTAACGATATAGAGTAGATACCGTAAAAAGTAATACGTATAATTTAATTACATTTCATCTGCGTTGGTGTTACATTCAGTGTGTGTATATGTATTATTTTCCTTTTTCTTTAGTTCCAGAGACGAGGTTCGACATGATCCAAGACAGGCTACAGGATGGCTACCTAAACATAATATGCTCCGTGGAAGGGGTCTTCCCGATGCCAGAACTTGTTATTTTGGCAGGAAATAGGTAATTAATAAGGATATATAAGTGTGTTTCAGTTCTATAGGGCATTTCCTATCATCGTATACAACCCCACTGCTGAACATGCGTTTTCTATCAGGATATATAGGCAATAGCCCACCATGTCGGCCATGTGCGGGTTGAAAGGCTTCCCACGCCTTGGATAACTTTTTAAACAACTCTCAAGCATATAGATTTTTTCTTCACTACACATCACTTCACATTTTGTGTTCACTATTAATTTAATATAATAATTGGTAATACACAAACAAAGTTTATCAAAGGAATGTATCTAAGATTTAATAAAAAATAGAAATCGACTTGTATGCCACAAAAAAGCAGAAATATAATTTAACGATAGATCGTTAAATTATATTTTACGACCATTTGACGATTATTTTATTTATTATTTATTTTTAAGGACGACTTTATCTTCCATATATGGAAATAGCAAACGAGCAATCAGTTCAGCTGGTGGTAAGTGGCCATTGCCTCCCATGGACAACTATAATCAACCCCAGATAAGACCTGAGTCTTACCTGAGATTGGCCACGGATGCATTGCTATACCTCAGGATTGGGTTGGAACGCTCGAATAGTTATATCTCCCGTACCTACCACATACTTCAGATGCGCTGAATTCAACCAGCCGCGCTAACCAGTGCTGTTGGTGGTTGGTGGTGGCAGCACCACACACGTTTCTTTTACTACAATGTAATGTCTAATGGCATTCACCACTGGTTAACCAGCTTTTCAATATATTTCGATTTTCACGTAGATTATTATGTAGGGAGATCGGTACAAATAATATTCATTAAAGATTTTTTAATTCCTTCTTAGCGTTGAAGTTTTTTAAGAGGTTGGAACTAAAATAGAATACGTACATGTTGCATTTGTCATGAATCTAGGATACGTGTACGTATCACTCGAATCCCTTCCATACCATCAATATTGCCTCTTGAGGCTCGCTAGACCAGAATTGTAATGGTGCTAGAACATTCTAGTACTTTTACGTAATCCGTAATAATGCACCCCACGTTAGAAGAATATACAAATATGAATACAAAAATATCTATAATCGTGATTATAATATGTATATCTTTTTTCTATCGAGAAAATATAGACCTTATGTTTCTGAACAACTTTTTATTAAAATTTACCGAACTAGTCTTGACCAGCTTTTCACAGAAATTACCCGTTTACAAATTTTCTGCTACATTTCACACTATAATATCAAATTCCTCTGTGAGAAATTCATCAATTCATTTTCTTGGCCAATATTTTAAAGGACTACAGTTTTTTTTTATTTGATTACAAATAATATATTCAGTCTATAAGAGCCTTCTACATACGCATTTCAGTGTCTCGTAATTCAATCTGAACGGTCGTGGCATGCTCGGTGAGCGATGCGAACGCCTTGTATTCTGTTCAGAATGGAATTGTTACAAATGTTACATATTCTCGGTGGAATTGGGATCAACAATGCCCTAACTAACTGGATGTTTTACATAGTAATCGTTGTAAAGTTGTACTAGTGAATTGAGTATTATTAAAAATTCTTAACTAAACTCAGATCATGCAACATTTATTTTTTATTAAGGAAAATGCCGTTTTCTTTGTTAAAAGAATTTTATGACAGCCATTGTTAATGATCTAACTAAAAATTTCCAACGAAAATTATGATATCCATCCATCAGCCCTTAAAAATCCACTGCTGGACATAGGCCTCCCCTAATCGGCGCCACTTCGAAATTCCTGCGCCATCTGAATTCAATGTTAGTTGTCGTTTTCTTCAAGTCATCAGTCCACTAAGTCAGGGGCGGCCACTACTCCGTTTACCCAGACGTGGTCTCCATTCGAGGACTCTTCTACCCCATTGATTATCTGTCTTACGAACAATGTGACCTGCCCATTGCCACTTCAGCTTACTAATTCTGAGAGCTATGTCGGTAACTTATACTATTATGCTTTAAGTTGCTCAACGATAGCTCGCTGAGCAACTTTGAGCTTGCGTATGAGGCTCACAGTAAAAGACCACGTCTCGACGACGTACCTATGACATATATGGCAATACACGCTTCTCGAACATCAACTACTTCAGGTTCTAGGTATATTGGATGAGAAGATATGACGTGCACGATTTTTTTGCTGTATGCGGGATACACTCCCTATTACTTAACGTGTGATTGATGAGTTCATTCGTCGAATTGAAGACCTACCAAAATAGATTTTCAGTCATCCAAATTTTACAAACAAAAAGACGAAAATCGATAAAGATTGCTATATTTTAAATTTTGCTATAATTATATACAAATGTTTAACTTATCTATAAGTAGTATCAGCATTCACAAAAGTACCAAACTATTACAATATCGCTTTGTAGATACGAGTACTATTGATGGCTTTAGAAACAAGTTCCAAACTTCGTTTCTAAGTCACTTAGTTATAATAGCAGATACCTATTCAATGACCTGCAGGAACGCCGATAGGTTCTACAACTGAGCGCACTCGCGCCAGATGAACTTCAACAGCGCCTAAATCGGTACTGTACTGAAAACATACGTGGATACATTGCTAACGAGGCTGTCCTAACACCCGAAGCATATTGAAAAACATTGTAATTACAACAAAGATATTATAAAAACAATTTTAATAAAATGTTCAAAATATTCATTCTGCTATAATAACACTATTTGATAACAACATTAGACTTAAAAGGGTATATTCAAGATTATCTTTCTTTTCCTACTTCTAAAAAGTTTGATGATACCGTTTGTAAATTCGCATTTTTTTCTTTACAACTTTACCTTTAATAGTACAAGTTACTTTTAGTAGTGTAATCATTTCAGATTACAACTAAGCTTTTATTTTTGGAATATGCTTAAATCGGGCATCAAAAACTTAATAATATAGCAAAGTTAACGCGTTCACGCGTCTTATATACGTGAATCAGCTCGTACGTTTCCAAATTCTTCAGAGTTTAAGACTAAATAATTCGGATGCTACGTGAAAGTTGGGTAACAACCTAGACATGCACACTACCGATGCATACTCCACGAGCTTCGTTAGTTTGTCGTGATGGTATTCGCTCCATTGCAACGAGTATTCAGCGTTCCTATATTATGTTACACCTTTGTTCTAACTATAAGTTTTGTAGGTGTAAAACTAACGTCGTAACGATTTAAACTTTACAAGAAAGCAACACTCATTTTAATGATAGACATTCGAACTGCAACACTATTAAACGGAATACTACGCTATTCCGCTTAATAGTGTTGAGGTTCGAATGCGGGATTGAATTATAAGACCCTTCTACATAAATAATTCCGTCAAGGTCTACCGTACCATTTGATTGAAACTTTAATTAAATAATAAAACTTAAAAAAAATATTGATTTCGTGTCGACAAGATAAATCCGCAAAATTCGGATTGTCGAGTATTTTGTTAAATTCTAATGGTGCAAATAGTCGTCATATTGGCTACTCGGATGCAATCTTGAACTCCTTAAAGCCAATTCACGTAATAATAGGATAAACATGCCATCTAGCGGCGTTATTTGCCTTATTTACCTTACACAGTTTTCATATTTTATACTAGATGGCGTTACAAAATTTTACGTCGCATTTCTGCATCACGCTGCCGCGCTGTTGAGATCGTGTGTCCGTATAAATATGCTCGGAATTTAAATTTGGGTGTCACTAGCACTGGGACAACTGTAAACTAGCAACTACAAGTGGTGCCATCTAGCAAACTAGCAGCTTTTACGAGTATTTGCTTCTAAATGTAAGGTGTAATACCATTTACTTATTATATTACATATGATTACAACTACAGAAATATCTACTTACCTATAGTCACATTTCAACCAAGCGTAGCTGGGTTTTCATCTAGTCTTTTATAAATAAATATAAATTCAGGTATGAATTATCTTTTTTTTTAACAATTTCAAAAACTAATTACGTTTTCTTTACGTAAATAGGTTGCGGATAAACCCAATCCGCATATAAGGTATCCTCAATCCTCTGATAAGGTATAAAAACTGGCATCTGGCAATAATATCCTAAAACCAACAACTTAACCTAAACATTGTTTACTTTCTTGTTGATAAAATTTCCGAATGTAACAATACTATGCAATAATAAAATGTTAGACGCATTGAAAAATAAACACTATTAATATAAAAGACCTTCACTACATAGTATAAAACAAAGTCGCTTTCTCTGTCCCTATATCCCTTTGTATGCTTAAATCTTTAAAACTACGCAAATGATTTTGATGCGGTTTATTTTTAATTGATAGACCGATTAAAGAGGAAGGTTTATATGTATAATAACATCCATTAAATAGTGGAGAAATACTGTTATTTTTAAGGTTTCTAATGTGATGTCGTAAATAATT
>MOOZ01001087.1:458876-470851 GCA_002930495.1 Cecropterus lyciades
CGCATTTTTGTTACTAATAATCCAAAATTTCATAGCATGAGACTCGCCGGATAAGGCCGGTTGTTGTATGTCACTCAGTTACTCAATGTATGTAATGTATGAAGGAGATACAAGCTGTAAATTACACGTAGAAACATTTTCAGTATTATATAGTACCACTTCTGTCTTTATGGAACAATTAATTTGCGGCATAAAATGGATATATTCTTAAGGTAGAACTCTTTGTGATTCGCCTCCGGCAGTACCACTGCCATACCGATTTTTGCCTAATAACAGTGTTATGCGCTGTTGTATTCTGGTCTGAAAGGTATGAAAATGGATACATACTTATCCGAGGCATTTAAATTTAATCCTCAGGGGTAGCAACGCATCAACGGGTAGCCATAGGGCTACAAAATCAGCCACAGATGTTAATGAGAAAGTTTAAAGATATAGATATAGATAAAGATATATCTTTAAACTTTCTCATTATAACTTTCTCATTGTAACTATAAGATAGTCTTTATCTTTCAGAAAAGAAAATTAGGTATCATTAATATACGAATACATTTCAGAGCATAAATAAAAGGCCCCGGACGGCAATAATTTGAAACAGCTTACTGAATTTGAATTGAAATTAATTACGCTGCAAGGCCGACTAATGGGCGAGCCGAAATTAATGTTGATAGAGTAATTCGAAACTAAGTTTAATGTATTTTGTTCACTCATATTTCATTTACAACTAAACATCGCCCGTTATAATTTCCTAATGTTTTGGGGATCGTATTTGTTTGGTTTAGGAAGGTTTTCGTAATAAATTGCTTGTTGTTTAGAAGCCTTCGGACCTTCTGACCTTACCGCGGAATATATATGAGGCAAATATTTCTAGTAACTATGAGAAGTGATAGCCTAATGATTAAAACTCGGCTTGAATCCAAGGCACCACTTATTTTTATAAAAAAATATATGTATATTAGAAATTAACTATCACTGCTTTACGGTGAAGGATAATATTTTGAGGAAAGCTACACATCTGAGAATTCTTTACAAAAAATGTTGTCAAAAGTATGTGATGTCTACCATTTCGCATTTGGCAAGCGCGATGGACTATGGCTTAAAACTCTCTTATTATAAGAAAGAAGCCGTGCCCAGCAGTAAGACAATATAGGATTGACGTCGACGAAATATCTACAAAATAAAACTTTAATAATAACTGACAACGCATATTTGAGCCTGTGTTATTATCATCACAAAAGTTTATGTAACGTATGTATTGCACTCAATGTATAATTGTATACTAAACTGTAAGTACCCTTAGTCCCTAAGTCCCTGTAGTTTCGGGATCTGAACAGGGCTACGGCATCCCCTGCCTGTCGTATGAGGCGACTAAAAGGGGCCTTCCGGGGTTGCGGGTGGCAAGAGTGGGAGCTCGAACCGTCCAGCCAGGCGACCCCAGGAAGGACGGCGGTATGTGTGGTCGCATATCGTCGTAAATACCGGACGATCCGGTGGGCCCAGCCGCTCGCCTGGGTGGAGCTTAATGGGGCAACGCGCACAGAGGACTCCGGTTGCGTTCCTTTGGAGATCCCGGAGCCCTCTTCGCAGCACCGAGGACAGCCACCGGGGAGGTTTTAGTGCGGTAAAAATCCCACATAACCACATGGTTTCACTCCACGACATCAAGTATCTTTTGAAGGTTACAAAGGAACAAAAAGGTACCCTTAGAGCGATTTTTTTATATTTCCTCAAAGCAACCATTATTCACGTTTCCAAACATATTTTTCACGTCTACGTATTCGTTTTCTCCATAAATACACTTAAAAAGCTCGTGCCTATAGCACAGGTTCTAAATAATATCATACCCTCGCCCTCAGCATTGCATCCGGGAAACTATCCCTCTCAGTACATATACACAAGAATTGAAACCTATGAAAGCTATATTCTATATTAAGGCACTATCATAACATTTTATACTGAAGCAACACTAAAAATAGACTCAGCTATTGAGTGAAATATTGCTTACGTCATTTTATAAAAGTAATAGAGATTTAATGAAATGTACATTCAGGCGTTGCTTTCCTTTTTAATGACCTAAATACTTAAAATAAGGTATTAAAATAATAATCTTCAATGAATAATTACAGTTTAAATAGCTTTATTGGTTTATTTTAATTCCCGAGCAAAAAATTACGTTCCAATTCCCACATAAATTGCATCCTCGCATTGGACGCAGTCATATCGGGATTCCACTGAACATGCCGAGTTTGGTTTAATCGTCTATGCGGTTTGCACTTTTATTTCCTCACTTGAAACATCCCGCAATGTCTAAAGAAGCTTTGAAGTTAAAATTTACATTTCTATTTTATTTCTCAAAGTATCAATAAGCCTTTATCCACCTCAGAATACGTGGTATCCATACCACTTGTTATAACACGAACATCTTAAACGTAACTGATGTTCAAGCTAAAGTAGGTCACAGATGCACTACAGAGAACTAATTTGCGCTTTATGTAAATTTGACTTGATACATCCTTCAATTAGCTCACAGCACCTTTTACCCTTAATTTTCAGTTTGACTACTTACCAGATATTTAAGCATATGTTCAACACTTCAACACAAGTTATAATGAATTCTTGATAGTCACTAATCCTATCTCAGAGTTAATACTTACTGAATCTATATAACTTCAGTTAGAAAATCTATAACTTCCTTAATAATCTGCCTTAAACAAAATAGAGTAATTTTCAATGATATACGTTTAATTTTTTTTCTAATCCGCTAGCAAATTTCTATGTTTCACTTCCGACATAAATCGCCTTCTCGCAATCCGATCAGTATTCTATGTAACATCCCAAGCTCGACTTAATCGTCTTTGCACATTCCACTTTTATATCGAACTCGGATTTGCGTCCTGCTTCGACTGTCAAACATTAAAAGTTAAATTTATACTTCTATATAACTCCTATTTTTACTTATTTTCGCACTATATCGCATCGCAGATGTGGTTATAGACACATATTAACACAAAGCTATATAAATATTTATTCTTAGGAAAAGCAAATCAAAAATATTTGTAACATGTTAGGTAGGATTTAAATTTCATTTGTTGTATATTACAAACACGCGTACTTTGGTGTCGGTTTTGAATAACACCACTAAGAGAGAATAGTATTGAATAAGCGACTAAGGGATAAAATCCAGAAGACGAGCGGCAGCGTCTTCCTGTATAACAAGCTACTGCGGCTACCTACACACGAGCCAGGCGTGGCGCCCATTACCAAAAACTCCCTTTAGAGAAGATCTATTTCGAACAGACGTCAATAGGCTGATGGATGGATAGATATTAAGAAATTTCTTCATGCTGAGTGGCCAGTTGACTTACATTAAAACATTGTCAATGCTTAGGCTTATAGTGCGTTACACGTTACACTTTCGGGGTTGCGGCCGGTAAGAGTTTGAGCTGGAACCGTCCGGCCAAGCGACCACGAGAAGTACGGCGGCATGTGTCGCATGTCGTCGTAAACATCTGAAGGCGCGGTGAGCATAGATGCTCACTGGGAAACAGCCCGAAAGAGACTAGCGCTCGGAGGACTCCAGTTGTGTTCCGTTGGAGATCCCGGTGTCCTCCACACAGCGCTGACGACAGCCAGCGGGGGGCTTGAGTGCGGTAAAAATCCCACAAAACCCGGCGTTGCTGCCACGGCGTCGGGTACTTTTTGAATGATTCCCCCTCGATAAAGAAAAAAAAGGGATATGAAACTTATGCCATCAGCTTTTTCAGCAGATTACTTTCAAGATCAGACATGCGGACTTTTCCTTGCAATCCAAGAACATGGAATAAACTTCTTGCGATGTACTCGTATACCCGGAATAATGACGTATACATGTCACTATCCCGGAATAATAATGTATGTTATTGTATTCCTGGAGCCCCACGGGATTAAAAAAATGAAATATGATAACTGCTATAGTAACCCATTTAAACCAGCTCGGACACAGATGCCTTGCCTTCAATCTTCTTAACCATACTCTTAAAACCAGATCAAAGTTGCACTTCACGTCTGATATAAGAAAAGACTTAAACTTTGCTCATCTAAAAGAGATGGAAGACAATTTTACATTCATATATTCAACAGAAGCAGAGCTATATGCATGTAAAATGTGTTTGCACTATACGATTTGCATATCGGATCATTCCAGCGGGATAAGCAAGTTCCGAGCTGGTAAGTGCAAACATAACTTTAAGTGTCCTTTGAAGTTTTACTGAGTAAACTGATTTTGTGGTTCGTTTAAAGAGTAGTAGTTATTTTTTTTTACCCGACTGCGTCAGAAGGAGGGTAATGATTTCCCAGCGTAAGTATGTATGTATGTCCATTCCTTTGTCGCGACGGCTTCTCATCATATCATTAGAATCATTTCAGTTTGCAGAGACCTAATTTTTAAAATGACGCCTGTAAATGGGGGATTAGGGGGAAGGGATGACTTTTTATTCGTACAAAATGGGTATCAAAAAAGAGAGTAAATAGACCATTCTAAAATATATACATTACTTTTATGGCACTATTTTGTAAACAAAACTCATATAAAGGTTTAAATTCAATATATTATTATAAAAACAAAAACCTGAAGGGAAATATGTTAAACAATATTACTTGTTTATGTCTTTAATCGAATGGCAAATTCGTATTATCTTAAATATTTTTGCGTAAAATACCTAACATAAGATAATTTATTATCTAATAAGTCACAATACCATTTATTATATTCACTCAAGTCCATCCTGAAAACTATAGGAACGACATGAAAGGGACTTTGCAAAGATTTAGAGCGACATACAAAAATTTATAGAGACTACCTTGTAACATTTTAATTAGATTTTTTTGTATGAAAATCAGAAAAAAACTTAATTGTTTTCATTAATTATAGAAGTAAAAACTTTGCGATATTAAATTAATGTTTATTCTCTATCTTTTAAATTTCTGAATTCGATGTTTGTGATATATATTTTTGTAATGATTTATGTTCCTTCAATTTTATTTCAAACAAAAAATCTTCCAAATCCCTACTATCTACAATTAATCTTTTTATCTCAGCCATCGGGCAAATCTGCAACCTACACTATAAAATGCTACGAGAAAATCCTCCATTTCAGTCTGTATCGAGTGCAGTTGATCTGCATGCAGCCGCTGGCTTTATTTGCTTTATTGCAATATCGCTGCCACGAACGCCATGGTCTTTGAGTTGCAAAATCATTGGACAGCTTGAACTGCAATATCATGAATCTGTTTGGAATTGTGTGTTCAGTAACATGGAAAATTATTAATTTAACAGGAGCACTTATTTGTACATAAATAATTAAACTAGAAGTAAATCTCAAAAGTGTAATAGATGGATGAATTATATTAAAAACTGCGCGAACGAAGTTGCAGATTCTGTTGGTGTTGGTGAATTTAGCTTACTGCTGGACTGCTGCTGTGCTCTAATCTGCTTAATGCAGATGTGAAGGGCCCGTATTTCTTGCATCTCTCAAGAAAGATTTTTTGTCAGCCCACCTGATGATAAGTGGCCACTGCCGCCCATGGACATCTGTAATCAAACTTAAGTAAGATCAAAGTCTCACCTAAGGTTACCAACAGATGCGTTGCTACCCCTGAGGACTAAGTTGGAATGCTTCGGAAAAGAATGTCTCCCTTACCACGCCCTTCAGACCAGAACACACACACACGTACACAACAGCGCATAACAGTGTTATGCGCTGTTGTGTTTACTGTTATTAGATAGAAAAGTGTGGAGGTGGTGCTTCCGGAGTCGAACCAGAAAGAGTTCTACCACCTTCAAGATATTTATGGTACTTTTACAATACAACCAGTATAATAATTGTAAGGTGTGTGGTTTGCAGGTTTCATTTTTATATAAGTATTTAAAGGGAATTGATCAGTTAATTTGATAGAGAATAGATAGCGAACGTAGATAACACTTTTCGTGTGTTACTAACAGGGTGCCTGAATTGTTTTGCTATATTGTTTTGTTTTTAAAATGTTTTAAAATAAACACATGTCACATGTTTGAAAAAAAAGAGGAGACATAAGTTCCTCGGTACAATATTGGCTCTATAGGTCTTTTTGTTTTGTGTCTATAACATTATGTATAAATAAAATGTTAGAGAAATACTTTTATAATAGAAAAAGACATCAAAACTGTCAAGAGACGTTTTTTTATCAGATTAAAGTAGCAAACGAGCATGCAGTCCACCTGATGGTAAGTGGTTACTGCCGCCCAGACGGTACGGTGAGCCCAGCCACTCACCCAGGTGGAGCCCGAAGGGGTAACGCGCTGAGAGGACTCCGGTTGCGTTCCTTTGGAGATCCCGGAGTCCTCTTTGCAGCGCCGAGGACGCCCACCGGGGGGGTTTTAGTGCGGTAAAAATCCCACATAACCTGTCGTCGCTCCCACGGCGTTGGGTACCTTTTGAAGGTTTCCCCCTCGATACCAAAAAAAAAAAAAAACTGCCGCCCATCTGTAAGCAACTTTATATAAGACAGGGGTCCTACATGAAATCGACCATAGATGTGTTCCTACTCCACTAAGATGATTGCCTTATATATAAGTGATAATATATACGTGTTACGATAAGCATTCTATTCGTTAAAATTTATACCTAAACCAAATGCGTTATTTATTCAAACAATTAAAATTCTAAAATAAATTGCCAATACAGCCAACCTATTCCAAATCGATATGTGGGCTAATTTTACTAAGCTTCGGTAAACGTTCCGGAAGTCAAATGGGACTGAGCAGGATAGCCGCTATTTGAATAATTAACTCCTTAGCGTTGCGGTGACGTGTGACACCGACCTGAGCCAGTTTCTGGTTGTCAATAAGTCAAAAGTGATTTAGGCTTAAAAATTCCACAATTTTCATTTACAGTATACACAAAGACAGATTTACTAATATGATATTAAGCGAATTTCAGTGACGTAGATTAAAGGCCGGTTCCCTGAAAATATGTGATTTTATTACAAAAAATGTTTGGAATAACTGTAAGTACCGAATGATAAAAAAAATGAATTGAATTATAATAAGGTTGGAAGTAAAAATTAAAATCACTAATGAACAACAAATGCAACTATAAATTATAATGAAACTCATCGAGATTGGATAACTATACATTCTGCTTTAAATTTGAAAACTTTGAATTAAATCTTTAGTGACAAGATCATGTCTGTTATCTCCCATAAGTAATCCCGACCTATTTTCGGGTTGGTCATTTCATTTCATTTCATTTCTATGTATGTTATATTATATATCCATTTCTTTGCAAAGTGACATAGACTATATAATTTTTAAATATAGGAACAATAAATAGTACAAAAAGGGGGCAAATGACGAACTTTTTTACTAGAGTGACGTTTTGGTACGTCATAACTATTAAATAGATCATTACAAAAATACATATGTTATAACACTTATATATTACTTTGTAGACGCAAACTCCTAAAAACATTAAATAAATAAATTATAATAACTTGTAACATTGTTAAAAATATTTAACTAAAAAACCCGACAGTTTGAAACTATTTTTTTTTTTTGTAAATAATACATTTAATTTAACGCTTTATAGGAGTTTTCGTCAAAATAATCAAGTAGATTATAATATATAATTTTAGAATGGTCTATTTACTAGATTCATTTGATACCCATATTGTCGTGATAATAAAAAAGGCGTCGCTCCCCCTTTTTACCCCTATTTGCTGGCGCCATTTTTAAAATTATTTAGCCTATAAACTAATAAACTAAGACGATTCTAATTATATATCATACTTCACAATCCGTCAAGCCGTTTGGGCTGTAGCGCGTGCCAAAGAAATGGACATACATACATACATACAAACACACATATATAAATAAACATAAATGCTTTCTACACTCATAGCCCCACAGTAGGATTTTCTCCTGTATCGTGCCAGGCCACAAAGACGAATACACAAACACCCAGACTCGGAACAGAAATCTAAACTCATCATTCAGAAGTCTGTCTTGCCGAGGATCGAACCCGGGACCCACTGCGTGTCAGCTCCGCCACACGGTTCGTCATTTATTTCCACGCAATGTAAACCTCAACAAAATAAAGATTGTATTTTTTCAAGAATCAGTCCTCACGCGTATCTGTAAATTTCAGAATATTTGAATACAGCCAATAACATCAGCCCCTTCGCCGTTGTCGAAATCCCCTAATTTTAGTTATTTGCGAGACAATCCTCGCCGGATGTTGGAGAAAATATTACGAAATTCTGGAATATTTGAAATTATTTTCTTTAGGAGTCTTTTGTCGCCAAGCTGTGTTGTTGTTCTTTATAAGTTGGAAATATTAGTTGGTTTAGTTAGATTAGTTGGTTTTAATTAGTTAAAATCAAAGGAGTGTTCTTTTTCCGATCTGTAATCAAGCCCAGATACGATCAAAGTCTGAAGTTGGCCGCTGTTGCATCGGTACCCTTGATGACTAAGTTGGAAAGCCTCGGATAAGTCAACCACCCTTGAGACCAGACACAACATCGCGTAACACTGCTATTTATTTGGTAGAAATAGGTGTGGCAGCGGTGATTCTGGAGTCTAACCATAAAGTGTTCTACCACCTTTGAACTACATGCCGTCCGCCTGGTGGTTATTGATTTTGAATTACGTCCCATACATCACCTGATCGTGCGATATGCAGCTACATTGGAATAGGTACTAGATTTAGCATGACAACGCACGCGTATGATAATGAAATAGTAATTGATGATTTGACCTATTCAAACGCCATAAGTTATGAAGAAAACATTCACACGATATATTTTCTACCATCATCGATACTATTACTGTTATTTTCCGATTTTATTTTAGGAATACCAATATAATAATAATTGATTTCATTAGTAGGAAAACCTATGTACGCTTTCAAAACATTTAAACGCGGTCATACTACTTAAAGCGATTCCCGGAAAACAATTTTCTCCCTTCTATTGGATACGGCACATTAGGTAAAGGAACAAACTGATTGTTAGCTGAACGCCAAAGAAAAATAATATTCTATTATTACCTATTGCTTATATAACATTATCTCTCCATACAAGATATCTTTTCTAAAGACTCCCCTGAAGCTGACGTCTCTTATCAGTTCCGTATCACATCTTGTCAAAATCCAATTTAGTCGCGAAAGAGAATTTAATTCATACTAAGTACGTTTTGTACGTCTAATTCTCTTTGTTAATACGAGGTTATTTATAGATTCATATTCGCGTGTAAACAGAAAAATGGCTTTGCTAAGCCAATGTTTAATTTCACATACCCATACTCCATTTATAAATTACCAAATATCCCAATTCAGAACAATGGTATTTTATCTTGTCTCATCATTGTTGGATTTAATGAACAACTAGCAGTGCCCACGACTTCGTTCGCGCAGACTATAATATAATCTACTAGCTGCGCCCCACGGTTTCACCCTACGTATTAGTTACTACAAAGAAAAGTAATTTATGTATTTATTTGGATAAGAATAAATATTATATTTATAAAAACAATTTCGCAAATAATGCATTATTTTGGAAGAAATTTGGTTAGGATATAAAAAGGTACAGTGAGTTTACCTGAAAAGATAGACATGCCGTCGCTGACTTTTTTTTAGAACTTTTAAAGGGGATAAATTCTGTCATACATAATTTTTTACGAAACTTTAACCGTTTACGCAGCGCATTCTTCATTGATGCTCAGCTCCTGCTGGTCTTAGCGTGATGATATATAGCGTGATGATATATGATAGCCTATAGCCTTCCTCGATAAACGGGCTATCTAACACCGAAAGAATTTTGCAAACCAGTAGTTCCTGAGATTAGCGCGTTCAAACAAACAAACAAACTCTTCAGCTTTATAATATTATAATATATATATATCCTTTAGACTTTTGAGTTCCATTACTGGATATAGATCTTCCCTAATGGGGGTTTTGTAAATAGTCACCAGCTCCTGGTATGAGCGTTGGCGACAGTATTTGGATGGATGTGGATGGTGGCAATCTGTCTGCCGTTGGACCTTTTATGAGATAACCTCCTCTGACTTGGAACTGGAACCCATGTATCAGTCGTTTTTGATGAGGGAGATTAGTTGTTATCTCTTTCTCTCGCTCCTTGAACTTGGACCCTTAAAATTCCAGACAGAGTTTTATCCCCCATTTTATCCCGTACAGGGTGAAGTTTCCAGAAAATAATTTATAAGACCTTGCCTCGCCTATTTACATTACTTCTATCAATAGAGCCTAATTCTTAATTAGATTAAGAGTTTTTTTAATCGTGTTCTAAAAAGTTAAAATAGGTGTTCTGTTATTTAAAACTGATAGGATTTCTGTAAAATACGGGTGCTTGCACACAAAAATTTAACCCCCAATTTACCCCCGTGACCCGCACGGGGTAAATTGGGGGTTCAATTTTCGGTTATTAAAAAATCGATGAAAAAGATGTTCCATTGTACCAATCCAGGATTCCGAATACTAAGTTTCATACTGCTTGCATTAAAACGGACTAACTAACAAACTGTAAACCCCTATTACACCCTCTTTGTAATTGATTTACGAAAATAAATTTGAAAGGTGAACTGGATGTTCTGATTTTGTCAAACTATTAAGCTAAATACTAAGTTTCATGACTTTGCAGCTATATATGCGAACATTCTTAAAAAAATTGTCCCCTTATTAACACTCTTAAGGGTTAATTTTAGTAAAACGGTGAAATAGGTGTCTCATTTTATCAAACCACGAAGCCAAATATTAAGTTTCATTATACTTGCATTTGAATTGGCGGACCGCCTAAAGAAATGTTAACCAATTGAACCCTTTTAGGAGCAAACCATAAAGCTTAATACTAAGTTTCAATGAGCTTGCGTCAAAATTGAAGAATTTCCAAACCAACTTAGGGTTTGATTATTCAAAAACGGCGAAATAAATATTTCATTTGATCAAATTACGTAGCCAAATACCAAGTTCAATTGAGCTTGCATCAAAATTGGCGGACTTCCTTAAGAATTGTTAGCCCCTATGTAACCCTGTTAAGGGTTGATTTTTCAAAAACAGTAAAATAGATGTTTCATTTTATCAATTCACGATTCTAAATATTAATATCGTTCTTAGCTGATGTCTACGTCATAAAAGGAACCTCTTGTTAAAGTTTCATGTTTCTACTTTTAGTAGTTTAAACTCTGCGATGTTTAGTCAATTGGTGAGTTTTATATAATATATATAGATAGATATTTGATGAATTGATGAAAATACAATAATATTTGCCTCCTTTACAAACAAATTTGATCAAGATACAAATAATCGCGAATATAATGTCACGTTGTATAAATTTCTCAAAAGGACTCTTAAAAGAATCTTGGTAGATTTGGTAGATTTTAGACTTGAACCAGCGTGAAGAATTATCACCTAAAGTCTTCTAATTCTGAAAAAAACCTTTGTCCAGCTTACATTGCTACCATATTTAAACTATAGTGTGAATTGATGATATATTGTTCTCATAGAAGTGACGTATTAGTCTTATTTGAGAATAAATTCTTTAAACCTAAATTAATCAGTGTAAGCAAACGTGACAAGGTGACCCTTTATTACGTTATGTGTAAACACATCGCTGTCGCTGCCGGCGATTCGTCTTAAATATTCTATGCATTCGTGATTGATTGTACCAGTAGATTGCGTTGTTTGACGTGGATCCCTGAGGAAATTCGAATACATTAGTAAGCAAATAATGATCTTATACTAGCGAAACAGTAAAGATTTAATAATAGGCTTAAAGGTTTTTTTTAATTGGTATAACTCTTTGTGGTGCGTATCTGCGTGCGTAGGGCACCATCGCCACATCTATACTAATATTATAAAGCTGAAGAGTTTGTTTGTTTGAACGCGCTAATCTCAGGAACTACTAGTCCGATTTAAAAAATTCTTTCGGTGTTAGATAGCCCATTTATC
>MOOZ01001087.1:485422-504600 GCA_002930495.1 Cecropterus lyciades
AAGCGACGGCGCCATCCTTCCCAGCTACCGGTCCTGGATGAGGAATGGAGGTCGCGTCACCTACCGGCTGACTCAGATACTTACCAGACATGACTGTTTCGGTAAGTATCTGAACCGCATTGACCGAGAGAGGTCCGCAGTGTGTCACCATTGCGGAAACGACTAGGACTCATCGCAGCACACTCTCGAGTACTGCCCTTCGTGGGAGTCCGAGCGGCGGATCTTGGTCAACAAGGTCGGGAACGACTTGTTGACCTTGTTGACTCCGGCGGCCGTCGTTGCAGGGCGCTGCAAGAACACGGGAGCGCGCAGATCCCGCTCGGTGTAGGAGCCGCCGGGGCAGATGTACATAATGTCCCCCAAGTGATCAGCCCGTGAGGGGTGCCGCGCTAGGGGGCACCGGCGCGTTCCACAGGAGATCCCAGTGTCCCCTGCAAGTGCTGAGTAAGGCCACCGAGGGTGTTTTAATCGGTAAACATCCCACATAACCCGGAGTCTCTCCCAAGGCTTCGGTGTACCTTTTGAAGGAGACCTTCACAAAAAAATAGGATAAGCTTCTATACACATGGTCATCATGGTGTAGCGACTTCCCGGTACTCATCAAAAGATAACGACATCGTATTCTGAATGACGCTATCAGAGTTTTCTCAACATCTTGCATATATACAAATTTCGAACAGAGACTGTTGGAGCACGGCCGCTCCCCAGGCATTATCAGCTAGCCTGGCGGGAAATTTTTCCCCTTGCCAAAGTGGTGACCCCAGGCAAAAAGACGACCCTTCTGAACTCTTAAATGATGCAACATCATTCCCTGAATGTACCGCAGTCTCACAGCCTCAGCCAATCAGGTTCATCGCAGCGCATCATAACAACGCTTCCTGTTCCTGATGCAGCTACTCTCCGAGACTTCACGTATCCGGCTTGAGCAACCATTGCTCGCTTCCACACTTCGCTCTACCCTCACGGACGTGAGGACGACTCACCGTGGATGGAGGGTATCACAAGGCCTCGCTTCATCCTCACATCTCGACGCACCGCAGGCACTAAGAAGGCAGGTGACTAAGAAGGCGCTTGTACGCGAAGAATATGTCGACCTCCAGTCTAGCAGGGGGTAATGTGGCGACCTTCCGCTACTCATCAAAAGATGACGTCACCATCCGTCGACATCCTGCATATATACAAGTTGCGAACAGAGATTGTCGGAGCACGGCCGCTCCCCATGCATGATCACCTAGCCTGGCAGGAGATTTTCCTTTGCCAAAATGGTATGTCATGATCCAGTGCGGATTGGAGGGATATATGGGTTAGTAACCGATCCATGTAGGTTATTTTAAAATCTAACTGTTTCAAGACCTCCAATAAGATTTAATGACTGCTACGCATTAATAACAACCGGAATCAAAATTTAAAGTGAAGTCAAAAGTCATTAAACCAAGAACTGCGTTTGTCGATTGCGTCCCATTTTTCAAGTTACGAGCAACAAGCACGTTTACTATTTATCATAAAGCGTTGTTATTTTAATAGAGTTAAAAGTAAAATACTTATTTAAAAAATAACCCACGTCTTGATCGTAATATGTAGTATCGCAGAAAACTTGTTTATAGACGAATCTTTGTGTATTCAATAAATCCACTCAAATTGGTCTTAAAACTAGATAAACACTTCGAAACGGCGTCTGAATTACCTCAGAGCGGCCCCAAATGAGCCATAAGTCAAATGTAGTATGCTCCAGATAACCGTGATCTTAACATTTTCATAAACGAATGGAACTTTTCTCATTTCAACTTATTCTTTTTTATCGCGCTACTCGGTCCCCGGGGCTCCGAATTTAGTACTCAATGATCCGACGTTTAAGTCCTTGTGAATATATTTGTAGGATCTACAGAGTTAATAGTATGCGTTATGATATGAATATTCAAATATGCCTTATATTTGAATTACACTACCACGCCTATGCATACTCTATCTGGATTTGCATTCGATGTACGACCGTTACACATTTTCTGTTCTGTAGCAGCTGCGTTTTATTTACGGGAGAGAGGCAGATATAATTATGCTAACAATATTTTTAATAATCATAAGTTATTATAATCTTATATTTACTATAAATATACTATATATAAGTAGACTATAGCTGTCTTAATGTTTGTAAAATAAATCTTTTCATGTCATCTGACGTTCCCCCAAGCTTAGTTTCCGAGCTTAGTTTCCCCGGGGTAGCAATTCATGTCCAATTTATCTCAACGATAAACTACTGTAAAAGGAACATTATACGCAATCTTGCTTCATTATATTTAGATACAATACGTGATTTCGACAATAAAACCTAAACAGCGCGTACAAAATAAATACATGAGGAACAACAATCCACGGGTGGGTACTTAAATGGGTGATAACATAATGTTATGTTTGTTATTATTCTAATAACTACTGATTCAACAGAAATAACATCAAATATAAGTAATACCAAATATTTTTATATCTGCAGACAATAACAACGTGGGAAGACATATTATAACCAAAATACTTCTAACGGCTGATAATGAGTAGATTACCAAAACATGTCTACAAATTTAGTCTCAAAATGCCATATATCATAAATCTTCTAATGGTATTGAATAACAAATTGTTATTGATAAACTCCTATGATTTATTAGGAATAGGTACATATATAAGTTCGTATGCAGAGTGTGTTAAGAGATAATTGTCTCATCCATCATGTAACGTCGCGTGTTCAAGTTGATGAATGGATTGATATTGACAAATATGTACGGTTCTGGAGATTTGAGGGATAAATCTATGATAGAATTGCAAAATTATATTCAGTTTTTACCCGACTGCGTAAGAAGGAAGTAATGTTTTTCAAGCGCATGTATGGATGTATATCCATTTCTCAGGCACGCGCTACAGCCCAAACGGCTTGACAAATTGTGACATATATTATGACATATCATTGGAATAGTTTGCAAAGTGACAAAAATCATTTTTAAATATGGTGCCTGGTAATGTAAGTAAACAGAGAAAAAGGGCGGAAGAAACGACTATTTTATTATGATTATGTAGGTGTAAAAATAAGAGGTAATAAGAGTAATACTTTTCAAAAACTCATAAAAAGGATAAAGATTAATACTGAACTAAAGAAAATAACTTTGAAAATAACGTAATGTTTTTAATTAAAAATTTGAACATAAATGTGGTCATTGTAAGTCAACCGTAAGAGATAGAGATATGCTATCGCGCACTTGTTTGTTGCATTTTTATAGATTTCTAATTCGTTTGTACATTACTCAAATGTATCTTACCTAGTTTACTCGGCGTTCGCGTGGAAAGCTCCCAGTTGGCGAGATTTTTTGCAACCTCTTCAACATTTATCGCCGTATTTCTGCTAATTTACATAAAAGCATAATAAATTATATACCTAAACCTTCCACAGAAATCACGCTTTCTATTTTTGAAAACCGTATAAAAATCAGTTTGGTAATTTTCGAGTTTATCGCTTTTAGACAGACAGGAAGACGTGGCCGGGGACTTTTTTTATAATATTTATAGATAGATTACTAATTGATACGGGGAACTTCGTAACGCCTCCAAATTAAATAATGTATCACAGCTTGATAACAAAAATAGTAGAAAACCAAAACAACAACACAGTTACAATATTTGATTATATTTTTCATCAGAAAATTATATTATGTTTTATGTGTACATGTGGCACACCATGCCTTCAGCCATTCCACAAAGCATGTACGTGCACCAACTGATGCTGGAATCGGCGGTGATGGTGGAGGAGTTAGAGGTGCTTATTGTGGTGGTATCGTTAGTAGCAGTGGTGGTAGCAGTGGAGGTGGTGGTGGTAGGTGTGACAATGGTGTAATGCTTGTGGAGGTGGGTGGTCGTTTTGTTGTTGGTGGTTATGAGAAGATGGTGCTGAGGTCACTCGTGGTCGTGACGGCGATGGTGTTGCCGGGTGGGGACTGTTATGTTGTTGGTGCTGGAGTTTGGTTAAACGAGTTAATCTCAGAAACTATTGGTTTGAATTGAAATAATATTTTTATGATAAATAGTCCATTATTTAGGAAGGCTATAAGCTATATAGCATCACGCTGTGTTTTTTTATGCAGTAACGAGTGAATCCGCCTCGCACAGCTAGTAATAATAAAAGATTACACAGGTTGTGGTGGTTCGTGCAAAAGCTTCTACTAAAATTACTTTAAATATTTCATGTTTTATTGAAATAGTTTTAAAGTACTCAAATACGAAGCCGAACCTTCCAAAAAGTTTACCACGATATTCATTCATAATTTACAAGCCAGCAAGTTTTTATTGTCATGAAATTACAGTACCACGCCTAACAGTACCAGTGATTATCCGCAGAGTTTATCTCCAAGACTATGACTTAGCCTTTGCTTTCATTCAGTAGATTTATGAGACGGCAAAAAGTTAATAGAACGGGAACTGACCGTATCATTATTGTTCCCATCTGCTTTATAGCGGAATATATTTAATTAAAAAAATATTTATATAAATATATATAACTTGACTTAAGCTTGACTTATATATAATGATTTTCAGAAACGTTTGACTCATTTAAATACTCTTTTGTATAATTCTTCAATATCAGGACAAGGTCGAAGGTAAAATTGAAAAAAAAAAACGAAATGTGTTATTGTTTGTGAATTTCGGAACTAAATACAAAAGAGCTAAATCAAAAAGTCGAGACATAAATCAATCAAAATTATTCCAATATTCTTAAACGATTGCTATATTATTGTCATTATCCCCAAATCCCCTAAAAATAACACGCTATATACGTATATGACGTATTATTTTTAGGGGATTTAGGAACTGAATACATAAGAATGAAAAACACAAAGACGAAACGTAAATCGACAACCCCAATAGGATATTCTTAAACGATTGCTAAGCTATTGCTAAGCTATAGAATGTTTTAGACCGTAGTTTAGATAAAAATGTATTTATTAGCGCTATTCGTTTTTTAATATAAGACTTTAATATAAGGCTTGTAGGTTAAAATATTGCACATATAGGTTACAATAGTTTCGCCTTTCGCTCCAGTAAACTGTTGACTCAGCCCCTGTCATAAGAGAACATGGGGTTAATGGGGCCACCTCCACTGACCTCTGTAACGTGATCGTAGATTGTAGTTGCCGACCCCTGAACCTTTATCACCGTTACGTTACATTATAGGCTTTTCGTGGAATTTCCTGTTAGCTTGTCATATGACTTTGATTTTATCGTTTGCCTCTGAACTATTGACCTACTAACTAATAGGCTTTTTTACGCTCAAAATTGATCTAAAGCTATAAAACCGAAAAAGTGACCGAACTAGTTATTTTAATTAGATTTGACGTATAAAGTAGAAATAAACATAATTCAATTTTAAAAAATATGTTGTCACTACATTAAATTGAAATGAAATGCATAGGCATAGGCCTGCCTGGGGAGGTAGGCGCGACAGCGTCAGAGGCCGCATCACTCTCGAGTGGGCAGCCGAGCTGGACCTGCGTCTACTAAATCGTGGCGGGGTCAGTACGTGCGTGCGCTGGCAGGGAGAGTCGGTCATAGATCTTTCATGGGCGACTCTCGCTGCCGAGCGCTTGGTTGTAGGCTGGCGGGTAGCTGAAGACCCAGTTACGCTGTCTGACCATCGCCACATTCTGCTGGACGTACTGTTGCAGCTTCCGGCTGCGAACGCCCGCCTTGCGAACGACCGTTCGCGGCGATGGGCATTAAGGCGCCTCGACAAAGACCTGTTCATCGCTGCCGCCCACGTCACGGACTGGTCCAGTGCTGCAGACGGGGAGGACGAGCTCGATCCCGAGGAGGAGGCGATCCGGCTGAGGGACGATATGACGGCCATCTGTGATACCGCGATGCCGCGTGTCAAACCCGGCCGGAGGCGTCCGGTGTACTGATGGTCGGAGCGCATCGCAGGGCTGCGTGCAGCCTGCCTGCGCGCCCGGCGCCAGTACACCAGGGCTCGGCGACGCCGCGGAGAGAGAAGAAAGGTACGCGGAGTACCGGGCCGCTACTAAGTTGCTCCAAGGCGCAATTGCCGAGAGCAAGGTCCGGAACTGGAGTGCACTTGTGGAGGGACTTGACCGAGACCCATGGGGGTGCCCGTACAAGATGGTTCTCGGCAAGCTCCGGCCATGGGTGCCACCGCTTACGGAGACTCTCGACCCGACATTCGTGATAACAGTGGTAAACAGCCTGTTCCCGGGAACCACTGATGAGTTGGGTCCCTCCGCGGCGTCGCCGGATCCCTCCTCCTGGACGGAGGATTTAGTGGTGACAGAGGGTGAACTTGATATTGCCATAAAGCGCATGGCGAGGCGAAACACGGCGCCGGGGCCGGACGGAATCCCAGGTCAGGCCTGGGTCTTAGCGCTGACCCGTTTCCGCCACGGTCGGTTTCCGTCAGGGTGGAGGCAGGCGAGGTTGGTGCTCCTGTACAAGTGGGGCAAGCCCCGAGACTCCCCGTCGGCGTAGAGACCCATTTGCCTGTTGGACGAGGCGGGCAAGCTGTTCGAGAGGATCATGCCGCTCGAATCAGCAGGCACCTAGCATGCCACGGCCCGGACCTATCCAAAAACCAGTTCGGCTTCCGGCAGTAGAGGTCAACTGTGGACGCCATTCTCCGTGTTCGAGCGCTCTCAGAGCAGGCCATCTCCCAGGGTAGAATTGTCTTGGCAGTTAGCCTAGATATTGTCAACGCATTTATCTCTCTTCCCTGGAGTGCGATTATGGAGGGCCTGTCTGTCCATCAGGTGCCTTCCTATCTACGGGAGGTCCTGAAGGCGTAACTGTCGGACAGACACATCCGCTTCCCTGGTCGCTATGGGAGCGTTCGTGGGAGGAACGTCGTGCGCGGAGTGCCACAGGGTTCGGTACTTGGCCCACTACTGTGGAATATCGCTTATGACGCGGTGCTGAGAACGGTGCTCCCACAGGGAGTGAGCATCATCTGTCTCCCCTCGTCCTTACGGAAGGGGGGTGTTTTGAGAGGACGGTGCGGCTAGCAGAACTCGGGGTGGCTTGCGTCATAGCGAAGATCCGCAGGTTGGGCCTGGAGGTAGCGTCCCAGAAGACCGAGGCGATGTGGTTCCACGGCCGCAGGCCGAGAGTCGCGCCAGCTGAGACTTCATAGCGCGTCGACGGAGCGAACGTCCAGATAGGCAAGTACATGAACGTACGTCAGATACTCACCGGACATGGCTGTTTCGGTCAGTATCTGAACAGGATAGGAAGAGAAGTGACGACCCTCTGTCACCATTGCGGGCACGACGAGGATTCCGCACAGCACACGCTACAGTACTGCCCAGCATGGGAGTCTGAGCGACCAAAAATTTGGAGCGGACCTTTTTCCGGCTGCCATCGTTGCGGCGATGATTCAGCGCAGAGAGGCCTGGGAAGGCATGATCACCTTCTGCAACGACGTAATGTCTGCGAAGGAAGACGCCGAACGTGCCAGAGAGCACGCTGAACCCGCTCGGAGAAGGAGTCGGCGCGGGCGTCCGTAACGCCCTACGGCGCCGCGTCCCTGTAGTTCCGGGATTAGAATAGGGCTACGCTATTCTCTGCCTGTCTTAAGAGGCGACTAAAAGGGGCTTCCGGGGTTGCGGGCGGTAATAGTGGGAGCTCGAACCGTCCAGCCAGGCAACCCCGAGAAGAACGGCAGTATGTGTGGTCGCATATTGTCATAAAGACCAGACGGTGCGGTGGGCCCAGCCGCTCACCTGGGTGGAGCCCGATGGGGCAACGCGCTCAGAGGACTCCGGTTGCGTTCCTTTGGAGATCCCGGGGGTCTTCTTTGAAGCGCCGAGGACGGCCACCGGGGGGGTTTTAGTGCGGTAAAAATCCCACATAACCCGGCGTCGCTACCACGGCGTCAGGTACCTTTTGAAGGTTTCCCCCTTGAGAACAAAAAAAAAGGCATAGGCCTATGAAAATAAGGAGGCCTGATAAATTGTCAGTTAAAATATTTTTCCATACACTTCCACCGGATCGGAACACGACCTCAACTGTAGACCCGACTGCGTCAGAAAGAGACTAATAGTTCTCAAGCATATGTATGTACCTTTGCATCCAATTTGTATTGTATGTATGTATTCTTTACATGCGGTACAGCCCGAACTGCTTGGAGGATTGTGACATATGTATGACATATCATTGGAATTGTTTTAGTTTTCACAGTGACATAGGCATATACAGAAATATATAAACATAGAAATATCATTTTTAAGAATGATGCTTGTAAATAGGTGAAAATATAGTACTAGCTAGTAAATAGATCAACCCAAAAATATATTTTATAATATTTTATGTAAATATTTTACGAACACTTATAAAAAGCATCAAATGAAATAAACTATAAAAAAACGATTGCTTATTAGCAATGTTTTCAAAATCAAAATGTTTTCAACCCAGACAATGGTAAAATAGCGCTAAAACAGTATCAAAAAATACATATAATTTTTTAAAGCTTGAGTGTCCTCTAAAAACATTTTCTGGGTCTGGCTAACTAAACTTACATATTTTAAATGGATTTACTAAGTTAAAATAACCTAAAATGAATTTCACCCGAAAAGTTGAATTTGACAATAGTTTGATGGAAAATTTCTCGATGTTGACATGGCTGAGAACTCGGACGGATATAACTTCGTTGACAAGTGTAGTCCCCTAGACGTCCCTGGAGATAGCCGAAATTAGACAGATAAATGCTCATCAGTTTGAGTTGTCAACTGAGATACGCAATAGTCCCGCAGGAGCACGCGCTAATCAACTAGAGTTGACTCAGACCGAGGTCGGTTTACCGCACCATTAGGTAATTGAGGTGTACACTGTAATGAAACATCTCATCAGCAGTTATTCCACGTTTACACTTTATACTTATATCGCGTGGCGTGAATAACCGCATTCAAAATTCATTAATTTTAAGTTAAACGTTCATTTTTGTACAAAAGATATCACAATATTATGTATCTAAAACTCTATGCTGCAAGATTTGCATTTTTGAATAGTGTTATTATTCAAGCCGAGCTACAATATGTAGAAAGTGGTCGACGACCCGCGTGCTGGAGCAGTATCCATAACGGACACGCAGCGGGTTCCGGGTTGGATCCCCGGCCGGACAAACATATTATTGTTAGTGTAATGGGATATTTAAGTCGCTATTTAATTTTTTGTCAAAATATTCAAGTAAAAGTATAATAATATTTAGAATTGTCTATTTACTAGCTTTCATTTGATAACCACAATATTGTGATAGTAAAATGTCGACGCCTCCCCCCTTTTCCTCTATTTTCAGGCGCCATCTTTAAAGATTATATAGACTATGTCACTCTCCAAACTCAGACGATTCTAATGACATGTCATACGTCCCAATCCGTCAAGCCGTTCGGGCTGTAGCGCGACACAAAGAAATGGCAATACATACAAACAAACATACATGCATACATACGTACGAAAACCATCGCCCTCCTTCTGACGCAGTCGGGCAATAATACAATTAAGTAGAAATTTATTTTATTTGTTTTAGAACCAGGATTTTTTTGGCCACTTCATATATTGATTTATTTTTAATGATTTTGTGTACTTATTTGATTCATATTTCGTTTGATGAAATTAAATTCGACACTGGATTATTTTATTGCTACATGCAAATTAATAAAGAA
The DNA here is from genome assembly GCA_002930495.1 of Cecropterus lyciades. Lineage (NCBI taxonomy): Eukaryota > Metazoa > Arthropoda > Insecta > Lepidoptera > Hesperiidae > Cecropterus > Cecropterus lyciades. The sequence continues at coordinate 495,121 of MOOZ01001087.1, forward strand.
CTAGCAAAAGATAAGACATAAATTTAATTTAAAACTTCCTATCGTCACAGGTCATCATCTTAAATTTTATTAAAATGGTTAGAACCATTTTAATTCAGGTAGAATAATTCCATATATAACTTCTAAAAAGTTGAGGATATTAGTATTCCAGCGTCTATTTAATATATTCACGTTAAAATGGAGGCAAAAATAAAATAATTGAAGCTGATGACAATGCGAGAATATTATGCTGCCAGATAATGGAGTAACCGTGTAACTGTTAGAAGTGGCAAATTTATCGTCATCGGAATACCTTCGGACTCTCGCAGAGCTGCTGATATATGGGTACAGTATACCTAGTAATTTTTTTTTCTTCATTACTTGTTAGTAAAACCGTTATATTCTACTTTATATCAATAGTAATTGCGATAGTAAGGCGAGAAAGTTCGACACTAGATAGTATGAAGAAAGATTAAGTTCAACAAAGCATGTGTAGACAGATTTTTTAAACAAGACGTTTCAACTTAGTCTCCATGGGACGAAACAGTTGTACAAATATAATAACTTAACTTCAGGTTATCTGAGAGTATTAGAGAGTATTCACGTTAATTATGAATATAGGTCTTGTAAATGGTTGTCAGGGGCAGAAACGGTGTAGTTCGACTGGAGAGGTACCACCTCACCTATTTCTAGCGTGAACAGTTCTTACGTTCTAGTGGAAAGGTTGGTTGCCGGCTCACTATATATAAAGCGACTCTCTTATTCCTCGGGAGTAGCAACGCTTTTGCTAACAATTGTACGGGCGTCAGTAACCACTTAACATCAAGTGGACAGTCAGCTCGCTTGCAATTTCAATGTAATAAAATAAAAAAAACGTAGTTAATATTTGGCACCATCTACTCCGTGTAGGAATTTGCATTATCTTGTATTACAGTCATCCTTGCCTTGTCAAAGCCTGTACGTTAACACGTAAACATATTCAATTTAACTCAGAACTAACTTGGAACGCCGCATGTACCGGTGTATCCTAATGATCGCTGTACCGAACGCTGCTCATCTCCGCAACACGTCACATGTCTCCCAGGCGCTCCAAGTTGCTCGTCGATGAATACTAATATCCGAACCCAGCGTCACACGTGCACTATTAAATTTGATTTGGTGTAAGTTAAAATCGATATGCGTTATAGTCTTAAAATACATAATCACATAGTCTCAAGTGAGTTACATACTCATTCATCGCTTTTATTTTTTGGAATATGGTAGATGCAAACGAGCATGCTTTCCACCTGATGGTAAGTGGCCACTGCCGTCCATGGATGTAATAAGCCCCAGATCAGTGTCTTACCTGAGTTTGGTCACAGAAACGTTGATACCCCTGAGGGCTAAGTTGGAACATCCCCGATAAGTATGTATAACTTACAACACGCTTCAGACCAGAACACTGTAACACATAACACTGCTGTTAGGCAGAAATGGGTAAGGCGGTGATGCGTCGGAGGCGGAGTACAAAGTGTTCTACCAGCTTTGAACGTTTCTATAACTGAATATAAAACTTCAGTGGCAACTAAACTATAAAGCCTATGAGAACATAAAAATTTTGCTATCGAGCTTGCTTTTATGAATTACATTATATTCTATGTATAGGGTTCATCGTGGTTAATTTTCTAGAAAATCTAGTTTCTAGTGCAATTAATTATTTATAAATATTTTTGGAAACTAATAAAACATCGTATAATGCAAAGTCGCATAATGTACTTGAAACTGCCCTCAGTAATGAATAAAATCCATGCTCACCAGTGGGAAATAAAAATGACTTGAAAGTTTCAGGATTGCATTTCTTACATTTGAACGAGAGGACAAAATACAATTGTAAATTAACACTGCGTAAGCTTTTTACTTACACCACACGCTAATGGACATATTGTATAAGCATAATTGCGTTGAGTATTAGCATTTATTTGGCCTGGCTTCGTTAAGCCGGGCAGACGGCAGATGAATATTCACCGATATTTGCGCAGGAAACAACCATTTTACTTAAGCACGGGAAACATTTGCTGCGGAAAATTGGAACTCACGAGCGATTTTTGCAACGAAGCGAAGCTAAAAGCTGATAAGGTGATGCCAAATTGTTTTCGTAAACCTCCTGCATATGACTACTTAACTATGTGCTAACTTTTTCAATCTGTGGGTAGAATATTGATTATTACAGACACAGTATCGATGCTGATAATAATTAAATAAATATTATAAAGTAATAATAAAGTAATGAATGGATATTATGATATAGATGACCCGCATGGCGGAGCGGTCACCATGCCGGTCTGACACGCAGTGGGTCCCGGGTTCGATCCCCGGCCAGACAGAAATCTGAATGATGAGTTTAGGTTTCTGTTGTGGGTCTGGATATTTGTGTATTCGTCTTTGTGTATCCAATGCACCCACGATACAGGAGAAAATCCTAGTGTGGGGCTATGAGTGTAGAAAGCGTGAGTGTAGAAAACGTGTGAAACTCCGCTTTATACGAGGAGTAGTACCGAGTAGTAGCTCGTAGTAGGTGGTAGTAAGGTGGTAGAACCAGCACAGTTCGATCAAGGATGTAGCCTTACCTCCTCCTTAACCCCTGTTATATCCGTAAAGCAGTTCATGCCTTTTGGAAGGATATGGATGCCGACAAACTTAAATACGAGGTGACCGTCTTAATCCTTATAAGCAAGCGATGCGTCCAAATTTGACATCAACTAAAACCTCTGTTCTATATGAAATCAATTTTCAAGTATCCATGGACGGTAATAACTTACAATCAGATGGGTTCCTGCTGCAAGAAAATTAAAATTGAAATTGAAGCATATTATTGCCAATCGCACAAAAATGTTACCAAAAATTAAGGCAGTTGTATATGTTTAATAACTATGTACTAACGTATTTAATACTGGCTTATTCCCGCGACTCTGCCCGTTTCGGTCACTCCTTTACCCCGATAATGAGTAATTTTTGTTAATCCAGGTCATAAACTAGGTAATTTTTGCGTGAAAGAGTGAAAAACGTACATGCTCACAAATTTTCGTCTATATAATATTAGTAAGATATAAATCTGTAAAAATCGTTTTTTTTTATTTATATATTTATTTATTTAATAGGTCACCAACATGCTGATCACTAATACATTTTATTGTAATGGTACATTTAGTTGCCATATGAGTGCCAGCACAATTAAAGGCGACGACAATATGCAAAACATCAACATTATCAATGTCAAAAATTAAAAATGATTAAGAAATAATATAAAAAGTGACAACAGCCGACAATTGAGAAAAAAAAATAACATTAAAACTATTTAGTGAGAGAAGTGTATTTTCGAGGTATACATGAAGAAGCTTATAATCTAAATATCGGATCTGGATAGCGCTTGAATACTTTAGTATCGCATATAAAATCTGTGAAAGGCATGAGTATTGCATATTATCAAACGATATCAAAATCGATAACACTTCAGGCAATCTGGCAACTCTATCGGATTTCAGTATCTTCATTGATATACGTGAAATATTAACAGCATGTGTTATTTACCTACAGTATTTGTATACGATTTAGCGCAGATAGCAGTTGATATCAATAGTGCCTTAAAACTTAATGTTAAACTCATTCCACGAATAATATTTCATTTATTTATGATAAGTTACATTATTAATTTAGACGTAAAACATTAGTTTTTTGTTAACCGACTTCAAAAGGAGGTTATCAATTTGGTTGACATTGTTTTTTATGTAATTTTTTTTATATATTTTTTTTATTTTTACAATTTTAGGGAACTTACAGCTAAATAGTTATACATAATTTATAAAAGAAGAATAGGTATATAAAGGCCAATAAAAAGTTTCCACCGATAACATGCAATTTAACATATAAAAATACCAGCCGGAAATGGATACGTGCACAGAAATATGTAAGTACACCAATTGCTCCGCGAACCGTGGGCCGATTTTAAAATCTTTATTTTACTCGGTACACCCTACTTGCAGTATGATCCCATTATCACCAAGTTAGAGTCAGATGGTGGGATACCAAGAAAATCGAAGAAAACCCTGAAATCTAATAAGATTAACTTAGTTTCTGCCAATCCGATTTTCATGAAACTGGGAACGAACATTAAGGATAAAATGAAAAAAAATTGACCAACAACTCCTCGATCCGTACAGGGGTACTGCTGGTCTAAACCATAGAAGTTAGCCATTTGCTTCGTTCGGTTATGTAATAAGATTAATAATTTATTTATTTATTGCTTAGGAAAACTTATAGCTAACATACAATAGTACTTATGTTCAGACTTAATGTTATTTAAAAATTTTACAGATAGCTATATGAATGCAACAGTATGAAAGTTCAACAAACAGTTGACTATATACATTATATAAAGATAACAAGGTCCCAGTAAAGTTATATATAAATACATTAGTATTATAAATGTAGGTTGTAGAAAAAGTAATTTGTTAAATTTATTTTCAATTTTGCTACAGTCACGTGGAACAAATCAATATCACCAATTTTTATAATTTAATAATAAAATTTTCTACCAATAACGTTCAGGGATATAAGACGAAAATTTTGATCTTTGACTCTTCAACTTTGATGTTGCGGGTACTTCAATCCTAAACCATAATAGTTAGAAATTTGGTACTCACGGCTATATAAAAAGATTGTTAAGCATAGTTATGTGCAATCAACAAAGTATGTTATATTAACTAAAAGTTTTTGTAAAGATTTTCATTATAATTTAATTAAAAAAATGGCAGCTGCACATATCCAGGATTTTTACCCATAACTTTGTTCACTTTATATTACGTGATGCTATTTTTGATTTGAGAGTTTTTTGGTATAATTTTAAACACAAATATATTTTGAATTAACACAAATAAAGCAATATATGTGAAAAGTGTGGCATCATCTTAATTGAAAAAATACAGCTTCACTACACAAGGGTTTTTTCCATTTTCTTATGCAAACGAACATGCAGATCATTGATTGTAAGTGGTCGCTGCCGCCCATAGACATCTGTAAGCAATTGCGTTGCTTCTACCGGAGACTTATATATGTAAGTAAGTCAGCAGCCATCATACTCGTTCTAGGTTATTTCCTTAAGTTTTATCTAAAACAAGGTTAAAAAAGTATTTATCTCGTAGTCCACAATCGTGACGAAGTCCGATTGGTAGACTTTATACACCTTCGAAAATTTGATGAACTTGACTTATATAATAGTATTGAAACCCTTATGAAGCAATATTCTAGTACCAAAGTAGAAACGAGCTTACAGTACAGCTTACTGTACAGTTACGAAAAGATTATTAGTAAAAGTTATTCATTTCTAGAATGCAATTAATAAATAAATTTTAATTAGTGTACAGTGTCTTTTATGATTTTGCTAGATTAATTTATATTCCTTTCGTACACACGTCGTATAATAATCTGGGGGCACCGCAGTGCCCCCGCCAAGTCAAGCATTAAAAATAATTTCTGGCCATTTTTCTAGATACACTAACTGCGTGAATAACTTTGTAATCCTATACATTTATATGGTATTACAAAGTTATTTACGCAGTTAATTAAAGTCTCCAAGAAAAACAAATAGAGACAGGGAGTGGGCTTTGAGAAAAATCTATACCTGAAGCTCAAGATACCAGAAAAGAAAAAGAGAAACTACCTAAAAAGATAAGAAAATATCATAAGACAGAGGCTTTAAGAAAAATCGTTATTGATATGCTAGAAGTAAAAGGTACCGAAAAGACAAAAAGTAGGACTCTACAAAAAGAAGTGAGATTTCAGATAGCTAAGTCGATCTATTTATTTAAAACGTAAAAGATTTTTAATATTGATATGATAATAACTTACGTAATAACTTAAGACAGAAGGTCCCAGAAGTAGAGACTAAATAAATTAACCGAAATTTAAATCTCACAACTTTTTACGGTAGAAAAACTGAGCTGCGAGATTTGTTTTTTTTTTCAGAATGTTTTTGATGGCATAAGGTTGTATCATCTGCTCTAATAAGAATGAATAAATCACATATATAAATCAGATATAAAAAATCTCGCTATTAAGTTTCCGCATTCTCGTAATACCATTTATTCTGATAGCTCCTTGCGTTATACGAAGAGCAGATATTTAATTAAATGTACGTTGCACCGTCGCTGGAAATTTGATATTTTTAGTTTTGCCTAATTGCCTCAGAAGGAGGCTAGTAGTAAGAAGATACTGTTATTAGTGCGTATGTGCGATAACATTTACCTAAATACGTAGAAAGTTGCGTGCCAAAGAAATGAACATCCATTTCATCGGCACGCTCTACAGCTTTTAATGTCTATTTTAAAACATGACATCGTTGGATTCGTCCTTAGATATAATAAACGTGTACTCCCGATTATTATCTAAGTATAGAGATACAAAAAGCTATAATGCTTCAAACCTTAATGAACTTATTCATACTAAAAAAGAAATGTCTCAACAAGTGAATGAAATATTCAAAACGAAGTAAAAGAAATATCCATATAGTTCTTTTAAATCGTTTTATAAAAATTGCCCTACTTGAAATATTTTTCGTTATTAAAATCTCCCAGTTACTAGAATAGTACGGAAAGCTAGAACAATGTTGCAAATGTTCTGATTTATGCATGCATTTAGTTTACATATGTTTCACGTTGTGATTAGACATCTACTGTACATTCGAAGCAGTTCTTGTGTTTTGGTGGAACAGAGTGGTTGCCGGTTCACTTATATACCTATGAGGCGAACATCTTAGACCTCAGGAGCAGCAACGCGTCTGTAATTACTTCTGACCCAACGTCAGTTGTGTATGAAGTTGCTTTCAGTTGTCCATGGGCGGCAGTAAGCACTTACCAGCAGATTTTTTTTTATAGTATGGAAGTACCAAACGAGTATGAAGCCTATCTTATGGTAAGTGGCTACTGCCGCCCTTGGACATCTGTAATCAACCCTCAGTAAGATCAAAGTCTCACCTAAGATTAGCCAAAGATGCGTTGCTACCCCAGAGAACTAAGATGAAATGCGTCGGAAAAGAATGTCTCCCTTACCACAGCCTTTACACCAGAATACAACAGCGCAAAACACTGCTGTTATTAGGCAGAAATAGGTGTAGCGGTTGTGCTTTCGGAGTCGAGCCACAAAGAGTTTTATCACCTTCGAATCAGCTGGACTACATTCTCGTTTGCTGATTCAATCTGATAAAAAAAACATACAATTCTAGGTGTATGTATATTTGCTACCGTGCAGTGTTATTCCATGTGCATCTTTTCCAAATACCTGATCCAATACAAGTAAAATTGATGTGCGCCCGTATATAACAAAATTTATGAACATGAAAACAAGGTATTTCTGTCTCTAATATACATATAAATAAAAATTAGAACTGAAATTAAATTTCATGGATTGTGGTCCTAGCGAAATACAACATTATACTTTCTCAACCATTCCGTGTAGCGAGATACAAAAATTCGCAGCTATTAAGCCCCCGTCCAATAGACGTAACCGTTTGTTTTGATTGCCCTTTACGTTACGGGAGGAGCAGATGGCCAATTTAATGCGGGAACCGTCTAGTTTTCGATTCATTTTAGGTTATAACATTTTCTTCGGTACATCGCGTAACACTACCGTTGACAATATTTCTGTTTTGTTTGACGGGAAACTCTTTTTAAAACTGGCAGTACTAGCAAGTTTTCCGTTATTTTTATAAGATAGAATTAGGTAATGAAAATGCAGTCCAGATGGGAAGTCGTCACTGCAGCCCATGAACATCAGTAAGCAGCTCCATATGGGAAAGGGGTTCTACCTGAAGTCGAACATTGCCTCCCTCGAGGACTACGATGGTTTTCAACTAACTGTCACATTGAACTAAACTGAATTGTAGGAAACTCTTTATGAAGTTTTAATACTTTAGTTTTTGATTTCTCTTTACTCTAAGATTTCGTACTTTGTTTTCCATACCATAACATACACACAACATGTTTTGTGTACTTACGCTAGCTAGCCTACAAGCTACCTTCTTGCTCGCTCGCAATGTAATCCAAATTCAAATGGCCTTTGCCCGACATTGCTAGGCTAACAGTGCACAGACCGTCCATCTGCTAACGTGTGCATGCAAATAGTGCCTATTTGCATGAACCCGACTTCGATCTTACCGAGACGGAGGAAGTAGCTAAGCCCAACACCCACAAACAAAAAATAAGTCGTTATCATCATCAAGTTCAACTTATTTCTGCTATGGCTACACACAGCATAGCAGGTTAGCAGTCTCGGTTACATGACCGAGTATAGATTGTTGGAGAAACGATATTTCTCCACCGTATCCGCTTGGAGGAGGCGAACTAAATTATAGTCAATTTTTTATGTGATTGAAATAGCAAACGAGCATACTGTCCATCTGATGGTAAGTGGTTCCTGCCGCCCATGGACATCTGTAAGCAACTTCACATAGAATAGAGGTTCTATCTTTAGTCGATCACAGATGCGTTGCTACTCCTGAGGACTAAGATGATCGCCTCATATATAAGTGAGCCGGCAACCACACTCTTCCAGCGAAAAGCAAGAATCCCTTCACGATAGAAATATGATGTTGGTAAAAGTGATACAATACAATGACAACAAACAGTAGACAATGAAACATTGTAACAACAATATGTTATTCAAGTTGTATCCAGCAGGCGCGCGTGTGAACGCGAAGTTTGCGAAGCGTGGAAACTTCTTCTTTAAACTGAATATAAATACATCTCCCGAAGCGAGTTTCATGCATAAAATTATCAGAGTTGCCTGCACGAGACACACGCCTACCTGCCGATAGGTTAGCGTAAGGTGCAAGATGTAGCGAATGTAATTGTTGTTCAGGGGAAATTTAGCTTTAAGACCTGTATATGTAAACAACCTAATGTATAAACTTTACCTAGTTTATTCAAAAGCCTAATATAACCCTCATAAAGTTAAGCATGTTCAAACTGTTAAAAGCTTAATTTAGTTGAAGGCCTGAGATAATCTCATTAAGTCTCATTTCGGTCGGTTGTCGGTTTTTTTTATTTATTTAAAAATAACCTATAAGACAATACATTACACTTACAACTAAGAACTAGATTAGGCTTAAATTAAATGCTGTCTTAATTACAGGCCACCAAGGCTTGGTTTTTGAACATTAGATTACTACTATATAATAGATGTATCATTTGAAATTATAAATAACTAGCTGCGCCCCACGGTTTCACCCGTGTATTAGTTACTATAAAGAAAACTAATTTATGTATTTATTTGGATAAGAATAAATACTATACCTATTTATAAAAACAACTTCGCAAATAATGCATTATTTTGGAAGATTAGGAAGATTTGGAAGGTTAGGTTAGGTTAGTACAGTGAGTTTACCTGAAAAGATAGACATATGCTGTCGCTGACTTTTTTTTAGAACTTTTAAAGGGGATCAATTCTGTCATACATAATTTTTACGAAACT
>MOOZ01001087.1:546486-558116 GCA_002930495.1 Cecropterus lyciades
CATTGATTGTTGACTAGACACATTGTTAAAAATATTAAATCAAAAAAACCCAACTGCTTTAATCGGTTATAATGATATATTTAATTTAACTTTTTATATAAGTTTTCGTCAAAATAGTCAAGTAAGAATATTATAATATATACTATATAGCAACTACTAGCTTTTATTTGATACCCATATTGTCGTTATGATAAAAAGAACCTCGCAACTCCCCTTTTTTGCCTTTTTGCAGGCGCCGTTATTTTTAATTATATAGCACGTACCACAGAAATTGACATACATAAAAATATACATGCATACATTCATAGATATATATGCTCGAAAAACATCCCACCTTATAACATCATAAAATTACGCCGGAAAGTATAGTGAAATTAGTTGAAACCAGCATAGAAACAGAAATGACGCTTGACGCTACTTTTTCGTGGCTCTCGTGTGACCATTCGGGTTTTGTTACTCTAGTCAATGATCTTTGACTATTGAATATTGATGACACATGTCTTGGCAGAGTGGCACCAACTATTTTACGAGAGGCTTACGAGAGTGCTGTGTCGAAAGGTCAGCAAATGGGTGACACGTGTCATGAGGTAGGCATATGTCATGAACACAGTGTTAAGTAGCCTGGATGTGGGGTTGTTATTTCTGTTATCTTTTATGTAAACTATGATTACTATCGACTGAATACATATGTTATAAAAAAAACCCGCTTTTCCATTAACAAAAAGACTACCTTCATTAAAAAAATAAAATGAAAAATGAAATGAAACATGGTAGTAACTTATATATTTACGTTCAAAGCAAATATTAGGCTAAGTCATTTGAAATAAATAATTGTTCACAAAAAGTAAGAAAAATGAACACGAATTACAAGTAGATCTAAACTTTATAACCTTAGGGCGTATATGGTTGTGTACCAAATAACCACATGTGAGAATTCGAGAGAGAGGAGCTTGTCAGGGCCGCCCGGCGCTTGCGCAGCTACTGTTAAAGGGTTTCTTTATTGCAAACTTTGAGAGAAGGTTTAGGTGAGTTCAGGTCGGTTTCAATTAGGAAACGCATACATATATGAAACGACAATATTACGATTTTGTAATAAGACAGACTCAAAGCAAACAAGCTTCCACTGTCTGTCAGTTTGGCACAGGACTTTATAGAGATACTTTATCTCAGTAAGTTTAGTTCAAGAGAGAACCGTAATAATTTTAGTGTGTATAAGAACTAAAATTAAGTATAAAGTTAATAATAAAGGATTTCTTGGATAGCGAATAACGCTTCGGCGTTTACCTGTTTATTTGTTGAACCGTAATGAGTAGCACAATTCATGTATGCTCCTATGACAGTTTATACTAAGATAAAAACGAAAATTTAGTGGTACGGTACCCTCCGCGAGATGTACTCACCGATTATTCTCAACCCATCATTGTCTCACTGCTGGGCTCGGGTCTTCTCTCGAAAAGAGAGTTTTAGGCCATAGTCTACCGCGCTGGCCATATGCGAATTGGTAGACTCACCGATTAACCAATGATATATTACTTTTCCAACGTTTTCTCAACATTATTTATTTGAGAATATACTTAGATACTTTAAACGCGTTTATCTTGATACTATTCTTTCTGTCTCATGTTAGTCAATTAATAATAAACTTTTCGACCGATCCGTCTCAAATTTAAATATATTATTTAGTACGCCAGCAGCTTACATTGGAACTAAAACTAAAGGACATGACCAACTTGTGTAGTCTACACAGCCTCTGCCTAGGTTCTCAAAGTTCATGTAATTTATAGTATATTTATATAAATGCATGTAATTTATAGTATATATATATTTTAGTAAGGTGATAAACGAAATACACGTAAATTAAATTATATATCAAAGTCACCTTGATAAACAACGTATACAAAGATATTCGTATATTCCATGAAATATCACCAAAGATTTCAATTGACAACCCGGCGTCTTAATAAAAGCCAATAAGCCTGTCGCGCCTCAAAAAAATGAGGAAACTCATCGAGATCAAACGAGAAGTACAAGGATTCCTTAAGGGACTTGTTATACTACGCACTAGAAACAAGTGCACTCCATTGGCCTTTCCATATAGACCTCCCCTAATTGACGCCACATCAAACGATCTTGCGTTCTTTGAAATAAGCGATTCCCCGCGATTTCTCTCAAGTCAACTGGCACTTAACAACTTCGATCTTTCTCGGAATAAAGCTTAATCATAAAAGTAGTACTCTTTACCTTTTTTTGAATTGACATTTTGAAGTATAAGCTAAAGTATACTTCACCGTCTGTCGCTTCTGGTATCGATGTTGGACGGGTCCCCAAAACCAGGAAATGCTTAAGTGAAAAAAGAAACACCTCGTCTGCAAGGTGAGAATTTGTGAGATTACTTCAGAATACCAATTTGGCGCCTGCTTCGAGTTTCAAACAATTTCCACTTTGAAGAGCTTGATCAAAGAAATAAAACTAAAAAGCAGACCTCTCAGCCTGCCGACGAAAATGAGAGTAAATTTAACCAACAGTAATTCGCCTTTGAAGGGCTCAAGGGAACTCCGGAAAGGAAAATTGCAAAAGTTAGTGGTCCCTTATGAGGCAGAGTTATTACTACAAGATATTTCGGAACCCGTGTTGCAATAATTCTGCTTAAAACGACAATTATATCAAAAGTTCTCGCTGAATTTCTCGAGCAAGTTTGAAAAATTAGAGATCCTTATCGCCTTTGCCTGCCGATCCGAAGTTGGATACTATTTTATTACCTCCTAAAGATAAGTATCGGTATTAATTTCTTTGACAGTTTGAGTGAGCGGGAGATTAGTGGATAGTATATTTCGCACAAAGTTCTAGCGGGCGCCGATTTAAATCTCATCAAACTGTAGAGATGATGTAATATAAATTGTTATTTGCTTTCTCAAAAAATCTGTTTAAATTAATTATTAGTATCAACGTAAGTCATATGACATTATTTATTTTAGTCGTCAGGAGAAATGTAGCCTAAACCAATTTCAACTAGATAACATATCATTATTATATACATTGCCTTTTAAAGTATATATATATATATATATATAATTTACGTGTCATGTTGTTTGTCCGCAATTAACTCCTAAACTACTGAACTGATTTGAATCAAATTTGCACACTTGAAAGATAAATAGCTTATATCTATATAAATTACGTGCCACACTGTTTATCCGCTATGGACTCCTAAAGTACTGAACCGAATTCCATCAAATTTTCACACCGTTTGCAGTTTGATTCAACTTGAAAAATAGAATAGCTTATCTTAATATAATACAAATTAGATGTCACGTTTTTTGTCCGCTATGGACTCCGAAACTACTAGGTATTTAGGTAGGTATATAGAATAGGTACGTAACCGCAACCATGTCGTAATCTGTTGGTTGGTATTTCTGTTGGATGATTTTAGTGTTCCCTATCCAAAGGGTAAAAACGGGACCCTATTACTATGACTCCGTTGTCCGTCAGTCTGTCAGTCACCAAGCTGTTTCTCATGACCTCTCTCTCAACTGTGATAGGCAGATAGATGAAATTTTCACAGATCATGTATTTCAGATGCCGCTATAACAACATAATATATAATAATAGCAGAATAAAATAAATATTTAAGGGGGTAATTTTTTTGCACGATATTAATAACGGCCATAGGTAGACGCTTGAAATATTCACAGAATATTTAGTTCTGTATTCATTTTGAAAACTAAATTATGAAATCAAAATAAAATAAATATTAAGGGGGGGTCCCGAACAACAAAAGTGATTTTTTGCCGTTTTTTTACAGAAAAAAAGTGTTTTCCCATAATCAGATATATTGCTTATATGTTAGTTTATCTCGGGTTAGAAATGCAGAAAAACAATACATTCTGCTACTACTAGATAATACCACTACATCAAATATTGGTAGGTAAGAAACAAAGGTAGTTACACCAAGATTTTACATAATAGAATATACACGTTTCGCCAAATTGGCATGCTAGATATATACATGTACACACATGTATATATCTAGCATGCCAATTTGGCGCGGTAATTACATAACCCTCCTTTTGACAGTTGGGATATAAACCCTAACATTTAATACTAAGAGCTAAACCAAAAAAATTTTAATGCCCAACGAAGTCGACACGGATTTGCTAGTTTTTATTAATTTTAATGTAACAAAATATTAACTACTTGTCTTTTATATATAACATAAACAGGTTGATGGAAAATAGTAACCGCCACCTATAAACATTTGCAAAACCAGAGGCAACCAGAAGCCAATATCTTTGTCAACCCATTATAGTCATACACACTGCGGAGCACGGGTTCTTGTCTCGGGATGAGAAAATCTTACGCAATAGTCCACCGCGCGGGCCAAGTGTGAATTGGTAGATTTCGCACACTTTCAGGATTTTTTAAAAAGAACTCTCAGGTGATTATTTATTTCATACACACGTCACTTTAGTAAAATCAGTGATGCGTGCCTGGGATTCGAACTTGGGCCCCGCGATCGGGAGTTTCAACCATTAGGCTAGCACTGTTTCTTCAGAAGCCAATGTATCACCAGCAAAATTTTTATAATCCATGATTTTACATTAGATGGACTTCATGGTTGTCTTCTATACAATATTATACTGTGTTATTAGTATAAATATATAAAATATTAACCTGTAAATAAGCAGCATCGGACACCAGGGTACAGAGTAAGGCGCCAGTCAGAGCCCGCAACACCGCTTTTCCCATATCCCCGCACATTTTGAATTTGTAGTAGTTAAATGGAAAATATATTAAGTATAGTGTTTTTTGTTTGAGTACACTTCACTTAACAAGTCGCCGAAAGACACTGTCCGGTGCATAGCGCTCCCCACTAGAACATCGTTTGGTAGGGTAAGAGGTAGAAGGGTGTCGTAACGTAATTTAGTAAGGAAATAAGCAGTATCGCAAGGAACTGGATTTGGTTTGGCAATTGGTTCTTGGGTGACTTGAAATGTTTCTGGCTCAGATTTAATCATATTTTACAATCTTACTATCATAACCGATTACAGAGTATATGTTACGTAGTACCATCTGTATCGACCCGCCTGCCATCGTGAACAACATATTGGTTTGTCACACTGTTCCGAGCTCGATTACCATTAAGTAAAAAATATATAGTTAAAACATATAGTTTACACAATTGATATAATTTGAAAGTGTTAGAATCCTTTCTGGTTCGACTCCGAAAGCACCGCCACCACACCAATATCTATTTATCCGACGCATTCCTACTTAGTCCTCAGGTATAGCAACTCATTTGTGGCTACTCTCAGATATGACTCTGATTATCTAGGAATGATTATAGATGTCTGTGGGCGGCAGTTACCACTTACCATGCTGCATGCTTATCATGTTTCCACGTTTAGTAAGAAAAGCAATAGAGATTAAAAAAGATCCTGAGAACTTTGACACAGAAGATGGTTGTAAATTAGCGCAAACGTGGAATCCAGTGGTTACTTTATGTAAATCACAAATAATGTAAACGCACCAAGCGTAACGATACAGTTAGTGCTGTGTGTCGCGATATGGAACCTAAAAAAGAAAAACGAACCAGACGTAGGGTAGATAAGTTAATCTACCACTAGTGCTTGTCCCCGCCACCGCAGTTTCGCCGTGACCACGATCCATGTAAATGGGATGACATATCCGCAAAAAGACATTCAAAAAGCGCATATCGTGAATACCCATAACATATTAAAAAGAGGTAGACTGTGTTATAGAACTATATACTTTTGTATAATGAATACAAATATATGATTCTCTATCATATCTTGTAATTTATATTGTATTTATAATTGTACTATTTATAATTCCGATTGTATTAATTATTTTTTTTAAACATTTGGTCACAAAAAAACTTTTATCTAAACTTATTTTGTGTTATAACTGCTTTCACCGTTACATACGAGTAAGTTGCATTTAACATACCCAAAATTAAATCTTAAAAAACTAGATTTGGTGATCAGGGTACCCCTGTCAGAAACGAAGTTCAATCCACGCGGCCAATTCACCAATACGTGGTAATAAAGAACATTCGAAAGGATTCCTTTGTGAACGTCTGAGCCGCATGAAGGTCCCAACGGTCAACAGTCACATATATCTTTAAAATTGTGCCTAAAAAATGCTTATTAATTGAATTCATTTGCATATAATAATAAAAAATGCTTATTTCATTTAAACTTGGCCAGCCATTCTGACGTCCAAACATAAAACTACAAAATTAAGTTGATAGCCGACGAACATTTATATTTGTTAGCATTGTCAAGTAAAAATAACCAGGCAACCATTTGGCATTTTTAGGATTCCGTACCCAAAGGTTAAAAAAACCCCTATGTACCCTAATGACGACCCGCATGGTGGAGCGGTCGACATACCGGTCTGACACGCAGTGGATTCCGGGTTCGATCCCCGGCCAGACAGACATCTGAATGACGAGTTTAGATTTCCGTTCTGGGTCTGGGTGTTTGTGTGTCCATGGCACCCACGACACAGGAGAAAATCCTAGCTGTGAGTGTAGAAAGCGTTTTTATTTTTTTTATTACTAAGACTTCGCCGTCCATCTGTCTGTCACCAGGTTGTATCTCATGAACCGTGATAGCTAGACAGTTGAAATTTCACTGATGATGTATTTTTGTTGCCGCTATAACTACAAATATTATACCAAAAAAATATTTAGCGGGGGGAGGGGGGCTCCCATACATCAAGGGTGATTTTTTCTCGACTTAAGACATTTTTCACACCGATCTAACCTTCTAGTGTTATATGGGAGTGAAAGATGGCGCTTATTTCAATATTCAACTTATCGAAAATTCCTTGTCGGTCGATTTTCAGCACAAGATGGCGGTTTTAACCAAATTATTCGTAGGTAAATTGAAATCAGATTTGTATTATGTTTCATCAGGTGTGTAAGAAAAAGAGTAATCGGTTTTTATTTTAGCCCGGCTTCCATACTTTCTGGATACACGCACGCGCATAGCATATTTCCTTACGTGACGATTTCTACCAATTCGCACACCCCGTGATGCACGTTAAGGAACTTTGTTCCAAAAAACCCGACTGCTTCAACTCAAAAAATAAAATACTGCAAATCATTAAACATATTAAAATAGATACATTGATGTAGCTTACATCCGATCCTTCATTGTTAGGATATCAGTTATTAGATATCCACAACAAACACGCTTATTAGCCTAATAACTAAATAACAATACAAAATTGATTCTCAAGTAATTTGATAATTTCGTTAGTTTCTCCTCCTCATCCGGTTTTAAATAGTTCCTGTAATTAATTTCACTCGTGATGTGATAATGATAATTAAATAATTTAGTGTATAAAATATATTTACGTCCTTCGACCTTTGGCCCGTGCAATTCCATTAGGATTGTCAAAAACGTTTTCATTTTTAATACGTACATCATTATTTAATATGCAGTCTTGCGAATAGAAATATTTTGTAATAAAAATAGTAGTTTCATTTGGGATTAACCTTACCGTATATATTATTTAAATCTTTCATGCAAATATTTAGCGCACAAAACTTAACATCTCAAGCGGAAACATTAACGTACATACAAGTGCTCATTATTTTCAGCTATTTACACAAAGCTTTAGGATAACAGGAACAATTTAATTAATTATCCCAGCTTTCAGTTTACACGGTTTGTTACCATTCGGACATCGGACATGGTTAGGGGTTGAAAGCACCCGCTTTGAAAATTTCCGAATAATGCAGTATTGCTACAGCATTAACACCGAGCTTTGTTGCCAAACACAGTTCCATGCGTTACACAAATTGCTAGCTCAATTTTCAAAAGATTTTCAAAGATTTATCTATTTAATATACATAAAACACAGATTTATTCTCGTAAATAGCTGCAATAGTTATAAACTGTGGCGCAGCGATTTACGCCCTCCTTCAGACACGGATTATGGTACACATATTTAATCTTACGTCTAATTTATTTATAGTGATGAGAAAACATAATTAACAATTTGTAATTATGTATGGTTATTAGTTTAAGTAATAATTCAAGTACCTACACGTAAAAATAATATAATATACAGTGTGCTCGATGTGCTAAGGCACGTGTTGAGTGAGGGCCTAGCGTAAAATATAATTTTTGTATTAATTACTAATATTAAATGTTAATATCATCTTATTTATCGATCTTATACAGAATCTAGACTAACAACCGCGGGGAGAGACTTTTACACGGAGCATTCGAAGTTAGCAGTACCTTAAGGTAGCCATCGTCTACAACCCAACTTAGTCAAGAATTTCATATAATAAATTAATTTGGTTTGTATAACAAACTTGGAGTAGCAACACCTTTAAATCCACATAGTCCAAGTACTCGGAGTCAATTACAGATGTGTTGCCACTCGTAAGAACTAAGATCGTCGAATTAAATGCAGTCGGCATCCACAGCCTTCCAACGTCAGGCATCCTCACGCTAAAAGTTGATGTCACAGAGATACCTTTTTTTTCGTCACGAGGGGGAAACCTTCAAAAGGTACCCGACGCCGTGGTAGCAATGCCGAGCTATATGGGCTTTTTACCGCACTAAAATCTCCCCGGTGGCCGTTCTCAGCGCTGCGTGCAGAATTCCAGGGAGTCCTCCGAGCGCGATGCCCCTTTGAGGTTCTTTCCGGTGAGCATTTACACTCACCGTGCCGCCAGCCTTCCCGAGGTCACTTGACTGGACGGCTCAAGCTCCCACTCTTGCCACCCGCAACTCCAGAAGCCCCCTTTCAGTCGCCTCTTACGACAAGCAGGGGGTAACGTAACCCTATTCTGGGACAGTGCCAAACGTCACTGTCCCTTTAGTTCCGGGACCAGAATAGGCCAGTAGGGATGGAACACTGCTGGTTTCACCACCTTGCAAAGCAATTTCATTTTTAATCGACTGCTATATCTCTCAAAAAACCGACTCTTTAAAAACAATACTGTTATAAAGTAGTCGGGTTTGTGTTTTTTAAAATGTCACTTGTATCTTATCATTATTGTTCCAAACGTTGAGAACGAGCTTTCTATGTAATTTAAAATTTGCTAACCCCTCAACGTACTAGAAAGGTGAATGAAACAAAATGTAAGTAAGCTAGCCGTTCAAAAGAGCTGGAGTCAAAGACCGGAACCGGACCGGCGAGTGTTGTGCAACTGGCCATAACGTGCAGGGACCTTCGACTCACTTACTCTCACTTTTACGCGTGTTAATATGAATATTAGCCGTGTATTTACCCACGTGCGCCAGAAGCGTTATGATTTTTTACCCGACTGCGTCAGAAGGGGGATATTATTTTTCATTAAATAGACCATTCCAAAAATGTAAATATTATATATATTTTTGGAATATATACCTTTAATTGACTTTATTGACGAAATCTCATATATGAGATTTCGTACGACAACAATTATAACATTATATACACATTATATATTACCACATATTATAACAAAAAACCCGAATGCTATATGTAGCAGTTTTTTGTTATATTTTTAACAATTTCACTTGTTTAGAAATTGCAGTATTTAATTAGCATACTGTCTACTAAGTGTTCATAACAATGTTTAGTTTGACAGCTCTCGTAGTAACGCGGTTAACATACTGGTCTCGCATGCGGTAGGTTCCAGGTTCAATTCTAGGCCAGACAATTACATAAATGATGTTTGACGTTTGTGTATTTATGTTTGTGTGTGTTCATGATACCCACTACACTGTTAAAAGTACTAAGCCTGGGACTAAGAGTGTATAAAGCGTTCGTGTTATTAATAGTACAGAAAGACATTTGTAATCAACCAACATACAGATAGTGGATTTTATAGGGAGTTACGACTGTACTAATCATCAAAAAACCGGCCAAGTGCGAGTCGGACTCACGCATGAATGAATCCGTACCATTAACTACAAAAAACGGAAAAAAGTGTGTGTCAGCTCCGACGCACGACTGGAGCTTACGCCTTAAGTACGATTGTCTAAATAGGCGTAATAAAATCAAATTTAAATAAGTTTCGATTGTTGTAAACAGCGTCATCTACGCGACGGATGAAAAAACTTGAAGTAATATTCAATTGTTGTAAACAGCGCCATCTATGCGACAGATTAAAAGGAAAGGTACGCACACTAGGTTGTGCACCAAAAACTTAACGAGGTCATTTGATCACTCTTATATACGCGTAGAACATTAGATCGTGATCTAGCGAAGTGTGTTTAGCGCCGACTTCGAGACTATGTCCTTTGTACAGTGTATGTACAAAATCAACATGTATTTAAATTAGTTTTTTTGTCATATGGAAGTCAAGAAATATCATCTGTGAAAATTTCAACTGTCTAGCTGTCACGGTTATGACATACAGGGTGTATGTCACGAATCGTGACAGCTAGACTGTGATAGACAAATGGACACACGGACACACGGATAGCGGTGTCTTATTAATAGGGTCCCGTTTAGGACCTCCTTTGGATACGGAACCCTAAAAGCTCTCGAAAATATCTAGTCTTCTAGAGTAAGAATTAATGAAATAAAGCTTTTGTTTTTTAGGTTTACTGTCTACGCTTTGTCGTCCATCCAAAATAAATTTCAGTGTTCATCACTAATTCGCCTGATTGTCCGGGAAACAAACGAAGAACCTCTGAATTTAAAACTGGAACTGTACCCGCTGTACTATGCTACATAAATAAAACTAATTATCATTTTGTCAAACTCAAGATTCCCACGAAATAACTAAAAACGACAGATAGGAAAGACGCCTCACGAAACATTGTATTAAATAACAACTTTTAATTGTAAAAGTCAATTAGAACGAGAAAGAAAACTTTATTAAACGACTTCCAAAAAGGGGGAGGTTCTTAATTCGACTGTATTTTGTTTTTATTTTTGATATATCGAAAATTGTAAGTAAGGTGTACCGATTTTTACATTTTTTTTATTTAAAATCTGGTGCTTCCATGTGTCCAATTTTAATTTGGTTCAGTTTTAACAAGGGCATCCATGTGAAAAACGTATAAGTCTTAAATTTGCATTAAATATGTGCGCGACAAATGGACGAATAATTCAGCTTCTATTGATCCGATTCTCATGAAACTTGAAATTACATGACATAATTTAATAAAAAATATGACCTTCTACTCCTCGATTCTGATAATGTAGGGGTACTGCTAGGAAAAACCAACGAAGTTAGCTGTTTGGTGCGAGCGGGTGCGCCCATTTCATATAAATACAAACCTACCCGTTATTCACCTCTATATAATTTATAAAAGTTTTGTTAGTCATGGCTTAGGACTAAATTGTACATTTATGCTGAAAGTTTAATTTACGTTGGTATTTATATTTAAAGTTATGCTTTCGTGTAAATTTATATTTACGAAGCAAAATTAGTGATATTATGTGAAGACAAACATAAATGTAACATCACTAAAAAGCGTAATTTTTTTTTTAACAAAATAAGAAACCGACTTCTAAACCACAAAAAAGTAAAAAATAATTTAAATATATGTTGGTTTCTTACATACACAGTACATAGTACATAGTCCCGAAGTCGGCGCTCAACATATTTTGTTAGAATACAATGACGAATCTATGTCCTACAAGCA
>MOOZ01001087.1:573459-584757 GCA_002930495.1 Cecropterus lyciades
AAGTCATTTTTGGAATTTTTTTTGGAGAGACAAAAACCGATTAATTTTACATAGACGCAACTAAAGTTTCATTTTGTACTATTAATTTTCCATAATTTAAAGGTATTATTGTGTCGTACCTTGATTCTGTTTGGACAAAACGACCCGTATTTCGATTCCAATGACGATGATTTTCAAAATGTCGTTACCGCCAAAAAATGACTTACGCGATGCTAGAACTTAAACGACGATATGTACCCATTTATATGTATGGAAATTAAAGGAAAAGAATTATGTTATTGCATCATAATCATAATCTTTGTTTAGTAATTTTTTGGGTTACAATACTTTGAATTCCATAAAATGCCTAAAATTTCGCCAAAATTGAAAATGCCGGTTAAGGCGTATGGCACTTACGTATTCGTTATTAATAAAAGTCTTACTGTAATATAGCTTTATATTACAGTATTCATTTGTATATTTTTGGATGTCTATATTTTTAAATCATCATTTAAGATTTCATCATAAGTGTAGTATATATTTTTTTATATTAACATATTTTTATTTTTGTCTTACAAATATGTTCATTTTTATTTCTTTTTATTGACGAGGTAGTATGTTATATAATTTTATGACTACACAGAATGCGCGTTTAGTCACGACAAATACTTTTTGTTTTGTGAATATGTATTTGTTTACGGCGCGTATTGTAATTACAAATATATTATTATTTAATATACCGATAAGGTAACAAAAATTATATATTTTTACTTTCATATTATATATAACAATGCCTCATATAAGTATATATTGCTTCCCACATGTTTCAAAGTTTCAATTAGCAGAAAAGGAATGGCTACAATGCAACATAAGACTTACTAGTCACAAAGGAATTTTCCGTTTAAAAGGATAATTATTTAACACTTTTTGCCAGATATCTGAATGATTAATTCACAGATATTTATTGATACGTATCATTATAATAAATAGTTGGCACTCGCATTACATTTAAGCGACATCGTTTTATTTCAGCGCTTCACCGACGCATCGTTCATGTAAATCGAAACGGAAAATTGATATCGGAAAACACTTTTGTTATTGAAACACAGATGAATTTCAAAATGAATGCATTTAGGAACGCATCGCTGTATTTGTATACTGAGACTTATTTCGGTTTTTTTTATTTTTTTATTATTATTTTCTTTATTGATTTATTAAAGGCGATAGAACTGGTATGTGTTAACTTCCCATTTTAAATTAAAAGGATGACATCCTTTTCTGATATAATAGCAAATTAGTGATGTTGTAAAGGTGAAGAGCGCGATTGGGCACATATGTAACAATCAAACCTAGTTATCAGTCAACGTAGTCATTTGCAACCTCATGCCAAATGTCATGGTGCCATTGTAAGTAAGGTTAAAAGACTTTTTTATTAGGCTGAAGTAGCAAACGAGCATTCAGTACACCTAATAGTATGTGGTTACTACCACTCATGGACATCTGTAAACAACCTCATATAGAACAGGGGTTCTATCTATAGTCGATCACAGATGCGTTGCCACTCCCGAGAAGTAAGATCGTCGCCACATATATAAGTGACCGGCAACCACCCCCTTATACCAGCCTCCAGAACAGAGCAGTGCAAACTTTGATAATATTAGAAACATAAATGCAGATTTTGCAGGTGGTTAATCGGTGGTTCGAATCCGGTGACACCACCTATCACAACACCTATTCTCCATTATAATAATAATCTCTGGTTTAAAAGATGTAATAAGGGTAACATAATTACACAAGCTTTTTTAAATTATTGCTATGGAGTGGCAACCCAATGCAGCAAATCTCAGGACATCAATCCTGTTAAGAGTTGATGGCTGTGGATTTCATAAATAATGTGAAGTTAGTTGTTACCAACTACCCTACTCGTATCATAATTCTCCAAATAACACATAATCCAATTAAAAATAAACGCTTTTTACGCTTATAGCCTCACACTAGGATTTAATTCCAGTGTCGTTGATACCATTGACACACAAAGACGAAACGTCACACGAAAAGGGAAGAATACATAAACACCCAGACCCTGAACAGAATCTAAACTCATCACTCAGATCTGTCTGGCCGGGTATCGAACCCGGAACTCACTGCATGTAAGACCGGTATAGTAACCGCTCCGCCACGCAAGTCGTCAAAACTCAATTCAATTCTACTCAAATTACATGGAATAGCCATTCAATGAAAGAATATCCTCACACAACTAGAATCAAGATGAGCAGCAAATTGGACTACGACAAAGACACAATCGATATGAGCAACATTAGTCCACAAACGTACTTCAAGCGATGTTTACTTTCAATTTGAATACTCTAAACAACACTACAGCGCTCCTGCTACAATGCGCTGGGAGAGTCTCCATATATATCCGTGTGAAATCGTGTGAAATCATGCAAAATAATCGACAGAGCAGTAAACGTAAACGCTTTCTACACTCATAGCCCCAAACTAGGATTTTCTCCTGCGTCGTTGGTACCATGGACACACAAACACATAAACCCAGAACAGAATCTAAACTCATCACTTTCTTTCTGGCCGGGGATCGAACCCGAGACCCACTATGTGTCAGACCGGTATGGTGACCGCTCCACCACGTGGGTCGTCAAAGCAGTGTTAGCAACTAATAGCTGAACTCGACCTATCAAGGGTCCGACGCATCACTGATTTTTCTAAAATGATTAATTGTCACTGCTATACGGTGAAGGAAATTATCGTGAGAAAACCTGCACACTTGAGAGTTCTCTAAAAAACAGATGTCTTAAAAATGTGTGAAGTCTAACAGCGTGGTGGACTAACCCTAAAAATAAATAGGCAAAAATGGAAGCGGTCGGGACACATGATAAAGGGAAAAGACATGTGGAGGATGTGTGGAAATTAGCTACGCAATGGTATCCGAGGGAAGGTAAAAGGAAAAGAGGTAGACAGTAAAAAAGATGGGACGATGATATCAGGCAGGTTGCAGGAGTAACAGGGAGTAACAGTACCCACAGAATAAAATGGAATAGGTGAGAGTGGAGGAGGCCTTTGACAACTGGCAAACGGACTTACAGAAAATAATGAAATATCAAATACATGAATAATTTTGTATATAAAAAACAAAAAAAATGTATACATAACAGTAGGGCACTTTGACAACTGGCAAACGGACTTACAGAAAATAATGAAATATCAAATACATGAATAATTTTGTATATAAAAAACAAAAAAAATGTATACATAACAGTAGGGCACTGGCGCTGGCGCACTTTCACATGAAGCGATCATTTTAGTTCTCGGGAGTATGGGCGCACCTGTGAGCAACTTCGCGTATTCTATATGATATTGAAGTTTAAATTTCGTACAAATTGCTAATAAAACATATCACCCCCAATTGGTCAATTGACCATCGATTGAGGACTGTATTTGGTGGTTCACTAAAATTGTTTTCGTTTGTTAATAAATTGAAGTAGCAAACTAGCATGCAGCCCACCTGATGGTAAGAGGTTACTACCGCCCATGGACATCTGTAAGCAACTTCTTATAGAACAGGGTTTCTATCTGAAGTCGATCACAGATGCGTTGCTACTCCCAAGGACTAAGATAGTCGCCTCATATATAAGTGAGCCGGCAACAACACCCTTCCAACGAAACGCAAAAAATGCTTCACGCTAGAAATAAGTGTGGCGGTGATACTTCCCTGATCGAACTACCCTGGTTCTACGACCTGTAAAAAATATTGTATAAAAATTTAAGGGTAGTATAACAACGATCCAAATAACAAAACATCCATACATAATTATAAAAAACATGAAAACCTCGCGCATCTCTAAATCTCATTTATATTATCTTATTTTTTATCAGATTTGAAAAAAAAAAGTTTGTAAGCTTGAGAATAAGTAATAATAGAAATTAATATAATTTAGAATTAATTGTCTGTCTGTTTGTCTGTGTGTTTGAAATGACATCAAATTAAAAACTACTGAATGAAACTTAAAGATTCATTCAAAATTTATTATAATTTTATTTTTTTTTAATTTATCTAAAGTTATATTACACATTTTTATGAGGCTGAGGCCACGAGGTACAGCTAGTTGTAAATAAAATCTATTGAGACTGTAATTGTGCAATAAATACTTAGAAAAAAAATCGAGACTCCCTTAGAAATTTGTATATTCGCCATATTGTCCTACCTCATCATTTTGTTGGTATATCGATGCGCCTCGTTTATGAAACTCCGTATCACCGCAGCATATATTATGATATATTTACTTACTAAGTTTATCTCTATTCAGTCTCTTTATTGTTATTCCGTCATTTTTAGTGTATCAGCATTTTAATTGATAACAACGACTACTCCGTGCGTTGATTTATCCGAACTTGGTCCTTTTTTCATATTTATACATGTTTGTTTATCATCTACCCCTTACTTTCTTTGTATATGATTATCTGTACAAGTTACTCACGTATGTTGCTATAATAGGTAAAATCTCAGAATCATACAGGAAATGTTTAATTTAAACCTTTATCGGTGTGATTATCATAATAAAGGTATGTTATGTAAGATCATACGCTACCCATCTGTGTATCAGGCTTCCACGCTGGTAATCCGGATAAGAATCTATTGACGAATCCCTAGCAATTTGTGATATCATGTTCATATTTGATATTAGGTTTTAGGTAGATCAAAAGTCTTCAAAAGTAAAACTGAGAGATGAAATTAATCAATAGTATTAAAAGTATATAATGCTTGTAAAGACATTAAATCTACCATTCGCACTTGGTCAGCATGGTAGACTTTATTGTATAAGATTAAATGAACATGCCACCTGAGTAAGTGATCACTGCCGCCCATGGACACTTAAGTAACTCCGTAAGTACAAGGGGCTCTACATGTATTCAACAGCGTATGCGTTGCTACATTCGGTGACTAAAATGATCACCTCGTATGAAAATAAGCCAGCGAAAACGCCCTTCTGCTAAAACTCAAGAACTGTTTCACGCTAGTAATAGCTGAGGCGCTGGAACATCCCTAATTGACTCATGCTTGTTCTACCGTGCAAATATTCTATGATGAGTAATAACAATAATGACACTAAAAATAAATTATCCTTCAATCATTCCCATTCCGCTGAATCATTCCACTGATAAAGAAAGACATTTATTTGATAAGATCAATACTTTCTATTTATGTCAGTTGGATGAGGCGCGCACAAAGGCGCTAAACGCTCGAAAAATCCAATTACCATAAATTCCTTACTACTTCGACTACAGGAGCCCTTTATCTTTTGTATTTCGGATCGGTTTCCCTCTATTGACACCCTTCTGTTTTCACACCACTCACTTTTATGACGCACGACACGACTATTTTGATAAATGTACAAATTTATCTGGAGCTTCGAACTCCTCTGGTGTTGCAAGTGTCCAATACTGACGGCGACTACTTTCCATCAGGTAGCCCGTCTGCCTTATCGTTAGGTAAGATAAAAGTGTTTAAAACATATTAGTTATTAAACAAAATACGTATATTATTCATTTGTTTTATACTGCGTTAATGAAAGAAAAAAATATAATTAATAAAAAAACATATTCGATCTTACTCTACATACAGTAAAAATACATTCAATCCATTGTGATATTTTATAAAAGAAAAATACGAGTTATTGAAAGTTCTGATTTTAAAATGCGACAGATAAAAACAAAATATCGTAAAATATTTGATTGCTTTAAACAGCTGAAAAAACCTCGAACGTAAGTACTTATTATTTTGACTCTTACCAAATGAAGTAAAATCGTATCGTCAACACCTCGTATTAAAGCTGCTTAAGAGAACATACGGTAGGAGTACGTGTAATTTTACTCCATTCTCTGTGTTTTACATTCTTCCCGCTTCCCCACGGAGCGTTTCGACTGAGAACCGGTTATTTCTTACATTCTGTACTAAATTCGCAGTTAGGAAATTGAATTTTTCGAATTCCACGTCTTGCGTTCGCTGCCAGTTTACCTTGGTCTGCCACCCCTCCCTTGTCTTTAACGAAATAGAGACGAAAAGAGGTAAGGTATTGAGTTGAGGTGTCTGAATCACTGGTCACGGATCGTTTTGTTCTCGATTGGCGGGCAGGAAAGGAAGCAGGTTTGAAAAGCCCGAAGTATTTCCATGTTTATTTTCGCCTTTAGTGATATCGTGACAAGTGAACTGTATTAAAAGGAAGCTTATGAGAAAGTCAGTCGTACGTGTATTGGTTCCCGCTGTTTGTCGACTGGGAGACAGCTTAATTTAGAGAAATGAGTTTTCGATGCCTTGAAAAGATGTGCTGGAAGGCGGCTACCACTTTTCAAAACAGTTTAAAATGTGTATATTTGTTAATACAGAATAATTGTCAACTACCTTTAGTTATAATTACGATAATTTCCCACCGCACGTTACGGCTACGTGTAAAATATAATCGACAATATCAGTTAACATTTGCTAACTTTATAAACCTTCAAATATAAAAGTGTATAAAATCTACTAACCAGTATAGTGGACAACAGATGGCTAAGTCGTCCTCTATATAATAAACTAGCAGAAACGTACCCACTTCGTTGGGCATTAAAAAATTTTGGCGTGGTTCTTAGTACTAAATGTTAGTGATTATTACCAAACTGTAGGCTTATGTTTATACCGCGTATGTATATATGTATCTATTAACATGCCAATTTGGCGAAACATGTTTGCTCATCTATATTAAATCTTGGTGTCACTACCCTGGTTTATTACCTATCAAGTGAATATTAAAATGATTATGTTTATTTGAATTGTATACAATTATTGTGTTGTCTGGCAGCAAAACTATAGTTTTTCTGCATATTCAACTCAATATAAACTAACATATATCTTCTATCTTTCAATTTGGATCAAACTGCTTACGGAATACAAATTTGATCGAAATCGGTTCAGTCGTTTAGGGGTCCATAGTGGACAAACAACGTAACGCATAATTTGTATAGATATAGACTATCCGATCTTTCAAGTTGGATCAAACTGCACACGGTGTACAAATTTGATTGATATCGGTTCAGCAGAGTTCAAGAGTTTACCCCGGACAAACAACGTGACACGTAATTAATATATATTAATATTTAAAAAAAGCACTTTCTACACTCATATCTTCACACTAGAATTTTCTCCTGTGTAGTGGGTACCATGGATACACAAACACCCAGACCCAGAACTGAATCTAAACTCATCATTCAGATGTCTGTCTGGCCGGGGATCGAACCTCAAACTCAGTGCGTGTCAGACCGGTATGGTAACCGTTCCGCCACGTGGGTCATTTAATTTAACCTAAAACACAAAACAACCGTACGGGATCAGTCTTGAATGGCACCACCTCTGACGACTACAGGGCAAAATTCAGAAGATGAGCATAGCGTCTTCCTGTGTTAAACATCAACCCACACAGCGATCACTAACACACATTTAGGGCGTGATTCAATAGGCAAAACCCTCGTAGGCCTATATTCAGCAATGATTAGAATTAGAAATACTTTATTTTACCATACAAATTGTACAGTAAACACAAATATTGTTGAGTGCATTCGAATTTTCTAGCAGAGTGACATATTTGGACCTGGCATTCACTTTAAGATTAAACTTGTGTTAGATAGCAGTACTTTATTACTTACAACACTTTTATGTAGTTGCATTGAATCAGATCGGTCTGTATGTACAAATCTAAATATATTATGAGTATAAAGTAGCATGCAGATAAATTTATAAAAAAGTATACAACTCATAAATTAAACAAAGAATTGAAGGTCATTAAAGAGCTCATGAATGATGGATGTACAAACAAACGGTTATCGTTATTATGAGATTAAGTACAATTTTAATTCGTCATCTCATCAATCCAAGTTTTAGCTTGCATTGTTAAATTTATAATTTTTTACTGATAAATTTTCGGCTCTCAGTGCAGAGCGGTAAGGTCCAATATAAAGTCAGATTAATTGCAAATTTAACCAAAAAGTAATTACGTCGACAAATACCGCAAATGACACTAACTATTAAAATTGAAACGAAATTGTCCATTAAAAGCTTATTTTATGCAAAAGTCGCGCTCATTTTAAAAGCTTTTATTTAACTTGCAATGTTTGTACGAAAGTAAGTATGTCCGATTGAACTGAAATTTGGAATACAAGTATAGTTCTGGTGACAATACGATAATATAGAATCAATATTATTTTCAATTTAAAATGGCCGCTGCAACAAAATAGCGGACAACAACAATGCACCCTATATGGGTATTAAATGAAAGGGCTTACTTAGAAGAATACAATACTATCCGAAAAAAAGCAAATCCAAGATGGCTGCCACACAAAAACGGATAATTACATATTTTTGTATACTCAACCCAATATGGGTGTCAAATGAAGGGGTTTAACATTTAGAATACACCATGAAAAAAAGTTCAAATCCAAGATGACCGCCATAAAAATGGAAGATTACATATTTTTGTACTGCCCACCCAATATGGGTATCAAGGGGCTTAACTTGTAGAATACAATACACTATGAAAAATAAATCAAATCCAAAATGGCCCTTTAAAAAATGGAACATCACGTATTTTAATACAACCTACCCAATATATCATATGAAAGGGCTTTACTTGAAGAATACAATATGGTGTATTGTATTCTACTCTGTAAAACAATCCAAATCCAAGAAGGCCGCCATCATAAAATGGGGATTTATATAATCTTTACAACCCTTCCTATAAATAAAAAGGGTATTATGTCCATAATAAATAAGAAAATAAATAAATATTAAAACAAGCTTTTATCTCAATGCATCCAACCCATCATTTTGTTGCAATGTAAATTTTATATCATATAAAAGCTTCTCGTGGAATAAATTTGGAAATCACATATCTGAATAAATCTGATCTGCAAAATCTCGCCAAAGTTAACCAGGCAACCATTTGACATTTTTTTGCTTTATGACACGTTCAAAACAGACATGTTTTGTTTCACTTACACCTTGTGACATGCTAATTGACATAAATGAATAAGTTATAGAGTACTCGGTTTTTATTTTAGCCCGGCTTCCATGCTTTCCATTATTTGTTTGTAGTAGACTCGATACACGCACGCGAACATATACAGTACAGTTCGATACGGGACGATTTTTACCAATCCGCACTCCCCGTAATCCGAGTTAAGGAACTTCGTTCCAAAAACATGCCATCACCACCAACGCCCATAGACATAAAAACATCTGTATCTAAACGAAAATAAAGTGTGAGAACGACTTCAAGTTCCAGTCAAATGTTTACCTCAAAACGTTAACACTTTATACTACTTTTAGAACTACAACTAAAAGTGCTGTGCTAAAAGTTGTGATGCTTCCGGAATCGAACTATGAATGAACCATACTTTTACAGTGTGTGTTACGTCATGATTTAACGACATTTTATAGAAAGATATTTGAATAACGACCATTTTCAATCATTATTTTACTAAGTTACCAACAAATCTCCCTCTGGCTCTCTACGCTAAGTCTTAAACAAGCGTCTAATAATAATAAAAACTTGTGATAATACTTTAATTAATCGGCAACCTAGGTAAAGAAAATTCCACTGGAAGTTTTCTATCCTTTAACCCATATACTTCGAAATTGACGTTGAAGTTTTAGATGTGAATTTGTGATCCTAAGGAGTCAATAATAAAAAATAGATTGAAATCAACGCAATATATTTCATGCAAATTTATTTGCAAATAATTCGTCGTAAAACGGTACAGAAATCAAAAAAGTCTCCAACAGTAAAATTAAGAGGCTGACCGTGAAAGTTATCAGATGTAGTAAACGTAGATTCCCCAGAGAACTTTCAGTAATGAAGAGTATCTCGTGAAAAGTGAAGATGGTATCAATTCGCAAAAAGTCGAAGCACTGTTACAAAGACTGCGACAAGATAAACAAGGTAATATAGTGCGTATTACTGGGTAAAAAAGCTTATATAACCTGCATGGTTATATTGGTAAACACTGGATGTTTGAGATCGTGATTCGTCACGTTTCGCGGTCAAAGAAATCTTATTTTTACATATTATTACTCGACTGCGTTAGGAGGGTAATGTTTTTCGGGTATGTATGTTGGTATGGATGTCCATTTTTTGGCATGCGTTACAGCCCTAACGGCTTAACGGATTATTACATGTGACATGTAATGACATATATATATTAATACGTAAAGCAAAATCTTTGGACCGCTTTTTACAAAAATTGCGCGTACAGAACGCTAATATTTTACATTAACATTATTTGTACATTAACAATAAATAAAACATTACACACACTACCACGCATTTGACTCACACAAACACACGTATTAATTACACGCTGACTTACTTGCTGACATTGTCATATGTCAGATTTGTATGTCAAATAACGCTTTATTGTTTTCAAATACAGCTTACACAATTAAATCTCATTTACCTACAATTACATTTAAAAAAATAATTTTAAATTTAATGTACAGGGGAAAATATGTATACGTTATACGTAGATGCTGAGAAAATACGTATACGTTATACGTATTTTCATTAAAAAAAATGGATTTAATTACGGTCGAATTTCGACCGCTGCGAAGGGCAGCTAGTAATTAGAATCGTTTCAGTTTGCAAAGCGACAAAAGCTATACAATTTAAATAAAATTAAATTTAAAATTTAAAGAACACCCCAAGGGTACCGCTTAACTTAGTCAGACACTTTACTCGTTTGACTATCTATTTATTTACTAGATTTAAATTGTTAAGCCTGTGAACGTGACGATTATCGAGTCTCCCTATTTTATTTTAGCTAGGTAGGTAGGTATCTAGTCTCTAAACTAAGCAAATTTTATATTTCTTTTATTAAAATATAGGTGTAACTCACTCGAATTTGATAGATCGGATCATCTATAAATATTATTATTGAATTTTAAATTTAATTTAATTTTAAAATTTTTACACTTCATTTGGTATTGTATTTACATTAGCTTTAATCAATTTGACCGATTCAATGAAATGGACAATTTCTGTTACGTACACGTCAATTCTTCCATTTGATACGCTACTTGTGTCTGTCGTCAACCCATTATTGTCCCACTGCAGGGCCCGGGTCTTCTCTTAGATTGAGAGAGTTTCAGGCCATAGTCCACCGCGCTGGCTAAGTGCGAATTATTGGTACGGTACTCGGGTATATTTGACAATCGCCCCCCTATACGTTGTAAATGACTGATCTGATGCTGATAAAATATGCCTAGTTGTAATA
>MOOZ01001090.1:16234-29830 GCA_002930495.1 Cecropterus lyciades
CTTACCATCGCCACGTACTAAACCATTCGGCTCTAATTGAGCCGGTACGTTGGCAGTGACAAGGGCCCTCCGGATTACATTACATATAGGATTTACTGCAATTCTCAATTTCATACGCAAGAATTTATATGGATGTGAAAGATAAAATTAAACTACAAGATTATAGGTACAAGTGTAAAATAATAAAACAAATTCAACTGTAGTGACAGACTAGTTTCAGACTATTTTTAATTTGGCTTTATCATGTCAAGCCGTTTGCAAAAATAAATCTCATATTACAGATCCATGTGATTATAAGTATCTACTGCCGCCCATGATCATATGTATGTTATGAATCCCTGATAAGATCAGAGTCTTACCTGAGGTTAGCCCTTCAAATCTAACCTCATGTAAGACCCTGATCCTGACGCTGCTGATAACTAGCTGTTAGCTATTGCGAAAAAATAGATATGGCTGTGGTGCTTCCAGAATCAAACCACGGCAGGTTCTTCTCTAAAAATCACATTTTGGAGAGGGATACTATATCCCTTAACCAAATCAGCATTGCCGAGTTGCATCTAATGCGATTAAACTGTAACATTGACAAATTTGTAATACCGCCACGTGATTACCGATATTCTCAAGCGTCACAAACTAAACTAAAGCGGATCGGGAAGGCCGTGTGTAACAATGTGTCGTGTATCGATGCATGTGCAGTCAGCGTTTGTTCGGCTTCCTCGGCGGCATAGCGACCGACGGTCACGTTGTTAGTGTGACCATTATCCAGTTTAGGAAAGGATATGCTCTGTAAAATATGGGACAATACTCCGATATGAAAAATTAAAATTCTTTCTTACTTTGTGCACTTTCCAAAGCGTAATATTGTCACCTCAAGTACATAAATAGCCAGGGCCTTTATTTAAAAACAACTTAATGAAACATTACAATGCCATATTATATTTAGCATGGAAAGCTACGCTGTTTTCCAATTTAAATTACTGTTTATTTATAAATAAACATTGCTATAACCATCAGGCCTTTTGTAACAATTATAATTACTTAACATAATATTATCATAACATTTCATTTAAATCTAAAGAAATCTTATCGTCACGGTGGGACGTCTCGAAGTGCTGCAGCACATGGCTCATCTAGTGACATGTCAAGGGCGCGTGGTCAAAGGGCACCGTGTCAGCCCAGCTTCGGAATCTGGGGCGACGGAGGTTTATTTTAGACGAGCCATTAATAATAAAATGGAACTTCAGAGCTCAGACAAGCTGGACTAGATGTATAGTTTTTTACAAACAAACATTCTTGCTTTCCTGATTTTTCAGATCATAACAAAGATAAGTAAAGCTACGCGTAACATTGCACAGCTCACTTGTAATTGTGTTGAGTGAGTGACTTCTAGCAACTTAATAGATTTCGGAAATATTGACACCTATTTGTACCCGGCATGATTTGCAAAGCCACGTAATGTATTAAGGAAGGAAAATAAAAAATGAATAGATATGTATACATTTTTTGACAAGACATTCACGGCCGTCTCTAAAACACCCTGGAAAACTTTCATGACAATCCGATCAATGGTTTCCGAACGCATAGAAGACAACCATACAACCATTGATTTTTATTTATATATGTGTAAATCTTTGTTCTTTTTTCCTAGCATTAAGGGGTAAGCATTATTGAGTTGGGTTTTTTTTATAAACTAGACACAAAACTTTGAGAAACCGTTTAATTTGGCCACTTAATGATAGCAAAGCATCCGTAACCGACTTCCGTACCTATTACTTTCCTATTGGATGATAACACTTCTGTCGTAGAAACTTTTTACATATTTTGTGGAATACAAGCTTGTATGCGGCTACAGTATTACAACATTTAAACTCAAGGTAGACAATTGCACAATTGACAATTGTTGTTTTTAGTTGCTTTAATTTAAAATATACGAAATAAGTATATATTAAGACGCTAATGAATATGCGTAATAATGTTGTAGTAACAAACTACTATTTCATATTACGCGCATTTACGTTACTTGCTCTTATAATGTTTATGTAAATGGACTCGTTACAACGCATCAGACGCAAGATTACCTCAGTAATAATTACTTAGGTATGCCTTGAATATAATGCATGTTCTTATATCTGATGAGAACTTACATTAAGTAGTCCTATTATGATTGACACCGACACTTTCACAGACTATTTAGAAGATAAATGAACTCATATTTAAATAACTAAATTGTTATTTATAATTTATTTTGTTAGTAAACAAAGGTTAAATTTCAAGGTCACTCTATAATTACGTGTATTTCATAATAGCTGTACCTATCTTACTCATATCATAAAAGCGATCGTTTGTGAGGATGTATGTGTGTTTGTTACTATTTCACGCAAAAACTACTGGTCAGATTCCGCTGAAATTTTGCACACAGATAGTTTAGGTTAGTCGTAGTATGAGTATCCCATGTGTTAATCCACCTGGATTAACACGTGGGATACTCATTGCCGTGGTAAACGTGACTGTAGCGGGCGGAGCTGCAGAATAAGCTAGTGATCAATAATTTATCCGTACCTAGCTCAATCCATGTGTTCATTAACTCATCAGAATAATTACAATGTCAACTTAGTGCCGTGAAAGATGGTTGAACCCGTTGTGGTTCGAGTCCGGAGCGACGGCTGCAACTCTATTCCTGCCTGCCTGATTGGTAGGGTTTGCGGTAAAAATCACGCACTTATACACGGTATTTTAATTTATGCCTCAGAAATAGCAACACATCAATGGCCAACCTCAAGACTTATCGGTTGCTTACAAATTTCTATGGGCGGCAGTGGCCACTTACTACCCGGTAGATTGCGGGCTCGTTTTCTAATTCTACATTATAAAATAAATCATTATACATACTATTCAAATTTCGAGTCACAAAATATACGCAGTCCCAAGAACGTCACACTCTAGAATTTGACGCGGCACGTTCAGGAGCTGACTCATAGCGCAATAGATTAGATCATTGATCAATTGCCGTACCATTAGACTGAAATTATCCTGTAATCAAATTGTGCTTGTTAGTGCCCAATTCTTAAAGCGATAAAATTGGCAATTACTTGGAGTTCAAGTTAGAGAATCAAAAAAAATGATCAAAAATAATAATTAACTGTAAACTGTTTCTACCGAGTAGTATAAAATATAAGAAGAAGAAGAAAATAAGAAGATTCTAAGAAGAAGAAGATCATAAGAAGCTGCACGCGATGACAAACGTGATTTTGATAGTTTTTCTTTTGTAAAGTAATTAATTTAGTACTTGTTTGTTAATCAGATAATTATTTTTGATCAGATTAGATTTTTGTTTTTATCATAATTTATCAAAACTAAAGCTTTTTTGGCGTTTGTATTACATACATACGCTTTTATTAACTTTTAAAAGCTCATCGTTATAGTACAAACTCTACTAAAACAGTCTCACTTACTCCTTGTCAACCATGACCACTAGTTTATGGTAGAACTAGTTATTACATAGTATACAGTTATATAAGGAGCGCAATTTGAAATCTGGTTTAATTGAATGTACTAAATAACTGAAAAGATACAGGGGTCATCCAATAGTTTTGCATTTTTATGAAGAAACGTATTTTCGTAGAAGCTCAAAATGAAAATATCTCCGAAAAAAAATAAGGTTGTTATTGAAATTATGTTAAAATATTCTAATTATATAGATTATTCTACTTGTAGAGCGCCCCTTTCCAAAAAATATGTTTTATCCTATTGTGACACTTTTCCTAGTTTAAAATTGAAAGTAACATTTTTACTTATTTTTTATTTTTTCTTCGTTCAATGGTTGTAAAAAAAGCAAATTTAATAAAACTCTATTTGTAGAGCGTCCCATTCTAGAAGTGTCAGGTCCGGGGAAGGCGCGAGGGGCGCGCTCGTCACTGATTGGATCATTGAACAAATTGCCGCATCGCAATCTGCGCGCGCGCATTATGCAATATGCTCATAGTTGTTGACTCACGTTACGCGGTCTTACGTTTGTGCTAAACCGGAATTTTGGGTATAAATTTTGCGAAAGCGCCGTCTTAGGTTGCCACCGATTTAACCTTAATTTGAGAAGAACAAAATAATTATTTACGAAAATTGTTATCGGTTGTATTCTGAATGATTTCTAAAATTAATCAGATAATGTCACTTTTAAAATAAAGTACATCTGATGACACTCTTCAAATATATAATCTTAAAACAAGCTAGTAGTACTAAAAAAGCGTGTGCGTATATTTAAGGCGGCTTAGCTTATTTAAGTACAGGTATTTTATGGTTATTTCAGTAATTATTGCTTATATTATACTTATAAATTAACATATTACGTTGGTTCAATTCGTTCAATTCTATTAACTTTTTATACCTACTAAATATAATTTTCTATAGCTTACATCAATACCAACACAATATATTGTTCGCACGTGCTAATTTTAAAACTAAACTTACCTTAACACACATAAATGAATCTAAATTAAATAACGAATAAATGAAGAAAATCAATAATTCAAAAAATGTCCTGTTGAAGCCTTATTGCATAACGCGATCCCAAAATTGCTCTCTTGCGAATGTGCCCATTACGATGTTCGGCGGGTGCACTTGAACGTCAACTGGACAATACTGATGGACACACAATATCTTCAATAACACGTGACTTTTATACATGGATGGAATAAACTGTCAAGTCGATCGAAGATGTATTAGACTCGGAATTCGGGTATGCTCCACAGGGTATGGTCCACATACTCATGCCCAGTAATGGTCACTTGGCAACATAAAAATTTTCGTCGCTTAAGTTCTAGCACCGCGTAAGTCATTTTTTGGCGGGAATTAAATTTTGAAAATGATCGTCATTGGAATCGAAATACGCGTCGTTTTGTCCAAACAGAATCAAGGTACGACACAATAATACCTTTAAATTATGGAAAATTAAAAGTACAAAATGAAACCTTAGTTGCGTCTATGTAAAATTAATCGGTTTTTGTCTCTCCAAACAAAATTCCAAAAATGACTTACGCGGTGCTAGAACTTAAACGACGTTTTAATTTCATTTCATAATACATAGTACCTGTTTTTTCCTTTTCTTTCTTTGTAACTATACCATTGTATCCACATGCCTAATTGATTAGCATACTATTTTAACACGGTGATCGCTCTAAATTCAAGTTAGCTAGTCACCTAAATGAGGAATTTAAATATTTACATGCGTCTACATATTTATAGATTCATCTGTGAGTATACATACAAGTTCATACTAATATGGCATCTACGACACAGAGAATCCTAATGTTTCAATGTAGAGAATACACATATTTGATTAATTAAGTCTATATTTGTGCAAAGAACATGGTCAACTTTGTTCTTCTGAAATTTATATACACGAAGAAATTTTGTATTTTCTTTCATTTAGGGTATCCTAAATGTAGTAAAGGAAAGTTTCACAGTCGCAGATCACGACGATTTTTGTAAATAAAATGAAGTGTGTCAATTTCTACTTAATTAAACACAATAGCCATGAGTTCTAACATGTTCTTCTATTTTGAATGGACAGGAGTAAGTAATGTTTTCACAAATAATTCGATTTTCCCCTAACTGTGATGTGTAATCAACAATGTTCAAAACTTTGACATTCTGATTTGGGGGTCGAGGGTAAGAATCCCATATTTATGGTATACAAATGCTGTAAAACATTTAAACTGAAACAATTTTATGACTTGAACACTCAAACATTACTTGCTCCTGCCCATTGGGAATAGCAAAACCCCGTTACAACTCGTGACTATTGTATTAAATTAAGTAGAAATTGACATAAGTTGTAAAAGTAGTCAACGTGAACAAACAATTATTAATACTAATGACGTACTATGTAACAACGAATCTTAAAATTCTTAACCAATTTCATTTAAGGGGAGACCTGTTCTCAGCCGTGAGCTTCGATCAAATTTCGATTGAAGGCCGTGAGGCAGTAACAATAACTTTATTTTAATTTGTGATACTGATTATAAATTACTTTAATTAAAATAAAGAAAGGAGCTGAATGTCAAGGTTATGGCTCATTAAGTAAACAAAATAGCTGCAGTTAACAAAATGTTTTTCTGTGATTTGACCGCAAACTTTGACCGGTGCTGTTGTGAAAGGCTAACTGGCACAAGGATGCTGGGTCAATGAGCCTGTACTTACAAAATCTAAACTACCTGCACGCTGCATGGGTACATAATTACTTAGTACTAAATTATTCGAGTTACAATACTCTACAATTCAGACTTATGCCTGCCATATAGGTATGAGTGATCAGTTTTTTTTTTATTATGAATCAATAATATAAACAAATTAGATTAAAATTATAGAACGGCGTACAAATACAATCACTTTATCAGTTTTTGTCGTAACCTAGGTTTTCAATAGTGTGTACTGTCATCGTGCAGATTTTTATTTGTCCTCAAATCATGCTCGAAACCTTCGAAACCAAATTATGGATGTATTTGTTGGTGTCTTGGTTAATTTTGTGAATCAACTTGTGTATGGCTATCTGCCTAGCTTCTCAAATTTATAGTATAGTACACGTAGTTTTTTTTTTTGTATTTAGGGTTCTCATGCAGAGTAATTCATAGCTATTGTGTTAAATTGATTAATTGAGTAGAAATTCACATACATTTTTTTTATTTACCAAAACGTCATGATCTGTGACTGCAAAACTATTTCATTATTATATTTAGGATACCCTAAATTAAAAAAAATCCTATGTGTCCATATATTTGAGAAGCTAAACAGAGTTAGGCCATGTCCTCTGTCAACCGACGGGATGTGTGCATAAATGGACCATCATTATAAACTTTTAAATGGAATCTTACGAGGGTAATTCGTTCCGTTTAGTAGTAACAACATAAAGGTTGGATGTGAACAAATTGCACGTAATTAAATAGAAACTAACAAAGTAAACTTTCTAAAGGCCGTGTCGTATTTCCTCGTGATTCTTGCCACGCGCCGGCGCATCGCCACTCCCTACTTTAGGAACTAAACGATAGCACTTGACGTACTTTTCCCGGAATCGAGGATGATTTAAAATGATATTTAGATTTGCATATCTCTAATGGAACCAAGAAATCTTTGTAAGATCACCTATGAGAGCATCAAGCCGGTCCGCAACTACACACAGAAATATTTGCAATAATGGTTTATTCCTAAACACGACCTGTTTAAGAACTTACAGATCAGCGAAAGATTCGCAACTATTTACATAAAAATAATAAACAAAAGAAGTCATTATAATTTTTATGAATGTTTTCTAAATATGTACCTAATGACTATAACATTCTTCGTACGGATTGCATTACAAATCTCCCAACGACTAAAATATTCAATGTTTGGATATTTTTTACATTTCATGTATATACATTGGTTACACTTAATTGTACATATATATTTTTCAAACATACAATCAATTATAATACGTAAGGTAAAACGTTAAATATAAAATCATCATCTAAATTGTTAACCTTAGGAAGGAAGGTTGAACGTGGTAGAACTCTTTGCGGTTCGACTCCGTAACCACCATCGCCACACCTATTTCTGCCTAATAACAGCAGTGGTATGCGCTGTTGTGTTCTGGTCTGAAGGGTGTGGTAAGGGAGACATACTTTGCGGAGGCATTCCATTTTAGTCCTCAGGGGTAGCAACGCATCTGTGGCTAATCTTAGGTGAGACTTTGATCTTACCTAGGGTTGATTACAGATGTCTATGGGCGGCAGCAGTAGCCACTTACCATCAAGTAGGCTCGTTTGCTACTTCCATGCCATAAAAAAGGAAGACTTTCTAAAATGCTGGCGGAATTTCCTTGGATATTGCATACATTTTACCTATATTATAATTATTAAATTAGTAAGAGCGACGCACTTACAAGTAACAAATTAATTCATTTAGTTATTGTGTAGGTACATTTCATTATTTTACCATAAGTGTTTCTTTATAATTTATTTTTCGTTACTTACATAAGCAGACATCGTAACACCTTGAGAAATTGTCTATGTGCCAAAACTTTGAAAGTTTGACAATGTTATCTCATAAAATTGATAGATTTGCAAGATTTGTGTACTTTCCAGAAGATTAATTGTCCATATGTCAAAACTTACAGTTCTTACATTCTTATTCATTTATGGGCTTCGCCAATGCATGTCGCTACGGGGTTTTACTCTAGCAGTAATCCCGTGTTGGCTGGAGAATGACAGATAAGAGATCTGTCATAGGACCAGGCTACTGTCTGTTATGCCGATAGGTGGCCGTTCGTATGTCTCCCCATAAATGGAAGCTGATCTACTACATACGAACAATGAGACTGCCATAAGATTTTAAGTGCGTGGACATATATAAGGTTGTTTTTAAGGGTTCAACAAAAAAAAAATTATGCCCTACCTTAGCGTAGGGTAGGAAAAAATTGAAAGACGTGCTGACTTTCATTCGCTTAACTTTTATTACGTCACTGCTTTTCAAACCCCCCTCTTAAACCCCATCAATAAAGCTATAACAACGCCCATGGTATCTATTACCTGCATAAAGTTACTATTCTAGTAGAACGTAGATAAAATTTAAAAAAATGCTTTACAATGTATTTGTAAAATCTCCTTCAAAAAACAACAGTTCAGTGTCAATTGGTTTGCTAAATGGCTAAACACAAAAAACTAACGTATGTGAGACGCGGTAACACTAGTAACCTACTGAACTACATAACACATCTGCACTTTTATTCGAAATATATTGAATTCAAGTTATTAATAAGATTGATATATTATACTTTCCCCGCAAAACTATAACTCTGTACTCAAGAATGACACATAGTAGTTTCTCTAGACCTAATAGATTAGGCGCTGATAACAAATAACTCAGAAGATCAGAGAATGATAACTTAGGATCATATGGGTTTTATGTGATAAATAAAATATTAAAAAAGAAACTCGGAAACTTGATACAAAACATCCTGATTTTGATTGAGTTCCAGAACGGGACCGAGTGGGTATTCAAATAAGGAAGATGCATCAAGATGACATAATTACAAAAAAAATACACGTTTATTAATATTGGTAAGTTCTTTTAGGCAGAATTTTAACCACACAATTTGATAAAACTTTTGCCACTGTGTGTTTGATGTTCGATGAAGAACATTTTGAAATTAAGATTTATTTGCCAATAGACGATAGATAATCGATTATGAGGGAGCGAGTCTCTTGTCAAAACTTTCAAATGTTTTTCCTCGCGCCGGAAGTAGCACTTCCTTGCGCGACTGATCAGGCGTAGCGACTCTTGCTGTAAGCAACTCGGTAAGATACTGAAAACTGGTTTGGAACTAATTCAACAAGATATTTTCATCACGAGTTTAGGGCACAGATGGCAATATTACTATTGAACTCTTGAAAATATAAATCGATTTTAATAAAATTACCTCAAGGTAGATAGAGCAGTGAAAGCCGAATAGTTAATACTCGGCCTCTCAATTGAGTATTCGAGGTTCGAATCCCAGGCGCCACAGATTTTAGTAATATTATGTACGTGTTAGAAAAAGTTTATCACTGCTTTACGGTAAAGGATAGTAAACATCGTGAGGAAATCTACGCGCCTGAAAGGTCTTAAAAATCTATTTAATTACTCTAAAACCGCAAATTAAATTAAATAGTTGTTGGTAATATCTGCTCTTGTTAACCATTTAATTTTTTATACATATACCTACTAAGTACTACTTAACTACACTACGTATCAAACTTTCTATTTAACATATTAAGTCAGAGAATCTAGATTATTTCTTTCTCCAAAGTCGTCAAATAAAAAGTTGCAAGTCCATATAATACACTAATAGGCAACTTTATAAAAAATTAAGGTTATCAACAAGATTAAGGAGGTTAATAATGTTGAATTATTTATACACGGATTGTTATCCATAATTATTTTATTAATCTTGTGTTATTTGGTGCGAAACCAAAGAGTTTGCGTTTTTTTAACTCGGGGAAGAGGGGAATGTACGAGTATGTTTGTTCTACACGCAAGAATGTGGAAAGCTTTGGAACCTTTGAGGACAGTTGAGTGCCATAAAAGTATCTCCTCGTTCACCCCCTTAACACAAAACATATCAACGCTTCAAACAACTGTTGTAAAAATGTTTCTCATTTGGACCTCAAAAAATTAAAGTATGTCTGCGATATCAGTATCAGTGCAATACTTGAAGATTTTTGGACTAAGGTTTGAAAATATAATTCCGTCACGTTTCAGAAATTACTAAATCTCATATTTCAGCTCCTTTTAATCGGTAAAGCTGTTCGTGCCGTTAGAACCCGTTCGACGACAGGGAGAGGAGAAAGTGATGCGCCGGGGGTCAATGTCCATTACCTCACGCATTACTGCTCTTCTAAGAACAGCTTTATGGGTCACACACTTACTATATTGTTCGTTACCTATACGTGAAATGATAAATACATATACTATACGTTAGTACTTCGTGATTATGCTGACGCAGACGTTTTTTACGCTCATAGCACCATATTATAATTTTCTATGACATAATTACCATAAGTATTATGGACATAGACGTCTGCGTTGTCTTAATCTCTGTGTTTCTTCGCATGGATTTATTAATTGACAGAAAGCGAAAGTTGTATTTTTATAATACATAAGTCTGGGAATAAATAACTAAATTATCAGTACTGAATGTAGTGGCTTCATTAGCTAGCCCATAATCTATAATTCTTTCAAGGGGCGGCAAGGTTCCAATAATAGAAGACATATGCCTTAATGACGAAAGTACCTAAATAGGAATGTCCTTCCGAGGAGACCCTTTTCTCATAGTTTCATTTTTAGTCTACAAGTCTATCCACAATTAACTTAAGGGTCCCTGCCACTTCTGCGCCGAAATGAAAATTTATGCACAGTCATAGAAGTACGATTGTAATATCGAAAAAGAAAAAAGTCATTGTATCTAAGTATTATTTAGGTGGATCCTACAGTCCACACATACAACGTAGTGTTCTTATCCAGGTGTCCAGACAGTTTAAGAACTGAATTACCATGTAACGTAACACGACCTTGTCAGCCGCCGTTATGTAGGTCACTGGGCCCAGGACGATAATAGGGCAATCTGTTGTGATGTATCATATCATATTCATAATGATTTGATCGATACTCCTACGTCACTAATGATTGTACTATTGAATATAATAAAAAATACATTAGTGCTCGTCGGGTATAATGATATTTAAGTGCAATATTGGAGTTATTGCGTGATCATGTGCTATGCTGGTTACCTACCTACATACGATTATATGCCATTCAAATTAAAACAATAAAATATAAACATTTAGATTGAATCTAGGTGTGGTGACAGAGGAATATCCACACGTACTTGTGCGTATGCTTACCTAAATCATACAAATAGAAACTTTTATTAAAATATTCAAATTTTGTGAAAGGTATAGATATATCGTACAATGTCTCGATTGTTTTTTATAAAAACCTTTGACAAAAACCTTATTTTAGAAAAAATCTAAACCACTCATAAAATTTGATAAACCTTCTGCAACTGTGTTTTCATTTGAGTGCATTCGAGAGATGAACTTCTAAAGACATGGAATAACTTAAAAGTACAAGTAAATATCTTTTCATTCGGCGTTCAATGAGAAATACTCGGAAGTAGCTGCTATAAATGCATCAGAAGGAACACTGGAAACATTTATTGATCTATTGTTGCCGCTTGTTTACCCTTTGCTAACGTATTCTGATGTTTCAACTACTTCCAACGAGCACCGAGTCGTAAGTTATTGATGATTCGTATCCATAGGTTTCAGTTTAGTAAAAAATTGA
The DNA here is from genome assembly GCA_002930495.1 of Cecropterus lyciades. Classification (NCBI taxonomy): domain Eukaryota; kingdom Metazoa; phylum Arthropoda; class Insecta; order Lepidoptera; family Hesperiidae; genus Cecropterus; species Cecropterus lyciades. The sequence continues at coordinate 28,088 of MOOZ01001090.1, forward strand.
GAAATAATGTTTACACAGGAGTTTTTAAATGGTGAAACAATTCACATTATTAACTAACGTATTATCTTCAGAATATTTTTTAATTCTACTCGGGGTTCCTGACCTCCTCGGGTATTCGGAAAAGAACAGAAAAGGACATGGGATGAACTCAAGGCTGTAAATCGTCATGGTATCACCGTCTCCATAAAATTGACGTCTATAAAATGTAATATTTAAAAACCCAAAGAGGAATGAAACTGCAATTCAGGATAATATTAATATTTCCTTGATATCGAATCTAGTATGCAATAAATTCTACACTTACGTGAGTTACTAGGGTATAAAAGACATACAAATTTACCATCTGCTCTTTCCAGTGATGAGGACGACACAAGTCGGCTAGTCCGGCAGCTGAGCCGCATCAATCGACCGCTGGGCGTCACCTTCCCGCAGATGATCAAGCTCATGGGCCAGTGTCAGCAGGTAACATCACGCCTCCGCGATCAGGTACTAACCAACTGCACTACTTTTTATATATCCGGCTGCACGGATCACAATTGGTTCTACCAACCGGATAAAAAAGCACTTTAATTTTTATGTCTGTGTTAACATAGTATACAAAATATGTATTTAAAAATACGGGGATACTGTAATGTATAATAACGTGGTAGGACTCCCTGTCTCATTCTATTTAAAAACATCTATTTATAAGCATCTGCTTTGTGGTACTTTGGCTCTATTAAAAATAACAAGGGAGTTGTAATAAACATACTAAGATGAGACGATCCAAATTAGTCCTCGAACGTAGCAATGCATCTGTATTGCAAGCACAGGCATGTAATATATAAGTGAAATGTTTAGATGGATCCGGACCGCCTCCCCTCTTACCATAACAGGAGATTTAACTTTCTTTTTTTGTCGATTCCGAGTCTATTTATTACAGAATTAGCGTAGGTAAAAAAAAACATAGAAAAGCCGACCATCTTATCGCCGGCCACTGCTGTTGGACTCCATGATTGGACGAAGATTATAATTATCATTATAATGGGAAAGACGTTGTACGTGAAGTACATCAAAAAACGTGTCCAAATTGCAACTTTCTTTTTTTTGGGTTAGTTATAGATATTTAGCATCAGTCTTGCTAGCTATATTATGTAAATATAAAACTCCTATTAGTATTACACGTGCTTTTTAATATTCAATAGTTCAGCTATTGTTTAAGTGGGATTGTCGCACAGGTCAAAATCATGAATATTGTGTTTTGTTCTTTACTATGTTACCTGCATTACCATTGCATATTATATACATACCTTACATTATCTAGATTACATAAAAAACAAACTTTTTAATAATAACTAAAGGTAATAAAACTATCTATTACACTCGTTTCGTATAATAATACTTGCTAATATTTAAACTGGGCCTGTTTATAATACAAACGAGCTTGCAGTCCACCTGATTATTAAGGTAGTTTAGAAAAACGCCTTTTGAGTCCGGAACCACCGACACCGTAACTATTCCTGCTTAATGGCCGTATTCTAGTTTTAAGAGATTCTGTGGTAAAGAATTCATGGGTAGTTTAGTTTACCTGTGAGTTTGTGGCCAACCTCTGGTCAAACTAATTTTATCTAGGGTTGATTACAGATGTTATTACAGTTGACGACCCGCGTGGCGGAGCGGTCACCATACCGGTCTGATACGCAGTGGGTCCCGGGTTCGATCCCCGGCCAGACAGAAATCTGAATGATGAGTTTAGGTTTCTGT
>MOOZ01001090.1:29850-40779 GCA_002930495.1 Cecropterus lyciades
TATTCGTCTTTGTGTGTCCATGGCACCCACGAAACAGGAGAAAATCCTAGTGTGGAGCTATGAGTGTAGAAAATGTAGAAAGCGTGTTATGGGTGGCATTCACCACTTATCATCTGTTGAACTGCATGCATCTAAACTACTCTATATTACATTGTACATTCAAAAAAAAATCTAGCTAATGCTCTACAATAAACGCGGTTACCGACCCGAAGGAATGAACCGTCTTATGTCGATCATAGCTGCGTGGTTTTCGAAGTCTCTCGACCTACCACTTCTGTCTGTATACTCACAGTAAATGTTTCAATTATACAATAGTTTATAAGAAGCTATGTCAAAGTTTTATGATAAAATTTTGACGGCCGCTTAATGGGCGGGTTAGCCATGAAACTGTCGCCCTACGGATTGTCCCCCTCCTTGGAAAAGTTTTGTATCACAGCCTAAATGACATAAATAAATACATTTTCTTGTATGATGTGAATGTCAAAACTATATGCGCTCAGCGGTATGCTACGTTACCTACTGTAGTTTTCCACGCCTAGTATTGCGAAGGAAGTAGCGAGGAGACGATCACATTTACATGATTGATACTCTTATTACGCTTGTCGCCTGTGGTTACTCACGAACAATTCTACTAATTTTGATCGAGTACTTAAAATTGATAAACAGTTCGATGAAAATTCTACTTACAGCATTTTTAGTGGAAAGATTAAAATTACACGAAAAGATCAACAAAAACAAAAATGTACCTAAAAACCTAAAATGTACAATCATTTACAAATATTCGGTACAGAAGGCAGTTTGCGTAAATAATTGGTCAAACTATGCACTAAGCTCCAAGATCGAACAAAACAACAGAATTACATTCATTAAGAAAAAAATAAAGGATAGATAAAATTAAAGGAGACGATCAAAGCTGAGAAAAACGTGGTTTTCTTTTTAACCGAGAACCCCGCCGAGTGGCGCCGAGGTGTGTTTTGGTGTCGTTCAATTTGGATACTTTAGATGTTTAATTATCTTGAAATTATAGTAGCTACACTCTTCTATCTTATTTTTATCACAAGCTGTCATAACATTACATTGTAATTAATTTTGATAGATTACATAGATTTTAATTAAATAAAAACTATATTTCATTTTACCTCAGCATGTGTACTGTATATGTATTTTATTTTAATCCTTTAAATGAAATTCAGTGGTTTTCGTTTGATGCAGTTTCAAACACACAGACAACACACAGAGAAAAATTAAAAAAATATAGTAATGTCTATTCTTAGTTATCTCAGTCCTCTAAATTACCTTCCTTGCAAATATTGCCATGTAAAAACGTGCAGAAGTTATTTTTTATTATATACTTGTATCGTCGATATTTGTCGACACAGGCTACCTAGAATATTCTGAGACTATTTAGGTTTCCTCTTAGGTCTTTTGTGGCTGGCAGCCTTATTGTGAGCCTAGGTCGGCAATTGATAGCTTCCTCGACTTTATGATAACTAAATTCGATGCCACGACGATATGAATCATGGATACCGAGAACATTGTTACAGACATGACTGACTGGAAATATTCCCACATTGCCGCCAAAGAACATTATGTATATTAAATGTTATCTTGGCTATATCGGGTGAACATTATGTAAGTAGGCTATAAAAATAATATCTTGGCAAATTTCATAAACAGTAGGTTCCGGACCTACGCTTTATGATATAACACACAGTGAGAACTGAACTCAACATTTAGGCAAATTGAGTTAAATACATACAACTACTCCTTATATCGTAGTCTATCGTCTAGTTATTAACAAGGTGGCAATTTCGTAATAGAAAAATACAATTATGTTACGTTCCTTAAATAAACGAGTGCTTTAAAAATCTCCTCAAAATGCGAACAAAATTTCCACAAAATGCAAATATCGCATTAGGTTTTATTCTCACCGTGCAGTATATCACTACCCACACTAGAATAGCCATATCTCCACACAACAATAACTAATAATATACGATCTTATCAAGTATGCTATCATATTATGTTGCTGACAGCTCAATTTCCCTAGTAGAGTGAACGATCAACTTAACTCTAAAAATCGAATATATATATATATTTACATACACATAAATGGTGTTAAATGTGGTTTACCTACTTTTTAAACTTTTAAAATTTGCATTATTTGATGATGTCTTGGGTAACAACTTAAGTCAATCTATTCAAAATAAAAATCAAACCATTTTTTTATTCGTTACAACAGGTCAATAACATGTAGAAAGTAAAGTTGTTTTATAGCAATAAAGGAAGTAATTTAAATCTTTTTGCCATTTGGGCAACGAGTTATTTTAAGGTCTACCAACGCAACCAAAATCCACTACGACATAAGTTGTTTTATGTATAAATGTTTCACTTACCAATACATTTCGAAGCTAGCAAAGTTATTATAGACTCATCTATTTGTGCTCATGTTAATTGATTTCTACTTATATGAACCACTAGATCTACAATAGAGAGTAAATAAAAAAATAAATAAATTCTATTTTAAAATATTATCTATAGACACTAGTTAGTTACTTATTACTTTGGGTTGGTTTGCAGTGAAATTATTTATTATAGATACGTAAGGTTGTGTAACCCAGGGAGCCACTGTCTTATCTAGTTAAGACAAAGTTACTAACTTTCTTGGCTCACTTTCAACTTGGAGTGTGCTTGGGTGTTCGGCCTTCTCTATATTTTTATAATATATATTAAATAAGAATTAACGGTCAGGTCATCTTATACACCAATGTGATACACGTTGCATAATCGATTATATCGTTGTTTTGTCATTCTTACAAGTTTCTAGGTTCTTTTTTTTACCAGGGATGTTATGGAGCTCCGAAACCGTAACTGAATCGAATATCCGAAATAAAAAAATATCCGTAACTATAGCCGTATCCGATATAAGAATTTCGTTTAATTTCGGATATGTTTTAAGACATGTTTTTTTTAATAAGCAACACTTGAAATGGATTAGATAGCTATTATAATAACTGATGTAACTTATCGGAATAGCAAATAACATAAATAAAACCAAATTATTAGGTACCTATTTGTATTTAACGTTTAAAATTCATTGAAAATATAATATCCGTGATCGTATCCGAAACCAGTATTCCATTTATACTTATTCCATTATCAGTATCCGTATCCAGATCTGAAATTTAATATTCCTGGTTTCTAATCATTCTAAAACCTGGTTATAACCCATTTGTAAGATTATTTTCTACCATCCCGTTATTTTCTACGGGCGGATCAACGGGAGGAAACAAGAGGCTCGAATCCGCGACCTTGTTGTTAATTTCTTTCTTTCCTAAATAACTACGTACTAGTTCCCTGTAAATAACTCACGAATTTAAGCCCAATGGAACGAATCCAGGTAGATAAAATATCGTCCTTAAGTCAAGACATCATGTCCAAGAAAATGTTACATAGCAAGTGTATACTCATTGCAGGTGGAGGGTGTGGAGCGGGAGGAGCGGCGGGAGGGCGGCTGGCGCGAGCGCGGCGCGGCGCAGGCGCGGCTGAAGGCGGGCGGCGCGCACGCCGGGCTGCTGGGCGGCAGCCCGCTCTCCTTGCTGCAGGGGATCATACCCGGTTTGTATATTATATACGTTTAACAGGTACATACTTCTGTTCTTGTTTAAGTGTTAACTGCTTCAGGCGCGTTGAGGGTAAAGTTTTAGTAAGAATAAAATCTATATAAAAATTGACACAAAAGCTAAAACTTATTGATGCCAATAAATAAATAATTTATAAGTCACATATTGACAAATCACTTAAATGTATTATTATTATTATCTACGGAACTCATCAATCCCCTATGAAAACCTAAGCATAGGTACAATGAACTTTTAAATCAGAATCTTGTCAAGCTCTATTGATTAATTTAACTTTGGATTTTCTTTAACAGGTACAAAATGGTGTGGTACCGGTGACATAGCGGCAGACTACCATGACCTCGGCGCTGATCGCTCGCTCGACCGCTGCTGCCGCACGCATGATCTCTGTCCAACGAAAGTTAGGGCCTTCACGCGAAGATACAATCTCACAAATAATTCTCTATACAGCAAGTCACATTGTAAATGCGACGACATGCTGTTCGACTGTCTCAAGGCAACAAATACCTCCGCTTCACATCTCATGGGTCACATTTATTTTAATTTGGTTCAGGTTCCATGCCTAGAAGATCAACCTTCAGGCAGGCAGTTTAGGGATGCTAAACCGGGCTTTTAGCGACATCTTGTGATGAGTAGCTGAATTATTCACATTTGTATCAGCGCCATCTAGTTAGATCGCACAGAAAAATAAATTGTATGCTGTAAATTGCATTTAGGTTTATGATTTTATGACTTACGTAGTTTTGTGACGGAATAAGTGTAAATAATTTTGTAGTTACGAATATTTTAATAAATAAAAATTAGATGTAAATCCTGTGATATGTCTGTGCCTTGAGATGTCCTAATTTAAATATGTATTATATATATTTAGACGATGGCGCTGAATAACAAATGATCATAAATAAATTAGTCAAATGTAATTTACACTAAGATAATTATTTATTGATCTGATTTTAAGTTTTTATTGCGTACATTTTAATACAAATCAAATTTGTATTTCCGATAGATATGTATATATAATTTTGCCCAACAATCCGTGATTACAATACATTCCAACTTTCGAAAAAATCCATCACAATTGCCAATTGCAATCTGTGCAGTAATTAATGTACCACTTGGTTGTGGAATAAGTATACCAAATAAATCTATTTATTTTAATAAAAAGGTGATTTTTATATTTACCGAGTTTCATTTTTTATTTCCATATGTATGCTGTAAGCGAAGCGGTCTTTATGGATTAGGGCTGTAGAATACTTTAAAGTAAATATCGAACGGTATTTTATAAAAAAGACGTCGAATCTGTGGACGCAACATTTTTTTATCCCTATAATTATTATGAGTTCCTTGTACTCACTTCAATATATATATATATGCAATATATTTATTAATCTAAATGACACAATGTATTTGGATTTAAAGTAAGAAAGACCGACCAAGTGTGAATCGGACTCGCGTTCTGAGAGTTCCGTATTAAAAATATTTTTATTGTATGACGTAACTAAAAATTTACAGTTTTCACTATTTTTCCTTTATTTGTGCTATAAGACGTTGCTTCGTACCAAATTGCAAGATTCTGAGTTCACGGGAAGTACCCTGTAGGTTTTGATTCCCTTTTTTTGCGAGTTTTGATTTCGCTGGCTTAGAAGTTTGATTTTTTCACAGTTCCAAGTGGCAGTAGACCTATTTGATTTATATTTGTATAAATTTCAGCTTCATATCTCCACGCGTTCCTGAGAAAAAGGGTTGACACACGGACAGACGGACAACAAAGTGATTCTATAAGGGTTCCGTTTTTTCCTTTCGAGGTACGATTTCCTTAAAACGTAGTATACCCATTTTTTGATTATATAAAAAGTTTTAAATGTAACCTATTTGTTAAATAAAAAAAATAATATTAATCGTAATTCAAGAAAGTTGATTTTGATATTGTAGTCATCAATCAAATAAAATCAGGATCTGTGATAAAAGCTTTATATACTTTTTTATCAGTGTATCAAGAAAATTGCCTGGATAACACTAGTATTGATTATTTAGTTTTGACTGCTCTTGTACATCGGTCTTTCGCAAAAAACTATATACTTGGCAAAAATATACGAATTTCCGATATCTTTTACATAAGCTTAACGAATGGACAGAGGTCAATCTCCTGATTGATAATTAGGGGAAAGGCATAAAAAGGTATAAATAAAATATTGAAAAAATTACTACAGAAAAAAGAGATGATCAGGCTAACTGAAATGGCTATTAAACTCTGATCTTCTTGGTATTGTTAGATCCCTTTCTTCTATCAATACGAACCGAACTTTCAGAGTCACTCAGGTTGGCTAGTACCATCTATAAAAACTTGATTTTTTTCTATTCTATTCTCTTTCTGTGTTTTGCCATCAAGATAGAACGGTAAAAAGCTATTCTTGCTTTTCATTAGAAGATTTTGGTTACCGGTTAAATTTCGTATGAGGTGACCATCGGCTAAATATATGTAGGTCACCTCATTTACTCCAGTAGTAGGAACGCATCTGTGATTTACTTTGAAACCCTGTTCTACGGGAAGTTTGATTCTTCAATTTTAAGATTTTTTTTATACCATTATACTGTAAACATAACATCATTCTTTATTTTGTTACCATATTTTATTCATACTATATTTTCTCCTCCAAAATTTAAGTTTGATGATATTGACCTTTCAATTTTACCTGATACAATAATTTGAGTATGAATTTGTAGGCAAGTAATGCGTAGGTTGTTTATTCAGAATTTTATAGAGAAAGTAGTAAAGTAGAGAAGTATGTTAACATGAAGAGAAAAAAAGATGAATTACAATTTTACTTATTATTTGAATAATATTATTACCCAGTACTACTTTCCCTAATTATGATCAGAATTTAAATGTACTATATAAATTGGAATTACAAACTTTGTGTAAGTATCCAAAAGAGAAATTCTCTACAACCTGCACACTTACTAATTTACCTGGTCGAACTTTTTAGGTCAATTATGACCAGATTATTGAGGTTTTGCATTTAAAATTTAAGCATAACCAGCATATTCTAGCTATTTTATCTACGTGAATGGAAAAAGAGAATATACACACAACATAATATAAAAGGAAAAAATGTGCTTTATATTAAGAAGTAATATGACTAAAAAAAATAGAAATTACTTCTTACATTTTCACATATAGAAACTTTTAGCTCGTATATCATGAACCATGCTTGAAATAATCTAACTGCAACGAAGTTGGAACGCCTTGGATAAGTATGTGTCCGTTCATACCAAAATACAGCAACGCTTAACACTGCTGTTTATAGGCAAATGAGGTGCTTTCGCAGGCAAGTCCCAAGGGGTTCTACATACATAAATACTAATATACTAGGGTTCTACTACTACCTTCAAATATGGCTTTACTGTGACATGTTTAATTTGTGTCATAGTAATTAGAAAGATGACCGACAAAAAGTTAATAAACATTTATTACCAATATATGATCTTTAAAATGTATTGGTAAATTTCATCTTAACACTATATAGAATGACTGCAAGCGTCAGCGTCGAGCGTTAAAAGTAAAAGAAATTTCACTTCGAATTTTTGCAAAATTCGTACAAAACTAGCGATTGTAGTGACAAACGAATATTTCGTGGTCGAGTGGTAAGAATTTGCGAAATTAAAGATTTTTTTTAACACCGTAAGCAATAACCCAGTATCCAGGTTTTGTAAATTATACAGACTACATTTAATCTGCACATGGTCTGTCAATTTATGGTAGTCCGTATTTCGTGTACTTTATGTATAATCTGTGGCTCTGTGCTGTCAATTAGACGTCTGAAAACGTGAAAACGTCAACTAATCTTCGTTGTGCCTTCGAATATAGTTTAATTGCTTGTTTTATTATGAGTCAACACTAAAATTGCCAAAAACATGTTAAAAAGTGTGTCGATGCAGTTATAGTAATAGCGAGTTTAGATTAGATTGAGGTTGCGATGGAGGAGGCACCCGCGATGTCAAACGAAGCGGCCGTCACTAAAGGTGTGTTGTTGCGCTGGTGTTCATATTGATGTAACGCCTGCAGGAAGTTGAGAAGTGTTTCTGTTTCAAGTGGAGGGCGGGCGCGAGGGCGGCGGCTCGCCCGAGCGCGCGCGCCGCGACCTGGAGTCGGAGTTTAACGCGCAGAGAGCCAAAATGAAAGAGCTATTTTTACAGAAGGAAGGTTCGTAAACGTTCAGCGGATGTAGGCTCGGGCCGGCTGGTTTGTGTCGTGACCATCATGCGCATTAGAAGACTGCTAATTACTGCTAGTGGAATGTTTCACTAACTCAGTGTGGGAGATGGAGCAACTAGAAAATATTCCATGTATAAACAATGTCTTATTGGAATTCAAGTATAAATGCAATACATACATTTTCTTAGTTGTTCAAATCTCTTACACTGTATTGGGAATGGAGTTCAAAAGTAAATGAATCACTGATTAATTGTAACTTGTGGTCTGTGTAGAATTTCTTGTATGTGCATGCTTAATCTACTGAAGAAAAAGGTTTTTAAAAAAATTAAAGGTAGTGGTTGTGGTGATGATATAGTAAACAATAATACATTAACATATAGACATATTATTTACACTACCTAGAACATAAGTAAATAGGTATTCAGGTGTGCCGTGTATAAGAGTTTACATACAATTAATATATAAGAGTTGCATACTCTTATGTTGCTCGGTAGTGAATTATACATTTAACATGATCCTAGATACATACTTATTGGAAGACTAAACTACTTTTTATACATATTAATTATAAGTTTTGTGTGATGTTGATAAGATGCTGCTCTTGTAGTTGTTGAAATTCTGTTCAAATATAGATTTTGCACATGTGTCAGGCTTAATCAGAATTTGGCTTCACCGGTAATGAAAATTTCACAGAACATTTTTTTATCATGCAAATCAGTTTACTTACTTTCTCAGAAATAAACTGATCTAATATACAATTTAAGACATATTTTTGATTCTGCATGTTTTAGAATTAAAAAATATCTGTACACACTGCATTTTCATATTACTTTTTACAAAGCATTTAAAATGATTTTGCTATAATTACTTGCTAAAATACTAATAATATTATATATTGTTTTATAATAAACCAAATGATAAGGCACACTTGCAACACCTGAGAAATTGCTATAACATTTTTATACCCCTAATAGGATATACAGAAAAAGTGATTAGAAGTTGATTATAAATGTGTGGCAACTGCTGAGTACTACAGAATACTATGACATAGGATAGCTCCTGTGTTGCAGTATATTGCACCCATAAGACGAAAGTTTGATGTTGCTGATATTGCAGAAAAAATAACTACTATGCTATCATTACCATCCATAAATATAATCGAATGACAGTTTCTCATGTCATTGACATGCATATTTTTATAAAAAAATAAGTGGAGGACTGAGAATAAATAAAGTCATATTATAGTTATCTATAATATGATTTTAAGAGCTTTTGTCTGTTTGTTTGTTTTCCTGTCTGTTGGTCTAAGTGTTTGAAATCACATGAAACCAAAATAATTAGTATATCTTAGTCCATATCTTGATTGAAACAATACAATTAGTCTTTGTTTCCTTATAATCTACCTAGCCATGTTAATTATTTTTAATGTGGGTGAAAAAGTGGGACATATAAAGTCATTCATAATATTATTAACCTACAAACAAAACTTACCCACAGGGAATATTATAGTCACAGGGAATGGAATATTATTGACTATCTAAAAGCAATATAAGATGGGTGCATCTAAAACATGTCTATGAGTGTGGTAAAGAAAGTGTAACCATGTCAACAGAGGACATGCGTCGTATGGTGCTAGAGCAAGAACAGCTGCAATCCGAGGTGACAGGGCTGCGGGCTGAGGTGCAGCAGCTGCAGACCCTCAGCGAGAACCAGAAGTCGGAAATACAGAGCTTGCAGATGTTAGTTAGTGGTAAGTAGAAATTGACTTAAAATTAGTGGTAAATAGTAATAAATATAAAATAACAGTACATAGTATGAAAAAAGTAAAAAGTTAAGCAAGAAAGAAATAAAATTGCTTTTAAATCTCAATAATAAGCAGAAATATGCATGTTTTATTTTAATATTTTGATGTAATGGGCTATTTTTAAACTCTACACTGGCATTGCTTGTTCAAAGTGGATTATAAAGCCATAGCAACAAATCTCAGTACCAGTGTCATAAGAGTAAGTGACTGAATCTATATAATATCATGATGATAGACAAAAGAAATAATGTTGAATGAAGCAATGTCGTAAACTTAGCCTTCATGGGTCGGTTGTGTCAATTTCAAAAATGCACCACTTCCTAACTTCCTTAACCTTCATAGCAGCTATTTTATTCAACTAGGAGATAAATCCAGGAGTTAGGCAGTATAGCCTACCAGTGAAGTTAATAATCTAGTCAGAAACACTATGTGTTTGTCAGTAATAATGTATTTTCTCTCCTAATTAATTACCTCACATTAAATAATTGGCTGCATTATAATATATATTTGATAAAACCAAATCATTGTAATATATTCAATGTTGATAACCATGCTTCCATGATTAATACAGTTTGATAAGTTTTACACGTAACAAAATGTTTGCAGTAATGTGCAAACCATACTGCGATACATCTGTATTTTTCCACATATAATTTTGATCATAATGTTACAATTTTGTTTGTGGGGAACAAAAGGTGTGAACATAATTTGTTTATTCATAAGAATTATTCAGTCTCTTTGTTACTGTATGCTCCAAGGTTAAATTTAATAGCTTCAGCCTTGTCTCACTTGCAAGATTCGTGAAGAAACACAAAACGTATAATATTTAGGAGTTTCTGCACGAACCTATCTGCATGCACATAAGATTTTGATGTAATTTAAATTTTATCATCTATATTTAAGAAATAATAATACCAAATCATTATGAAGTGACTATCTTGACTAACACCCATATATTTTCTATACCTTCAGGTAGATAAATATACATACAGCCTGCAATGATACACGATCAATATGTGGACCATCGATATTTATAAGGGGGGCTTAGAGGGTCTGGACTTAGCAGGACCCTTAGCATAGCCGAGACAAGAAAAAATTTTTATTGACACATTTAGTCAGCCATTTTTCCCTTTCACTCCACCACCACCACTTTTTATGAAGTAAAATGATTAGCATTGGTATGTTGCTTACAGAAACCGTAGAGGCGTCGTCGTCAGGTACCGAGGAAGTGCGGCGGCTGCGCGCCAAGAACCTCGAGCTGGAGCAGC
>MOOZ01001090.1:41734-69348 GCA_002930495.1 Cecropterus lyciades
ATAATAAGTGACTGAATCTATATAATATAATGATGATAGACAAAAGAAATAATGTTGAATGAAGCAATGTCGTAAACTTAGCCTTCATGGGTTGGTTGTGTCAATTTCAAAAATGCTCCACTTCCTAACTTCCTTAGCCTTCATAGCAGCTATTTTATTCAACTAGAAGATAAATCCAGGATTTAGGCAGTATAGCCTACCAGTGAAGTTAATAATCTAGTCAGAAACACTATGTGTTTGTCACTAATAATGTATTTTCTCTCCTAATTAATTACCTCACATTAAATAATTGGCTGTATTATAATATATATTTGATAAAACCAAATAATTGTAATATATTCAATGTTGATAACTATGCTTCCATGATTAATACAGTTTGATAAGTTTTACACGTAACAAAATGTTTGCAGTAATGTGCACACCACACTGTGATACATCTGTATTTTTCCACATATAATTTTGATCATAATGTTACAATTTTGTTTGTGGGGAACAAAAGGTGTGTACATAATTTGTTTATTCATAAGAATTATTCAGTCTCTTTGTTACTGTATGCTCCAAGGTTAAATTTAATAGCTTCAGCCTTGTCTCACTTGCAAGATTCGTGAAGAAACACAAAACGTATAATATTTAGGAGTTTCTGCACGAACCCATCTGCATGCACATAAGATTTTGATGTAATTTAAATTTTACCATCTATATTTAAGAAATAATAATACCAAATCATTATGAAGTGACTATCTTGACTAACACCCATATATTTTCTGTACCTTCAGGTAGATAAATATACATACAGCCTGCAATGATACATGATCAATATGTGGACCATCGATATGTATAAGGGGGGCTTAGGGGGTCTGGACTTAGCAGGACCCTTAGCATAGCCGAGACAAGAAAAAAAATTTATTGACACATTTAGTCAGCCATTTTTCCCTTTCACTCCACCACCACCACTTTTTATGAAGTTAAATGATTAGCATTGGTGTGTTGCTTACAGAAACCGTAGAGGCGTCGTCGTCAGGTACCGAGGAAGTGCGGCGGCTGCGCGCCAAGAACCTCGAGCTCGAGCAGCAACTCGCGCAGCTGAAGCAGCAGCAACAGGTAAACGGGTCCTGATCTACACGTGGCTATTATTATTATTATTCGCTGTCATATTTGTACAACTTTTAACATTTTAATACATCGTTATATCGGCAGTAAAAAATTGAAAACCGCGTATAATAAGCATCCGTTTTGTATTAAAATGTATTAATTCCACGATATGGCTTGTCTAAAATGTACACTACATTTTTCCCGCGGCTCCGCTCATTTGGGTAACATTAACAGCATCCTATGTATTAAGTTAGGTCATAAACTATCTGGATGCTAAATATCATCCTAATCGGTTCAGTATTTTTTTTTTTGAAAGAGTAATCAACATCAATTTATTCTCACGAGCTATTACCGTTGTAATATTAGAAAGATTTCGTTTTTATGCCGTTTTGTTCTTTCGTCTTTTACACTGCGAAATATATATTTATATATATTACTTTGCATTTAATGATAGTTCAATATCACCCTTTTTTATCAAACGCCTGCAATAACGCCAAAAAATACTAAACGTAAGTTGTAATTCCGCGTCACTTGTAAAAAGTCTAGATACCAACAGAACACTTACCATATCACTTTTTAGGTGGTTGCTATCTTCACAGGCTTCTTGTAACGTTGTTCGTGTTTAAAGTCACGAACAACTAATTTCCTTTCGTGGCCTTATCTGAGCAGACATAAACGCACTGAATTTGAGTATCGCTCTCATTGGAATATTTTTAATGTGTACATTTTCTCTACTTAAATAGTACGAAGCAAATAAGTACGATAATATTTGGTATATCGAAACTAACCGACATAAAAAATATATACATACTTAAATAAAAAAGCCTAAGTAGCCTAACCTAACCTAACCTAAACTGTATTAATTCCAATATTATAAAACTTTGTTTATTGTAAATCTTTACTTTCAAGTAATCTAGTTTTTAGTTTTAAAAAGATTTACTATTTTAATAAATTTCTTAAAATATATCTAAGTTTTCTAACGTAAATTGTATAAAGTTATTTTAGTATGGACAGCCTTAAGCTATCGTGAACAGGAACTCATTAAGATAATGTTGCGGCGAAGCATTCACACCTCACTACACTCTACGCCACAACATAGAGCATTGAGTGTACAAACTTAAGTCACTTCAAAAAATCTATTCAAATTTAAGTATACATATCGTTATTTCTGTGGAATCAAATCAATATTTGATTGTCGATATATTTATCACATTTATAAATTCATTTTTTTCATTATTTCAATATTAAAAATAAATTAAATGTAGGTGCTCTTAATACTCTTTAATCAAACCGTAAAAAGCTATTTATAATTATTGATAACTTATTGGTAGGTAGGTAAAACAACAAGACTATTCAAGAGGTGATATTAATAAAAATATACCTGTCGTAAATATTATTTATTATTTTATGGAAACGTATAAAAATAAAATAAAAACAATAAAATAAATTCTCTTCTGTCTTATGCATTCGAGTAAAAACAACCAAAGGCTAATTTCCGATTCTAAGCATTTATATAAGGTAAACAGGTATGTTTAATATTAGTAACTAGATGTGCCTCGCGGTTTCACCCGCAACTATATAAGAAAATCAAAGAAATACACATCGCGTTATTTTATATAGCCTATAGTTGCCATTTTTTAATAAATAGACTATTCAACACAAAAATATATTTTACGTACGTACGTACCATTCGTTCCTGAGATTAGTGCGTTTCACCAAACTAATATTATAGTATAGATATGTGAACACCAGTGTTCTCTACACCGAAACTGTATGTTTAATCGTTCGGTATCGGCACGGTGCGAGTGTGTTGTGTAATGCGCGGTGTGTTGTGTCGCGCGCAGGAGCTGTCGCTAGCGCCGGCGGCCTTCGTGCGCCAGCTGGCGCGCAAGCTCGGCGCCGACTCGGAGCCTGACCAGCCCGCCAAGAAGGTAATGCTCAGTATAATATAAAATAATAGCTGACCCGGCATATGTTCTTTTACCATATAAATGATTAAATTACTATAATGGCTATTAAAAAATAGGAGTTGGTGATAAAAGGATATGAATTTAGGGTATTTATTTTCTAATGCCACATTATAGAAAAATTAAAACAAAAAAAATTGTCCAAAAATTTAAAAAAATGTTAAGGGTGAATAACCCTTATTTAGGGGTATGAAAAATAGATAGTAGCCGATTCTCAGACCTACTGAATATGTATATAAAATTAGGTAAAAATCGGTAAAGCCGTTTCGGAGGCGCAAGGTAACTAACACTATGACACGAGAATTTTATATATAAGATTATATATTTTTTTAACAAGCTTCATAACGTAATTTTGTCATAATATATAGTGTATTTTATTTTTGAAGGGTTTCATATTACAAATTATGTGATTTATGAAGCTCATATATCATGGGGGTGCAATAAAAAATAATTGGTCTGCTATTGTGAAGCAAATCTTCACGTGAGAAGGTCTGTTGTTTATTTTTCTACTAATTCCGGAGTCCATTTATTGCTGACCCCCAGCGTAAATGCGGTAAGAAAAATTTCAACCAACCTTTTTATTCCGACTATCACTGTATCACTTGACCTTCCTCTTAAAAAAGCTACGCCTTCGTTCATTTGTTGTTAAGGGCGTTATATTTTAATTATATTGATGACATTTAGAATACCGACGATGGCGAGCTCCTTCGTTCCATCATCCAGCCTTTAGAAATGGAAATATCAGCGTTGAAAAACAAATTGCGAGAGACTGATGCACAGCTACAGGAGGCGGTAAGTCTATTTTGTATATGTAATATGTACTTTATACATTTTATTATATGTATAAACGATTAATTTTAAAGTGTTCTTAATGTTTTGGTCTGCAGAAAGCGAAGGCGTCAGGATCCAGTGGGGACAGTAAAACAGAACCAGGTAAAATAGTATCTTAGTACAGAATAATGCAATGTTCTTAAATTTTCTTAAAGACGTGAATACGAAAGCATGTTCAAATAGCTCATGACATCCTTAATATATGAAAATATTTTGGAAACCCGTGCTACCGTCTGATGGTTTAAACTTAATTTTATTTTATGTTATAAAATAAAATGAAATCTGTAAAATATATTTTTTAAATCTTTATTTTTTTTATTCTGAAGATTTGCTATCCACATAGTAATGTTTTTGTGTGCCTTTCAGTTACTTAGAGTAGCAAAGCCTCTTTAAGATGGATCGCGAACTTTATATCGAACGCATTTTATGATAATTATAAACGTTGTTTTTAGGAAAAAAAAAAATTAAATGTGTTGTCTAATGAATTAAAGAATGTAAATCTTTTAATTTTGTAAAAAAGGAAAATATTTTTACACTTAAAGGTTTCAAACCCATTGATTCAATTTTAATATCACCTATTTTATGTATTGTTAATATATGAATAATAGAGAAAATAGCTGACATTAAAGTGTGGATGTACATGAGTGTCAATGGCAATAAAGTGTCAATACTGACGTGTGTTATGTCGCGTGTCAGCGGAGAGCGCGCGCGCGTGCGACATGTGCGCGAACTACGAGCGGCAGCTGGTGGGCGAGCAGGCGCGCGCCGACGCCGCGCGCGAGAAGGCCGCGCGCCTCGACCACGCGCTCAAGCTGGTCCGTTGTACTGCTTGCTTTATACTATTCGTAAATCACTGAACGGTATTTGTCTTAAAGTCTGTTTAAATTGTTTATTACTTAGAGACGTTATCATGTGGATAATGTTTGACCGTTAAGGTTAATTTTGCTATTAAAATGAAATTTAGTTATTTTTTTTTTGGATTCTTTCAATGTATGTGAAATTCGTTTTATTTAATGTTTTTTGATTAGACTGTCTATTTAAGGTTGGTTATAAATATTTATCAGTATTAGCACTCTAATATCATAGGTTTCTTTACAACAGTATGCAGTTTATAGCGGCATATATGCAGTTTTATTAGTAAAATTAAATTTTAATAATTTATTAGTCAAAATTAACGTCAAAAATATTATTAATGGCATCTTTTCTTGTTCTGTAATTTTATATACGAGCAGATGGACGTAATCGAAAGTAAAAATTAAAAATATATTTTTATTTCAAAGTGCAAAGCTAAAATATATAAAGTACCAATTTCTTAACGCTCCATCTATGTACTGTTGCGTAAGCGTCATCGTCATCACACACTGTAACGTCCCCGGGATATGTGCGTGCGGACCGAGCCGCGGCGGGCGTGAAAGCCGACCGTGATGTAACGTGACGTGACTGGCCGACCAGTCACGTGACGTTTGATCGCGTGTCGTCGGCGTCCAGGCGACGGAGGAGCTGGAGGGCGTGCAGGCGGTGCACGACGAGACGGTCCGCGCGTGGCAGGCGGAGCGCGGCGCGGGCGCGGCGCGGCTGAGCGCGCTGGGCGCCGAGCTGGCGGCCGCGCGCGCCGCGCTCGCCGACCGCGCCGCCGCCGCGCAGCGCGCCGAGCAGCGCGCGCTGCACACCGTCACCACGCTCACCGTCGACCGCGAGACGCTGCAGAAGAAGCTCGACAGGTACCGCCCCGCGCTTACCCCGCATTCGCTGTCTGCGCTTATTGGATTCACTTTTGGCTTTTGCGTCGATGCTGCTCCGCGACACGCTAAGTTTAATCGCAGTATTAAAAATGCGCATTTTAGCAACTGCACGCTTCAAATTTTCACGACTAATTGCGTTTGATCGTCGCATGTACCGTTTATATCCGCCTACGTGTCCCATGGTCACTTGCATTAAATCGCTGCAATCTCTTTATAACCCTCTGGCGTACGGTATGCAAGAAAAAAAAAAAAACAAAAAAGTATAAAAAAAACTATGAAATGGTAACATAATATATAAGTGACACGCATGCGGATGCATCAAACGCGCGTGTGGGTATTACCTGCCCTTAAAATCCTGAAACGCACGTTTTTAATACTTTAATACTTAATTATTGTTGAATATTCAAGTACCGTTGATATTGATATTTACGAATATAATAATTTAGTCTATGTTCAAATATGTCGTAAAATTTAATATTTTATATTTCCAGTTTAGAACAAGACAATGCATATTTAATCGGTCAATATCTCAAGACAGCGGCGGAAATGCAGAATGAAATTATCAATTTACCTGATAATGTTGAAGTAAGATATTGAACTATTATAACGTTATTAATAAATATCTGTTCATTTTATTAATCAAATATAAAAACTTTTGTACGAAAAACATATGAAAAATCGGATCTTAATTCAAAATAGTTAAAGTGTCATGAGGTCAGCGTAAATATGTAGATCTAATGTTTGTAGGGAACATAAAAATATTTGGTCTCGAATGGCACTATTCCCACTTTTCCCGTCGATGTCGTTAGAGACGAGTGAAGGAGGCGTGGTGGCTATTCGCAAAAACCATCACTTGGGGAGACCCATGACACTGCAGCAGTGAATCTCAAAAAGCCGGTAGAAGGACGACGACGTAAACAACATCGTTATATCTGAGAAGTCGATCATAAACGTACACAGACAATACTACATGTCGTCCGGTGGGCATACCGTAGGAGTCAGGAAGGCATGGGCCGCCGGACGTGCGACAGTACATGTAACCGGGCGTGCACCGCAGGAGCTGCAGATGCAGGCGCTGCAGCTGCGCGAGGCGCTGATCGCGTCGCGGCTGGGCGGCGAGCGCGCGGCGGCGGCCGAGCGGGACGCGCGCGCGCAGCTGCACGCGCACGCCGCGCTGCTGCTGCGCCGCGACGCCGCGCTCGCCGCCGCGCGCGCCGACCTCGCCAAGCAGGGGTACGGACTTAATAGCGGTGTGCGAATATATGTCGCTCGAATACAATTATACGAATAATTAGATCAATTCGCGAATTATTGAAAAATCATTGGATTTTCTATTGTTTACGATTTAAATTTCACCAGTCAATCGATTGAATACTCTTTCATTGGTTGAATCATTGAGTAGAATAAATACGCGCATGCGCGTGTGTATATTCACTGGTTGAATAAGTAAAATTCCACTGATTCATTTTCAGAGAGAAATCACTCGAAAATTTGTGAATAAAAAATAATTCGCAACTAATTCGAAAAAATCTAATTATTCGAAATTTTTATTTCGAAAAATTCGAATTTTTCGAAACTTCGTAAGTTCAAATAAAATGAAAAAATAATTCGTAAGTTCTTATTATTCGCATACCCCTAATGCCTGACCAAAACGACCCGTTCGTTCGCGAATCGACTCTCTCATAACGTGAAAGTTTGACATAATATGCCCCAGTCATTGTAAGAAGTAAGTGCGCCAATCACATAAAATTTTATACATATTTGGCAACTTTTTACTTTCCCTTTTATTGTATATACTTTTTAGTTAAAGTTAGTTAATAAAAACTAAAAAAAACTATACTACACATTATTTCATGACGTCTTCTTGCTTCATGGAGTTAATCGAATCATACCATAAGAAGCCCAAATATCCGTCACTATAATACTTTGGCGATTTATTTTTATAAATTTTAACTATACGTAAATTATCTATATCGTTTAATTAATTGTTTACAGAGAGGAATTAGATAGGTTACAAACTGAACATGAGCAAATGAAGGAATTGGCTGACAAGTTGCGGCACTCTAACGACATGATCGAGCAGCTACTAGAAGATAAGGTATGTCTATCACTCATAATTCATACATAATAAAATCAACCCTTTTCCACTCGAATCAACATTTTATCTAAATTTAATTAAATGTTATTAAAACAAATTCTAGTGCTAGCCAACATTACCATTGATAAAAATGTACTTCTCACAATGTTTCAATTCTTAGTTTGTAATATTTTGCTTCATTTAAGGACGTGACGTGTTGCTTTATTTGTAAGCAATTTCCCCATAGTTTTTTGTCCGTTTTGATTTCTTGCTACATGTAAACGTACGTTTCAACTGTTAGGGGCAAAATCGTATTCATTATATAATGTTAAATTTTGCGTTTTCAATTGCAACACATCTCTTATTTACGGTATCCATGTTTATTTTTAGAGAGATTGTGATACATAAAAAAATAGACGGCATTTTACAATAACATTGTGCGTGTCACAGAAACGGCTGCAGACGGAGGTGGCGGAGGTGCGGTCGCGCGTGCTGGTGCTGCAGCAGGAGCTCGACAACAGCGAGAAGGTGCAGCAGGACTTCGTGCGCCTCTCGCAGTCGCTGCAGGTGATGCACATTACGTTACATTATGACAGAGTATCACTAATCGTTCTAGTTTAAGACCTAGTTTAAGACAAATATCATAAGGGCGGTCATTACTGAACGATAGTTTATAAATATGGTTACATAAGTCTCTTACGGACACAAGGAGAGTGCAGCCGGCTAAATTGATTATCATATTGATCAATGTTATACTTTTTCATAAAAAATATCTAATGAGGCTATTCGGCATACTATATGATTTAAAAAAGTAGCAGAAGTCACGGATTATACGAATTGAGTTATCTCAATAAATAAAAATGTATTATTATAAATAGTTAATAAAAAAACAATCATATATTTTTTTAATTTACCGCGATCTTTCACTGCCAGGTGTTCCGTGACTCACATCATTTGACATATTAAAATTGTATACAGATCTATACTAATGTTATAATATTTGGTCAGGTACAACTGCAGCGGATACGCGAAGCGGACACGGAGGTGCGGTGGCAGCACGACGAGGACGTCAACGAGTGTCCCACTTGTCACGTGCCACTGCAAAATAGCAAGAAAAAGGTACTTTTCTGTTGTAAACACGCCCGCTCGCAAGCACGTCCTACCCGTGTGCGAGCTACTTGCATCCTATTGATTTATACGTATTTGCACATGGGCGGCGAAGATATAGCTGCGAGTTAATTTATGTATGCAGTTGGGATACAACCGTGAAGGCATGGGATATTGCCGGCGTATAAACACGCGGCTAGAATAGCTGCCCGCTTAAGTAACGTCCATTAGCTAAGGGTACAGATATTTCGACTTCTTCTCTCTCTCCTTGGTGAAATGTAGTGAGATTTATTTCGACCCCTATTAACCGCAAACAAAGTTGATGCGGATGATGATGATAAAAAAACCATTTTATCTACACGTGTGGGGTGTCTACAGAAAGGTCTTTAATAATGAAATCGATTGCTTGAGAGATAAGCACTTTCAAAATTGGAAAATGTGTCACGTATCGAAAGTACGTTCGTTGCAGGTGCACTGCCGGCACTGCGGGCGCATCTTCTGCGCGGCGTGCGTGTCGCACGGCGTGCCCAGCGGGCCGCGCGGCGCGCCCGCGCGCGTGTGCTCCGTGTGCCGCACGCTGCTGCAGCCGCACACCGCGCCCTACTTCAGCACCGCGCCGCCGCACTCGCCCGACTAGCGCCCGCACCGCGCCGCGTCCCACACCGACCTATAAAATTGAAATAGCAAACGAGCATGCATTCTATCTAATGGTTAAGTGATCATGGCCGCCGCCACGGCAGCAATCTTAGTCCTCAAGAATAGCAACGCATCTATGATCGACTTTAGATAGAATTTGCTTAGAGATATTCTCGAATGTCAATCACGACTTACCATCAGATGGACTGCATGCTGATTCGCTACATCCAATTTAGAACCTACGAGCATAAAACCGATGTTGTGCGTTGAGCGTTACGGCAGCGAAATGCTAAGTGTGCTACTAATTCCGGTACACCGGACACGTTGCGCAACCGTATTTCAGCGTTACGACGGGCGATGTGACCAATATTAACTGTGTGGCATTCGGACCTTTGTGTGTCGAACCTAAGAGTCATACTAAGCCCGCACTATCGGAATATATCACCTCAATGCCGTGTATAACTTTAACAATGAAACTGTACTGGTAACAGGTGCATCTGTAACAGTAGAACCAATTTAAAATTAATGAGTCATTCATATTGATTCCCATCATAGAATAACATATTTCCAGACGTCCGACTACATACATCTGGTACAGATAGCTTGTATTACCGGGTACGACTTCTAAGGTAACGTGTAAAAATGACTACATACATCATAAGTACTACACTCCAGTGACGTGACCGCATTCTGAAACGCAAACAACAAAAAATAACAGAATAGAACGCTATAATGGGCCGAAAATTATCAATTAAATCGTGCCACCCTATGTGCACCATATAAATCCAAAAAGATTGATGCCAATTTAAAGTGATATTATTGTGCAGTATAACATAGTTACAATCGTATAAAGAGGGTCTTCTTAATAACTTAACATTTTCGTCCACAAAACCTTACTTCTCCAATGGTATTTGAAATAAGATATTGTAAGCAATAAAAACGTAAAAGTTGGTGTTCGTGGCCTCTGCGACAACACCTTGCTTATAAACCTTCAAATGAATATTAATATAATCCAAATATTGACATCAAATATTTAATATTAGCTTATTTTTTTAACTACATCAATCAATAAACCGGACTTTTTTCATTTTAACTTGTTTTAATATATTGTTTATGAGCTGTTTAACAAACATAACATCTTTAAAGATTAAATTAAATGCAGCTCGAATCTTCCGAGGCAACCAGCGTGAATATGCGTCAAAGAATAATCCTATAGGATTATAAGGCAATATATCGCCTTATAATACAATCCTCACACAATAATTTATAAAATTATTTACTATAAGGCTTTTATTTTATTATTTGACCTATATTTAAAAAAATCGTATCTGTATGTAATTAAATCCTTTTTTTCGTGGTACAAAGACTATATTCATGCCTATTGGGTGCTGAAATGATGAGAAAGTGACGTTTATTGGATTAATCCATTTCAAATGTAAATGTAACATAAGGGCAAGTAGTTAGTGTTATTAGAGTTGTTATTTAATTTTTATTGTAAATGGAATAAGACGCATGCTGCGGAGAAGAGCTGATCATATACACCAAACCCTGTGATTGTACCATAATCTTATTTATCTATTGGACGCTAACTAACTCATCCCTGCAGTGCGCGTCTTGATGAATGTAAATATGTGAACAAAAATAGTTTTTGTTAATCTAGTATCCAATGTAGATAGTACGAATTTTAATAAGTTGGTAACTAGAATGGATAATGATAGTATCACAACTCACACCAAATCGTTTCTTTTTTGTGATGGTAGACTGAATGAAAGGAGCATGCAGCCCACCTGATGTTAATTGGTCAGTGACGCATGTGCACGCATAGACGACCTTAAATAAGACAGATAGACTTTAGTATTGTACTATGACAAATAAGTTATTGCCTAAACCACTAACTTGGAACAAGATATCTGAACAACTGCGTTGCTACTATAAGCTAGAAATAGGTGTGGCAGTCATACTGTGGCGAATGATCTGCAGAGTGAAAGGATTAGGCTGGATTTAGCGCGCAAATGTATAAGCAACGTGTGTAATACGAAAAGGCTCGCTACAAGCGTACCGCTACGTCGCTAGCAAGGTCCTTCTGTCGAATTCTAGTCGGATATAAGGGCGTTTAGTGCCAAGATGGGCGAGCGATTCTACGCACGCACACATCGTCAACAATTTATCGTGGTTTAGCAATTTCTAAAATAATATGTATTCTTAACTTTACACGGCTAAATTTGCTGTCAGCTAAGCACTAAACGTTCATACACGACCGACGCTTAACGTGTATGGTACGCGCTAGTCCAGACTTAGATGATATTGTTATTTACGAGCGTGCCACCCGAACTTTGTCAAGTAAATCTGTATTTCGTGGTCTCATGTTGTAATGAAAATTTGACCCAACCCTATAAGTTTTGAAGAGCTTCCAGTGTTGTTGCTGCTTTGTTGATATGTTTTATTGATTTTATAG
This sequence comes from Cecropterus lyciades, assembly GCA_002930495.1. Lineage (NCBI taxonomy): Eukaryota > Metazoa > Arthropoda > Insecta > Lepidoptera > Hesperiidae > Cecropterus > Cecropterus lyciades. The sequence continues at coordinate 53,642 of MOOZ01001090.1, forward strand.
ATTTTAAATTAAACTTAATTAACGAGTGCAATCCGTTGATTTATGAAAATTAATTTATTATGTCCATTAAGTTCATATTTAACGTGCATCCAAAAAGTAAACATAAATGCATTTATATCTATGATGTACAAAAATAATTAATTGTTTAAATCTGAATAAAACCGAAAACGAGTTGAATAATTTGGTCTTCACCAGCAATTTATGCGAACAATAAAGCTAAATGGTTATAGCCAGCTGTAGACATTTCTATTGATACGTTATTGATAATTTACGTACATGCATCATTGCAGATGTTTTATTTATAATAATATATTTAGCCATGTTGGTTTCACTTCAAGTTTTAATGTTTAAATATGGACCAAACAAATGTAAACATTGAAATATATGTGCATATATAATAAGATTCGTTTCAATTGAAAATATTGGAATTGTTAACTGACCGCATGTGGTCGAGTGATAATAATGATTTACTGAGAACATTGGCGCTTACCTGTTATACATAGGATAGTTAATCCGTATTGTAATATAGATTATATTTTATTGTAAATAAAGAGGTCGATATAAATGATTGTTTCTTTTATGATAAAGATGTTAATTTATTTGTGTAAAAACATTTAAGAAGGAGAAAAATAAAACACAATATTAATCCATAGACATTGTTATAACTTAACACTTACAAATCATTTTTATATGTAAATAATTATCTGAATGTAATGATGATGAAGACACCTAGTCGTGGTAGCTCTCGAGGCTGAGCGTGTACACGTCACTCACAAGGCAGTCGGCCGGCTGGAAGTTAGGAAATAAATATTATTATATATTTCAACACAATTATTAGCATTTACCTATTTATTTTATTATTTATTTATTAACATATTAGGGGTTACATAACACGAAAACGTTTGCAGGCGTCATGGCGTCCGCTGGTGATGTCACGCCTTAACATTGCACAGAAAACTTCAAGCTAATTGCAATGCTTAGATAAAAATGAGGTCATTCGCTCTGAAAAGTTTCGCGTTTCAGTTAATATGAACGACTGCTTATTTCAACTTTTATTCTTTTAAATATAATTCATCTTGAGGTTAAAGGTGGTACAATTTGTGGAACTACATTATTTTTACACTAAAACAATTTATTTGATTCTTTGATACTGTCATCGTTTCTATTGCATCCAACGTCACTGATTTTATAATGAATAGTACGAAAATATTTTTGATCTTACAACAGATGGGATCATGTTTTTAATGAATCGTAGGACAGACAACCGATGGGGTACATGAGTCCTCGAATGGAGACCACGTCTGGGCAAAAGGAGTACAGGCCACCCCCCGACCAGGTGGACTGATGACCTGAAGATAACCGGTGGGCTACCGCTGGATTCAGATGGCGCAGGACCGGTCGGAGTGGCGCCTATTAGGGGAGGCCTATGTCCAGCAGTAGACTTTCAAGGGCTGATGGATGGATGGATATAATTTCATAATAATAAAAGTCGAACTAACTGCTTAAGAGCGGTTACCTCCGAGCAAATGCCGATGAGCGCGTCGGCGCACCCGTAGAACTCCTCTTTGAGCGAGATGACGATGGTCTGCAAGTTGCCCTTCTTGGAGCGGATGTAGGACGCCACCTTGCCGATGTTGGTGTTGTCCAGCGCCGCGTCGATCTCGTCCAGCAGGAAGAACGGCGCCGGCTGGTAGCTGAAAACACAATTACAATGTTAATTTAGAATACTGAATTTAATTTATGAATATTTGGGCTACGCTCACAAATGTTTGCAGTAAAAACGCTTCAAAACTGAAAAAAAGGTTCCAAAGTGTAACCTTTTATTGTTCTGGGAACGGACGTTTTACAACAAATTTGTTACTAATGAATACAAAGTGAATAACAAAAAATACATATTCATTTAAATTGAGTTTGTATTAAAAATGTTTTCGTGAAATATTACACAAGATACCCAACAAAAGTTGCCTTGCTAAGCAACTTTGTACTTTACTTTCGATAATGTTATTTTCGGAGATTTTTTAAATTCAACTGTGGCAATAGTACAAATACTGTCACTGTCACTATAGTCAAAGTTAGAAATGAAAGTTGATAAAGTTATACTTATTTTATGGATCGTACCTGTGGATGGCGAAGAGTAGCGCGAGCGCGGCCACCGTCTTCTCTCCACCAGACAGATTGGACATTGGCTGGAATCGCTTGCCGGGCGCCACGCAGTTGTAGTTGATGCCGTCCAAGTACGGCTCCTCAGGGTTTTCTGGGCCGAGGAAAGCCTGCGCGGACTGATTCATGGCCAGCGCCTGCCGAGACATAAAAAGTAAGGGTACAGAAACCAGCCCACGTTGATAAAAAATTTTTAGTATTATATGAAAACAGTTCCAGTAACGTGCTTACATGAAGTCAATTCCCGAATGCAAACTGGCCGCATTTGAATATGTCTAGGCGAAGTCCGCAACCTCCAGTGACTGACCTACATGTTATAAATCTCTTACGTTGCAACAAAACGTAAGAGATTTATAACATTTCAGAGTCACTGTAATACTTATTGACTCTTTTGTGCTGCGTAGCGTTTTGGTGCCGTCATTAATTAGGCTAAAACACTTTAGGTACTTTAACCATCGCTGGCTGCCTACAGCTAATATATGTTAAAAGAGATTACAAAACACCTCGAAGTAATGCATGTGTTAACTCACCTTATAAATAGCATCTATTTCGTTGGCCACATGTTCGAAACAGTCTATGAACTTATCGTGACGCTCCTTCTTTACCTGCATATGATATATTGAAAATGATTATTGTTGAAAATTGATTACTTGTGTAATTGATACAATTCCATTATAATATCAATGAAAATACCTTTTCAAAAGCTAGCTTAGCTTTATGTGCCCGTTTACGCGCGGCCACGAAGGCTTCATTAGTTGCATTCACTTTCTCTCGCACTTCATTGAGTTTTTGCATTGCCTGAAACATTATATATATAAGATCAGAATCACTCGATCGATCGAGTTGTGTTTTTTTCGCCATTCCAACTTTAAAACCGTGAGCAAAATATGTCCATACCCGCATGTTGGGCGCCTGTATCTTGTCGACGGTGTTCTGCAGCGAGTTGATGGCCTTCTGCAGCTTGTCAGCCTTGCGCTTGATCTCGTCCGCCTCCTCCAGCTCCTTCAGCGCCTCGGGCAGCCGCCGGTAGTCCACGCGGATCCTGTACGCACAATTAACCTTACATTTCTTTATTTGTATTATAGTTATTACACTTATACTACGAGTTATTAACTATTTTTTAAAATTACACGTGTTTAAACATATAAGTACTAAACATTGCGTAGTTAGCCATAGCTACTGACAGATTTTTAAATACTGATTTATCAGGATGTACAAAGGAGGGAGGAACAGAACCCAAGAAGGGTTCTGGTCATTCCCTGTCACACTAGTTATCAAATGCATATGACAAAAATAGAAAGTCCTCGCATCAGCAAATTGCATATATTTGCATAAAGCATAGTTTGGAGGTCTAAAAATAAGTTTTTGTCGACATTTCAATATTTTTTAGAATTTTTGTCTGTATGTTTAAAATTGCATCGAACTGAAACTACCGAATTTAATGTTATGTTATTATTTTTTTCATTTCTTTCTAATGCTGATGATAACCAAAATGGCAATGGAAAAGGTAATGAAATAATTATATTGAAAAAGAACCACTTTTAAACAAGACATAGACTTACCTGGACTCTCGCTGATACTGCTGCGTGGTGGACATAGAGGATGGCTCCGACTCTCCCTCCGCCGTGTCGTCCAAGTTACCCTCCAGCAGTGGGATTACTATGTCGTCAATCTGTATAATACACGAATTAATAACTTTATAAAGTGACATATTTCATGTCTGATACGGACATAGGTAAACATTTTTTATTTAATATAAATAATAGGTTGTCATTTTTTTTTTAACTTTTTTTTCGTTAAGTATAACAAAAATGGTTCGGTCACAGTAATATAAAATCATTGCATAATGACATGCGTATTATGATGATGATTATATAAAGTGTCAGAACGCGTAAAATTATATACTTAAGTGCTTCCATCGAGTTCAAGAGGGGCATAGAATTTTAGCAATAGAAATAATCTACCCTCCCCTTCCCCCTTCCAGTCCTTTTCAACTATGTTCTTTTAGAGAGGCGGCAAAATTTAAGAGCCTTATTTTATTCCCTTTAAGCACCCTTCAGCCAGGTCAAGCTACCCGACCCCAGTGTAAAGTATATTAAAGGCGGTAGGTATAGTCTCCGAGTATTGACCTTGCACTGGCGCAGTATGTTGTGTCTGTCGGAGCGGCGGCTCTCGATGCGCGCCTCGATGCTGGCGATCTGCTTCTGCACCGACTGGATGTCCTTCGTGATGTTCGCCACGTCCTTGCGGGCCTATGGGAGTATATTTTATATGTTTAATACAATTTTTCGTGAGTATAATGATATGTACTGCTACTAATACTTAGTAGCAATTAATGCATATTGTTAATAGAATCGATTAAATTAAAATTAAAATTTTTATTAGTTTTATTTATCAATTTAATTTACTTTTAGTTATTATTACAATTCATTTGAAAGACTCTTTTTATTATTAGCCATTCCTTATATACGCATTTAATATTTATTACCCAAATAATGTAAAACTATTTTTACAATCAATACAAAATAAATTGTTATGTCATTTCCAACGAGCCACGAAACATTGCCCTCTTGCATTTTTAGCGTGATGCTGCATACATTAACGTTGACCGGTAAAAACAAAAGTATGTGTTTGACCTTATAAGGCTATTATTATTTCTTAATTTCGCTGCAAATTGCAACAAAAGTGAGAAAAAATAAAGAATAGTTAAAAAAGTATAAGAAATTATAATTAAAACGGAATATTTAAAAATAAATAGTAAAAAAACGGGCTCATTATTAATAAAATATATTATTTTGAATATATTTACTTAACATTAAGTTGACCAATTTATGGTTACGAAATCGAACTCTTAAGGCAGAGCGGTCACTCACGGCGAAGTGAACGCTAAACGCGCGCCTAGCGAATGTTTAGTGTGACTCACGGCGGTGACGGCGTCGTCGGCGGCGTCGAGGCGCGCGCGCGCGGCGGCGCGCTCGGCCTTCAGCGCGTCGGCGCGGCGCAGCTCGCGGTCGATGTCCTGCCGCTGCTTGGCCTCCGCCTGCCGCCCCGCCTCCAGCTCGTCCTCGCCGTCCTGCACCGTGCGCTCCCACCGCGTCACGTTCTCTGCGACACGTGCCCCGCTACACGACGAGATCGACCTCCGGGTCCGATCGGACCCGGAGGTCGATCTCGTGACCCATGGATTATTTCGATTCCTTGATATCATCCCCTAGGCTCGGCTCATCGGCTAGGCTCCCCATGATACCGTGGATTACGATCGTAAACTTCGATACAAATTATAGATGAATACTAGCAATATTGGATATTATCTATGAAATCGAAAAAATCCATTAATGTGAGACATATCTTAATGATATTAAAAATACCACGATAGATTAAAATATTAGAATAAAATAAGAAACAAAATAAACACTCACTTTGAGTGTCTCTCGATCGCTCAAACTCTAAATTAGAAGCGATACGATCAATCTGCGCCTCGAATTCCATGCGCCGCTTGGCGCGCTCCTGCTGTGCTCGCAACTCACGCTCTTCGTATTGCCTGCACATTGCATCGTAAATAAACAAGTATATTCGCCCTACTTATACAGCCTACAAGGAGCATGCAAGGTCTATAGCCACCTTTTAGGCCCACTTCTACAGATTTTTAGTTAAATATCTACATAGTTAAACAATGTGGATTCGATTTAAAAATAAATGTATGACCACTAATGGCTCAGACTTATTCACGTATATGTGCTGGAATGCATGTTAAGGCAACTGACTATGTTTTTATTATTAAATTGCAGTATTTAATTGATAAAAAAATGGAGTATGACCCAGACTTGGAACACACCCTATGATTATTATGAATGCCAGTTTTCCGAATTAATCCGACTGCACCTTCAATCAAATATGTATTAGATTAAAGGTTACGCCTCAAAAAAGGCAAGAGAAATAAGAGCACAAATGAAATTGTGGTCTTATTTGGTTTCAGTACCGTCCAACCATAGCCAATGAGCGGACGCGCGGACGGAGCGCTATAATGCTTCAGTATGCTCTTAAGAATTGTGAAAATAACCACCGTAACAGTGAGGTTTCAGAAGGAGTGTCTCTCTTTAGAAAAGTACATGTTAGTTTCAATTTTACGGTACTTAAAAATCTTTATTTAACAAATAATAATATTTCGTCGTCTGGCCAATATTCGACGATAAACAACCAACAATCTCGCCAAACATTGGTTGTTCTGGAATAAGGAATACATGAAGTAGTTATGTTTTAATTTTTATTGTAATTGTTATAATTACATACCGAGGGTTCCGGGCCATTTATAATAAGCGATATTGTTAGCGGTTTTGAGATACATATTCATTTGGGTCTACTTTGACTATAAGTTAATTGATATTTATTTATTGATATTAACTTAAACATATTTATTTATTTAGTTTATATCGAGGCTAGAAAGCGTAATTGTTTTAAATCATACATATGCAAGTGTACACAAGATAGAAAAAGTTTTAGAAATAAAATCATCTATACAAATATAAATGAAATGACGTTTATTAGAAGTGCTAAAATTCTAAAACGGCTGGACCGCTTTGGCTGCTTTTAGTTTTAAATTATTTATACAAGTCCAAGAAAGGTTTAAAAGGTGAGAAAATATAAAGTAATAAGACGGAAAATAGTCAAAGCAATAATTTTATTTTCCCATACAACCTACTCGTACCTGTCAAACTTTAAGCAGGGTTTATAAAACTTAGTGCTTGGCTTTCTGGCTAGAAATAATGAAAAACGTATTTAAAAAATCAACCCCTAAGGGTTTAAAATAGGGGATGGAAGAGTGTATGAAAGTATTCTTTTTAACTTTATGTAACTAAGTATTTAGCTATCTAGGTAAAAAAAAATGACATACACATTAATTAATAAATGAAGAATTAGAATAAATTTGTATAGCTGAATGTCACAACTCATTTATTACACCTAGATGAGTTGTGACTGTCATTAGGGGTCAGAGTTCTCATTAGTGCAAAATAATCAAGCCCAAACTCTAGGTAACTGTTGTAAGTCGTTGAGGGGTTCCCTCATCTATCTTTCCGCTCCATCATGAGATCGACTCCAGACCTTCATTAAATTATAGTGGTTTAAAAAACTTAATGAAAAAAATATAACAAAAAGTAGATATCGCCTTCTACGCCACAAAAAAGGAGAAAATAATTTAAATATATTTTGGGTTAGTACATATTGCATAATCCCGAATTTAGCGCTCAACATATTTCGCTAGATAACGACGACGAATCTTATGTCCCATAAGTACATGAGCGCCGACCATCCTATATAAAACGCTACAGCTCAACCTAATCCTAAGCCATAGACTATGTATATTCCTGCATCATCAGTGTTTTAGATATATAGATAGACAAATTGTTTTAGATTTCATCACATTTCTCTGCGTAGGAACCTATTATGTAAGCAACAAATGCCAAACTCATATGTTTAAAGCAAGTTGTACACATACATTATCACGGTTGAAGATATTTTTATTACTATTTTAATTTAAAACATACCTCACAGGAAGGTACAACTCTTTCATGGTTATCATTAAAGAGTTCAACCTTCCTTCATCAGCTTAGCACCATGAGGTGATGACGACTGTATACAAATATCGTAATAGCTTTAGAAATTATATGAAAAACATTAATGCCTACAACATTTGAGGGTTGTGTTGCCTTTAAGTTCCCTGAGATTCCGTCATCAGATCTTAATTTGATGCCTAAACTAAACTTTGTTGCCTAATCTGACTAAACTTTAATGCAAAACAATAAGGTTGGCTTTTATGTAAATCCTTGTATGACATAAGCCATATTTTGCATTTCTGTATATATCGTAATACATACTGTACTATAGCAAACTCCTGCCACTTTTTGGAGCTCCGTTTGTGTGCATATATGTTAATCTAGTACCTATTTGATCGAAGAACTGCACTCATCATATCCAAGCATGAATAACGGTTAACATGTAGGCCCCCCATACATTCATGTATGAAATAATTAGTTGTAGACAAAATACATTTATATTAATTTATATTTAACTTCATGTATGTATTCAAACTGACCGTATGTTGGCAACGCCGATGTCCCGGCAGAAGCCGCGGAACACGACGTCCTCCACGTTGTTCATGTTTTCCTTGATCTCTTGGATCTTCAAGTCGCGCGCGTGGATCGTACGCTCGATTTCCTCGACTTGCGGCTAGAGTTATAAAAAAATAAACTACTTTCTGTACATCTAACTATTAACTGATGAGAAAACTTTGACGACTTGAAACCATAAAACAATATAATACCAGAAGACAGCTTGTCAGAGTATTAAACACATAATATATTACTGGATCATGTTGTAGTAATATAATATTAGAATTTTATATGCCATAAACAAGTGAATCATTAAAAAAAGTAAATTCTTTCTTGATTTAAGTAGTAATTTTATATATTTATTTCAATATATCACAAACTCACCCCAAACATATCAATCTTGCGTTCGAACTCCGCTATTTCTGCGTCTAGCGCCTTGATTTGTTTCAACTGAAAAAAAAATACATTAGTTATAATTTCTTTCAAAAATTACAATACAACATAGATACGACAGATAAATACATACAGTTGTATCCCTGTCAGTCAATGCGTACTTAAGACGAGACTCGAGACCGCGAATTTGAGAGTCTACCGTTGTTAACTCCGATTCCTTTCGAGATTTCTTCATCGATTCACGAAGTTCCTCCGTCAATTTTTCCTATAAATGGAAGAACAATATAGAATATCTATTTATTATTAAAAATACTAATAAACATAAAAGTAATCCAACAATGAACCTTCTTGGCCTTAAGCTGTGATAGGTGTTTTTCGTCCCACCGCTTGGCCTTCCGCGCCAGGTCCAGAGAACCCCCGGATATGATGCCCGACTTCTGGTAGAACGTCCCGTCCAACGCCAGAGCCTATGAATTTAACAAGGTTGAGATAGGATTTCTTTTTGGTGTGTATATTTATTATTTAAATGATAATGTTATAATCTTCACTTTTGAAAAAGACATGTGTATACATGTTTGAAATAAAGCTTTTTCAGATTTCATATATATTTGTATAAATATATATGAAATCTGAAAAAGCTTTATTTCAAACATGTATACAAACACAACACATGTCTATGCGAACGTGCATTTAAAAGTTATTATCACACAAAAATTAAAAGTATATTTTTCAATTTGTAAGAATTAAATCACAATATTTTTAATGGGATAATGTTGTTTTTAATATCAGGTTGAACATAACGTCGTAGCGCGGCAATTCGCTACGGCTACGACTCAAATCTTCTCACCGAATCCATATAATTTCGGTAACTATCTTACATATCACGGGACATTTTTTTTATAGTATGAAAGTAGCAAACGAGCCTGCAGCCCACCTGATAGTAAGTGGCTACTGCCGCCCATGAACATCTGTAATCAACCCTAGGTAAGTTCAAAGTCTCACCTAAGGTTAGCCACAGATGCGTTGCTACCCCTGAGGACTAAGATGGAATGCCTCGGAAAAGTATGACTCCCTTACCACACCCTTTAGACCAGAACACAACAGCGCATAAAACTGTTGTTATGAGGAAGAAATAGGAGTGCTTCCGGAGTCGAACCACAAAGAGTACTCTACCAGCTTACATACAAAAGTAAAAGCTAAATTCTTCAATAACTGACACCAGCTTATACGTCTCAGAGACACAAAATGTCAAGTGTTAGCGTTACTGACGTCATATCTGCTGTTCTTGGTGCGGTCGAGGTCGTATGCGACGCGCGAGGCGTCCTCGGGCGTCTCGCAGACCAGCGCGTTGTTGGTGACGAACAGCACGGCGCGGTGGATGGCGGCCGGCTCGAACCGCAGCACGTCGAACAGCAACTTCACGTTCTTCGGCTCCTTTATGTCACTGTAATACATAATAATTAATAAAATTACACAGTATGTCTACAGACTCTGCATCAACTAAAGCTACACCATGAGGGGTGATCCTCGATGTTAAAAATAATTTCCTTTTTCTACATAGTCTCCAAGAAATTAAACGTATTGAACGTTTAATTTAACGAAAAAGCTAAAAAATTTGGAAAGCGTCAATGCTTTCTACATTCTCTACACTCATAGCCCTCACTAGGATTTTTTCCCATGTCGTGAGTGCCATGGATACACAAAGACTAATACACAAACACCCAAACCCAGAACAAAATCTAAACTCATCATTCAGATGTCAGTCTGGCCGGGGATCGAATCCGAGACCCACTGCATGTCAAACCGATATGGTGACAGCTCCATCATGTGACTTCATAGTCACCTCTTCAAGTAAGCGGGTGTTCTAACTTAATCATACATTTTGAAGTTACACAACATATAACTTACATACATTATACAAGAACAAAGTTACACGCAAGGCTTGTAACATAAGTGGACAAGCATGACGTTGAAGAAATATTTTTACCAGTATCTTAACTAAATATTACATAGCGTAGTGAGAACGAAAGGGACAGAAATAAAATTTCGGCATTTTTAGTTAAATACTTCAAACTACTACTAACAGAGTAAGTCTCCTAATAAATTATTAGCGTTAATTATGTTAAATGGGCAAACAAACCCTTCAATAACCGCACGCTTTAAGAAACCGCCGAAAATGTGAGCATTTTGTTATCTCCTATAAATCCTTATGACGTGTGGATACCAACCGTAGCCTCTCTCGCAGCGGTTTAGCCTGTATGTAGTCGAGCGGCAAGAAGGTCTCCGGCTCCAGCATCCGCTCCTTCAGCACCTGGATGCAGCGGCGCGCGGTTTTCTCCGTGTCCACCACGATCGCCTCCATGTACTTGCCCAGCACCTTCGTGATGGCCACGTTGTAACGCTTGTGCGTCGGCTGGCACATGTTTATCATGCGGTCGTACTGCAATCGTGAATTGGGAAATAGTATGTGAATTTGAATAAAATTATTTTTCCTGTAGGATACCCTACCATTTGAGTATTAGAAAACGCAAAAAACACGGTATAGTTTTCTTCTAAATGCATCTAGCAACAGAAATATTCAGTGCATTTGTACGCATAGACACTGTAACTCCACATTACTCTCAGATTTTAACTACATAACTAACCAGTAAAGACGTTATATCAGAAGAATGTGTTTCCTTGTCAACCTGAGGTCCTCTCAGCACGTTCCGTTCATCAAAGTACTGTTTTGATATAAAATATATAAGTTGTTGCTGTCGTCAACCCATTGCTGGGCAGAGGTCTTCTCACAGACAGAGAAGTTATAGTGTCTCACTAGTATCGTAGAGATTAGACTAGACTTCATACTTATGGCACCTTTTTTAAATAATTCTGAGGTGGGCCACACGATGCTTTTCTTCCCTTAATCATCCACTAACAATAACATATAAAATCGTTCCTTAAAGTGGAATTTAGCTCAAGAGAATCGGTCCTTCAAGCCGGACCGTGTATGCAGGCACGCACCACGCCGGGGATGTCCCGCTTGAAGTTCTCGACGATCTCCTGCTTCTTGCGGCGGCGCGCCTCCTCGTGCTTGTCGACGCGCGCGTCGCCCAGCTGCGCCGCCACCTCCTCCAGCGCCGACTGCAGCGCCGCCGCCTTGCCGCGGCACGACCCCACGTCCGCCTGACACACGACACTCCAAATATTACTGCCATGACCCTCGAGTGATTAGTCTCGCATAGTAATTGTGCACGTTATGAATACGGCCTTTTTGTAAATCATACAAACATGCATGTGCACGTATGCGATGAGCACTAGCAGCATTATACTACATATAATTTTACACATTTACATTAATGTGTAAAATTATATGTATAGTATAATGTATATAATAATACATTTACGTTTACACACCAACATATATGAGGTAACATTTATGAGTTTCGATTCAAAAGATAACTACAATTTAGTTAGTTTTTAAAGTCGAAAAAACTACATTTGTAATGAATATGTACCTATATGATTTTAAACTAATATTATCGCGAATTTCATATACTTTAATATGTTATGGGTACTCACGATATGCGGTTTTGAATTTCTTTGTGCGATATTTCGACCCAGTTACATGGATCATGGTCACGGTGAAACTGCGGTGGTGGGGATAAACCGTTGACAAGCACTAGTAGTACATTAACCTATCTTTTTTTTTCTCTTTATTTGGGATAGTAATAGCTTATTATCTATACATATATGCACATACAAAATTACTTCAAACAAAAGCCAATTATAGTTATAAGAGTTAGTTATGATAGTTAAAAGAATTTCAAAACCGCATATCGTGAGTACCCGTAACATATTAAAAATATGTTCATTTATTTTTATAAAATTGTAATTTTGATTATCCAATTTTCTTTATTGTTCTTTACTTCTTGCAAATGTATTATACATTTGCAAGAAGTAGTAAGAAGTAAATGTGTAGAATTTTTGTTAACGATCACAAACCTGCAGTTCCGCGCGCAATCGCTTCTGCTCCTCGAGAGACTGCTCTGAGCTCTTGATGTGCTCGTTCAATTTCTCCACTCGCTTCATAGCTTCATTTCGCTCATGACCCTAAAAATATAAAAATGAAATTGAATATAATTCTGTGCCACTAGTGATAGGGAGTATAAATCTGGTAAAATGAAACTACAAGACGGGTAAATAAAGTCCGATTTTTTGTAAATGGCAAAACTCAGACTTACACCCCTTTTCACTAGTTGCACTGTTATATTTACGAGTTGCATAGATCTGTTCCATATTATACCTTGAAAGAAAATCCATTTTTTTACATAAAACTTACACTAGATGTTTCCGTCATTATTTTTAGTGAGACTAATTTAAATAGAACCACATCCTATCGGAAGTCTGACCTTCTGCCGATGCTTGTTCTCGACCTCGCCCTTACGGCGCATTTCATTGTCGAGGCGGTCCTGGTCAGCCTTCTGCTCGCGGTTGACGGAGTCCAGCTCCTGCAGGTAGCGCGCCGCCTGCCGGGACGCCTCCATCTTCAGCTCCTCGTACTCTCGGATCTGGAATGTGTCACTCGGATCATACTTTCATTCGATACTTGTACTTGCTCTAAATGTACTGTCATTTTATACCTGAATACTTAATGATTTATTTTATATGTTTTAGTTTCCGCGCAATTCTCTTATTATTGTTCTTTTATAAGAACCTTCTCCTTTCAATAACAAACAGGACAAAAAAGAATAAACGAAATCGGTCCAGCCGTTCACGCGTGATGCCCTGAACAAAGGAAAGAAGGATTCATGTATGTAAAATACCTATATAGATTTATAATTAATAGGCCTGGTTATTCGTAGTTTACAAGATTTTTTTTTGTGTTTTTTATATAGTAATAAATGTAACTATTGGTATACGTAGTAATTATTTTTATGCAACAATGGAATTAACAACTAACTTGAGCCTCCTCTAGATGTACGTCAGCGCGGGTGTGGCTGGTGCCGACGATAGTTTGCTCCCAAGCAGCCTTTTGTTCTTCTATTTCACGAAGCTCCTCTTCTAGTTTCCTAAAAGACAAAAAAGAGGAGATATCAGAATCCCTAATTAGCACTTTTGTGAGTATTTTTTTATCAACATTTGTGTAATGTGTCAAAATAAGTTTAATTTCAAATATTGTGTAAAGTTATTTATCCCTATGGAAAAGCTAAAACTTTCCATAATTAAATAAACTGCCACCTTCGTGCCATGAAGATTCATGGCATTCTTTATAGATTAAAGAACACACCACATATCCCAGAACATGTCATGATAAGTAATAACTATGTACCTGATGTCTGCCTGATGTGCTTCATGAGCTTTCTTGGCCTGTTCTAATGTCTTGATAGCACTCTCCAGTTTCTTCTGAGTGTGCGTCACACGCTCCTTTGCTTTAATGAATGTTGGTCGTTTCTTCGACACTTCAGCTTCCTGTGGAAATAAACATATTTTGCCCTGTAATATCTGGAGGTATTTTTACTGCTGGTGACTGCAACAATATGTAAAAATTGTAAATATGGTTATTATGGACTGTACAGTCTTTTACAGACCCAGTAAGAATTTAAAAACAGCAGACCTTTACTAGTAGAAAAGGCACCATAATGTCGAGAATGTTTGCTAGCTTCCATCTATTTGCCTTCTGTGGTCCACTGCTTAACATAGAACACAGGCTCATATGGGGGTGTTGCCAATAGTCACTGTGCCTGGCATGCTTGTTAGAGTAGGTGTTAGTGATACACAGAAAAGAGCTGCTGCCCATGTCCTGGGTTCTTACCGAATCTACAGGAATCGTGGGAGTAGTGTTATTCATGACCAATGTCACAATGCACAGCGGTTGTGTATCTTATACACAACTGACACTGAACCCTTACCACTTCTCTGATCTCCTGCTCAATTTTGGCAACCTCGCGCTGGGCAGTGCCTGCCTCCTTTTTCTTCTCTTTCAAGGCATCTTCTGCCTTCTGCCGCTTGCTCTCCACCTTGGTGAGTTCCTGCTGCTTGTGTTGCAGTTCCTCTTCGTTTGCCTGGATATCCTTCTCATTGTGGTAAAGGTGGAAGAGCTGCAGCTCCACTTTTTGTTGTTGCTAACAAATCAAAAATATTATTAAAAAATATATATATTTCGTTCATTTAATTGATATTGCAATTTGTTTGGCGATTTATTTTATTGATTAAAAAAATAAACATGCAAAAAAAATGGAATGAATTAAAATATGAATTACTTTCATGTTCAAATAGGATAATGTGTAATGTTCCCTACAGTGCATATTTTTTTAAATGTTTTGTAAGGAAGATAATGGATATTTATACATTTTAATTTCAGTTATGCTTGAATTTAAATTAACAATGATAGTTAAAAATAATCCTCATTCAAAATTGCATCTCACCAGTTCCTCCTTCAATCTAGTATACTTCTCAGCCTCCTCCTTCTCAAACTTGGCCTCTTTCCGCTCGGCGGCCACCCCTTTCTTTTTCTGATATGAGAACTGGGCTTCTTCGTCAGCGCGATTCACCTCTGCACGACAAGCTTCGTATGCTTCTTTAAGTACACCAGACCTAGAAAATTAGTTTCATAAGTTTTAGAAAATTTTAATTCATAAAGTACTAGTGACCCCTTTATACACAGATCAGTTTATCTCTCTTTCTACTAGTGAACTTTATGAAAATCTATTGCGAAGATTAGAAGAGGGCAGAAAAGTCAGACAGCAGAGGGTCACCATGTTTTATACTATACAAATATAACTATGTAATACTTAATAATTATTTAATTAGATTGGCATTAAAATGTTTTTTTTTCTAAATATTAATTTAAGTAGACACCTAATTTAAACATAGACTAGTTTCATCAGTGAGTAAAAATTGAAGACAAAGTTTGAAACCTAAACACAAAGAAATGTTTATTTAAGAGACTATATAAAATTAGTAGAAAATTTTAACCCACAGTGGGTGATCTACAAAATATATACTATAAAAAATCTATACTAATATTATAAAGCTGAAGAGTTTGTTTGTTTGAACGCGCTAATC
>MOOZ01001090.1:89607-101002 GCA_002930495.1 Cecropterus lyciades
AGAAGATGAGGAGAAAATGTTGGAAAACGCTGATGGGTCCGTGTTATATAAGTACTTCGAGGTGCAGGCTCCTAGCTTCCTTTAGCAGTACGCAGATCGGACTAATAAATTATATAGAGATGGTATAGGGCTCTCGATTGTGAACTAGTTCGGTGAAGTGAACCCAGTGGGCGACGACGGCGGCATGGCGGGTGGGGGCGTATGACTACAATGCAACGAATACCTGTCACATTTAAACCATTTGCCAATTATTGGTCATTGATTGACTTTCAAAAGCAATCGGTAACAAATAACTTTGTTAAAAAATAAAACAAAAAACCCGACTGCTAATCACGAACACATACATTTAACAAATATATAAATATACATTCATACATACGCTCGGAAAACATTTCCTTCCTTTTGGCAGTCGTGTAAAAATAAGGCTCCATGAGAAATTCAGGCAATCGAAAAACATCAAAGCGCTCTATCAGAAATTCTATTAATATATTTGTTTTGAAGGTTTAATCAACTCAATTTTGCTTTTTCTCTCGTCCAAATATAGTCACGAATATCTACTCAATTTATTTGGTATGGAATGATAGTCACCCATTGCTCAGCCAAATGGGTAAACAAGCCATTAAAGATATATATTACGGCAATAACCTTTTTGCTTGCAAGAAAGTTGCCCTACGATGATGAATATCTTTACTTTACCGTAAAACTAGGTAAACAACGTTCTCTGTTGTGAAATGGAGAATATATTCTCTTTATGTTTTTGGACTTGCCAATTCGATGTGTAGGTACATCGTGTATCCCATGTAGAATATACGTACTTATTCATACATAGATATATAATATGTAGAAGATATGTTTCTTTATTTTAAGGTATAGCTGATACAATATAAAGCAATAGGGTTTTAGTGGCAAAATGCACCACAAACAAGTTGAACCTCCATATCCAAGAGTGCCTACTTACCGGCGCATTAAGGCTCTTGCGAAACTAGCAAAACAGCATCGAGTGGTCCACAAATAGACACGTTGTGAGCACGCCGCAACACTCCCATCGTTGGAAGTTCGCTATTTATGTAAGCCCGATGCCCATCGGACGCCGTAACGCTTTCAACCGGTTACTTATGCGCCTTAATTCTAAAAATAGCAACAACCCTCGTACTTACATAATTATTATTGGTCGGAGGCTGTGTTTCCTTCCCTCGCCGCCGCCCGCCGCTGCCGCCCGCCGCCGCCCGGGCCGCCCGCGCCGGCAGTCGGGGACCGGCGNNTGCAGCCCTCGAGCCTCTCCAGCGACACTAATGCGATACTCCGGGAGTGCACCATATAATTATTACTCCCGCGCCAAAACTCACTACAATATACGTTATTCAACGGTCGGATTTTTGACGTGCTGTATCTACAGCCTTTGATTAAAATATGTAAAGTTAATAAGCTGTTAACAGTATATTGATAGATTAATACTGAAACCCATGTGAATGTGGATAACGACGTTGCAGTTGGCACGAGAGGCATTACGATAGGACGATGTCGGTCAAGCCAACAGCTGTGGCAGCAAAAGGTAACATTTAATACTAGATCTTGTTTCTATTTGTTTCTGTATATTGACAATCAATAAGGGAAACATGTATTAAAACACTGTAGGTACAAATAGGTACGTTACACTAAGGATCATATTAACAATGATTTCGACGTATAATCTGCAGGTACTATACCTTATGACTCTTAATTAATTACTTACTGTAGTAACTATAGTAAGTTATATAAAGTAAGAGCATCCATGCATCAGCCTTTTCAGTCCTACTGCTGGACATAGGCCAAGAGCAATCAAAATATATTTACGTCAAAGTACCGAAACGCCCTTTAATTTTTTCCCGCTTGGGTTAACTCGTGCAAAGACTGGCTGGTACTGATGTTACAAGCCGATAGCTTAAGATTTGGTATTGCTATAGAGTTTATGAGTGTTCCATTACATCCATCCAACCGCCTCCAAACGTCCGCCACTGGAAAAGTTCTACTCCTAAGATAAGAAGCTTTGCCATAGTGCACTGCGCTTTACTGTGCATGATGGTGACCGCAGAAGATAGATAACAAGAAGACTGCTATCCACGATTTAACCGTAGTTTACTCATGACATTTACAGGAAATGAGGAAGTATGCTATTCTGGACCATACATAACTATATTATGTATGCATTACGCTTCAATCTTAAAATTAAAATGTTATGTTCTTCGGTGTACACAAATTGGAATGCAATTGTAAACAACGTAAAATGAATTTGCAAACATCCTCATCCTCATACAAATGAAGTGTAATTATGTATTTAGTTATATATTCAATACGCATATTCTAAGTCGATCTATTTCTGAGGAAGTATGTCATGCTCGGAGCATGCAGGTTGTAGGTAATATTTTTATTGGAAGAAATAGACGGTATCCCTGTGTACTAGTGGAGTAGCAACCCTCATGTCAATAATTGAATATAATGCTAAGAAGAAATCCTTTAAAAAACGCGTTTAATACAAAG
The DNA here is from genome assembly GCA_002930495.1 of Cecropterus lyciades. NCBI lineage: Eukaryota > Metazoa > Arthropoda > Insecta > Lepidoptera > Hesperiidae > Cecropterus > Cecropterus lyciades. The sequence continues at coordinate 92,125 of MOOZ01001090.1, forward strand.
TGAATTTTAATAACTTTTGATAGAGTAGATGGATTTTAAAATTATGGAAAATATATTTTACAAATACGTTTATTTGAAAAGTTAGAATTGAATTAGGTAACTTTGGTTTGATGCGAATAAAAGCACAGACAAACAGACAATTAAAATGAAGAAAAAAAATAGAAATATATTATATTTTCGACTTCAAACTATCCTTTTTGCAAATATAGGTGTACAAACGCGCGTAATTTCCATTTTTCTAATATGTAACAATTAAAAAAAAAACCGTTCTCCGTTCATATCACAGAAAATTATATTACATTATTATCAATTCCAACAAAGTCTTAAGTAACTTGAAAGAACCATTATGTTTTAGACGTCTGATCAAAGATTAAACCTCGTATAATCAGCGTAAATATGTTATGTTGTAAACAGTATGGTCGGTAATTACCATTCAAGAATATGTGGTTATTTTCTGTTAAAGTTTTCCATTCACTTATAACTTTTTTATTGACGCACAGACCTCTTACAATAAAGTGTTAGTGTACCATGACGACCAAGGGCGGCTTATTGGGCACTGATGGTTTCCGTAACACTCGTGATTATCATGAACTAGCTGCGCCCCACGATTTCACCCGTGTATTAATTACTACAAAGAAAACTAATTTATGTATTTATTTGGATAAGAATAAATATTATATTTATAAAAACAACTTCGCAAATAATGCATTATTTCGGAAGAAAGTTGGTTATGTATGTACTTAGTACATACATTTGTATATTATCAATTATTCATATATAACACACACACACTTATTAATGTACCTACGTAATAAAAAGTGTCACTAAACAGGAATAAATATTAATCAAAATAATATAACTATACTTTTGATGATACGAACTTTTACTTCGAGCAGTCGCGCAAAGTAACACTATTTACTATCTCAGTAACTAGAATATTAAGTCCTTATAAAATACATTAAGTATAAAAATACGTAAATTATTGGAGGCGAACTTGGTGATATCATACGAAGTCGTGCAAACTCCAAGCGGCGATTTTGCAGTAGGTATCTGAATAAAAATATAGAATGATGCGATACGAAACGCGTAAATCAATGCAAGAAACTCAGCCGAGCTATGTAGTACAATTTTTAAAATTTCCGCAGCAATGTTGTTGTATCTATTTTAATTAAGAAATTAGCGGATTTTCAACAATTTTCGGTGTTAATTTATAAGTAATTCATAAAAATTCAGCGGCGTATCTAAACAAAAAAATTGAGAAAAAAAAACCTAAACCATTCGATGTATCTATATTTTCTGATTCCAGCGATGTGTATAACTCAATTTTGCATTTTTCGAGATACAGCAAGATCGCTTTCCAGCATCGATATATAAATTACGTGTCACGCTGTTTGTCTTCTATGGATTTCTAAACGACTATATATAGTATAGGTATGTAACCGCGACCATGTTTTAATATGTTTGGTGGTATTTCTGTTAGAAGCTTTTAGGTTTCTGTACCCTAAGGGTAAAAACGGGACCCTATTACTAAGACTCCGATGTCAGTCTGTTCGTCTGTCCGTCTGTCTGTCACAGTTAAATTTTTTACAGAATATGTATTTCAGTTGCCGCTATAACAACTTATACTAAAGGCAGAATAAAATAAATATTTAAGGGTGTTCCCATACAACAAATGTAGTTTTTTGTATGATATTAATAACAAGAGCAGGTAGACGCTTGAAATATTGCATTTTGAAAATAAATAATGAAATCGAAATAAAATAAATATTTAAAGGGGGCACCCATACAAAAGACGTAATTTTTTGCCGTTTTTCATAGATAATGGTACGGTACAAGAGTAGGCATTGATTTAAAAAATACTGTTTTTTGGTTTATCTCTGGGTGGATATGTAGAAAAAGAATACATTCTGCCAGATAATAACACTACATCAAATGTTGTATACAAAGAAGTATTGAACAATTAAAATAATCATATTCTTTTTAATATTCACTTGAAAGGCAATAAACAAAGGTAGTTACACCAAGATTTTACATAATAGAGCATACATGATTCGCAAAATTGGCATGCAAATATGCACCTACATACATACGCGGTCAAAATATAACCCTCCTTTTAGCAGTTGGGTAATAAACCCTAACATTTATTTTTAAGAACCACAGTAAAAAAAATTTGATGCCCAACGAAATGGGCACGGGTCTGCTAGTATATTTATAATTATTAAATATTATATTTCTGTCTATATGTCTGTTAGATTTACGGGATATACAGTCTAGCAGTGAGATTATAGCAATATAAAATATTATAATATTCGTTAACTTTAAATCATATTTTTTCTTAGTTAATACATTTAGAACTTTTCTTGAACATTACTTAGGTAGGTACCATCGCTTCAGAACTTACACTTATAGTGGAAACCCCGTAATGTGTTTAAATTCAATCAAGTAAAATTACATACTCATTTTACATTTAAACCGTAGATTAAAGTAACACATTATATAGATAACACTAAGATATAGATAACAGTATGTTGTAGATATAGATAATAGTAAGTCGTAGTAAGATTATCAGTAAGTCGTAAGAATCGTACGTATCTTTGGTGTGTTTTAACGCGAACACTTATTTTGTGTCAAGATGACAAAGCAAATGGTTTAAATCCGGAAAAAGTTACATGTCCTCTACAAGGATTAAAAACACTAATGTGTGAGATATGACGGTAAGTTTATTTGGAGCTCGTTTGACGCACGTATTCTCTAGCGGTGACAGACTGTCGACCTGGTGCCTCAAAGTCGGTATTTCCCAGTGGTTTAGTGAGTCACACGACGACTGATGTCACTTGTAATCGAAATAGAAAATTTGCCGCTGTTTCAAATTTCAACGTTTCCATTTCAACGTCGTCATTATCGATTTGATCTGCCGTTGACGAATGCTGTCGGAGCGTCTTTCATCAATGTTTACAAATAAATCAATATAATCAAAATCCTTATTTATCATTTGGGTCAGTGACTTTTGGTGAATCTTTTGCATATTTGATGGCCGTATAAATATAGCAATCCATCTTGTTAAGCATTGTGAGATTGTATCAATGTGTGATTGTGTCTTTGAGTGTAACGCTGGTTTTTTCTCATAATTGTTTTTTTTTTTATCGAATATGACTACAGTTCCGATCTTCTTCCAAAACTTCATCAAGAAATAACAAATTACGGTTACGATGACGATGCCCGTAGATCTATTTGGGTTTCTAGCGGATAGGCGCCGGTATCTGACGGCCGTGTTTATGTTCGGCCTCCAGTCAGCGCGTGAGTAACCTGGAGTCCCGCCATGGCGCCACTTCACCGTGTCATCGCCTGGAATTATCTGATGACCAAGCATATGATCTTCCTACCCGATCCACATCATATTTTGTTTGTCTACCGCTTCTATTTAAAATCTATTTAAACCATGAATATTTTTAGGCTTCCAGGCTATGGTTGACTTTTATAACTTTATTTTTTTATCTATAGCTGTTACCAAATAAAATTAAAATTTAGAAACTAATAAACAGATAATATGTTTCCTTGACACGTCAATATGTTGATTACAATTAAGTGATTTATTTGTAAAGTACAGGGTTTCAATAGAAATTTAATTTCATTGATGTAATAAACCTGTTAATCCTTTAGGGCTAAATTGATTAAATACCAAATATATTTGATATTTCGTGGTCCTCGGGCCCCTCTAATGACCTTATGGAATCAAGGTATTTGTAAAGCCAATTTGATTAACAAATTTACACTAGCATTGTCTGGGTACATGCCAGGACAAGGTTACAGACGACCACGCAACTATATTTGATTTTATCAAATCAACATTGTTCGAGTTTCTTATTTATCTTTTTGTACAACCACCCGTCCACCGTTCACAACTTTCTGTATTTTCTGACACATCTGAGGTGAATCTAGTAAGTTTAGGTTTAATTTATGCTATTCTACTCAGTTCGGTTTAGATTGTAACGTGTAATATCTATACTAATATTATCAATCTGAAGAGTTTGTTTGTTTGTTTGTTTGAACGCGTTAATCTCAGGAACTACTGGTCCGATTTGAAAAATTCTTTCAGTGTTAGATAGCCCATTTATCGAGGAAGGCTATAGGCTATATATCAAGCGGGGCGCAGCTAGTATTTTATAATAACATTTTCCTTATCTGCCTGAAACGAATATATGAACTTCTTTAACTTAAGATAGATAAAGTCCATTTTTTTTAATTTTGTCCCGTAGAACTTTAAACGTACAATATTCATGAATAGGATCGCATTTATCGTTGCATTCTAAAATGTGGGGCTTAACAATATTCACATAGAACCATAATTCAAAAAGCCCATTAACACCTTTCATAACATCATGTTTATACGTGATAACTGATAACATTCCTACTATAAACATTACAATAAAATTAATTTTATTTGAAAGTAGTCATTTCATGCAGAAGCGGCATTATCTTAATATATATAAATTTCGTGTTACGTTGTTTGTCCGCGATAAACTCCTAAACTACTGAACCGATTCGAATCAAACTCCTAAACTACTGAACCGATTTGAATCAAATTTGTACACCTTGTGCATTTGACCCAACTTGAAAGATAGGATAGCTTATATCTATACAAATTACGTGACACGTTGTTTGTCCGTTATGGACTCCTAAACTACTAAACCGATTTCGATGAAATTTGCACACCGTGTGCAGTTTGATCCGTACCCAAAAGGGTAAAAACGGGACTCTATTACTAGGACTTCGTTGTTCGTCTGTCCTTCTGTCTGTCACCACGATGTATATCATGAACCGTAAAAGGCAATCAGTTGAATTTTTTTATAGATGATGTATTTCAGTTGCCGTTTATTTAAGCCTCAAATATTTAAGGCTGCTCCCATACAACAAACGTATTATTTTTGCTTGATATTAATAACAGCAACAGGTTTCAAATATTCACAGAATATTTAGTAATATATTCATTTTGAAAATAAATAATGAAATCAAAATAAAATAAATATTTTATTTAATAACAAACGTAATTTTTTGCCGTTTATAGATAATGGTACGGAATAAGAGGAGGCATTGATTTAAAAAAGAGTGTAATTCCCATAGTAAGTAAAATATATTATGTATATGTTGGTTTATCTCTGGTTGGATAACAGCAGAAAAACAATACATTTTGCTACCAGATTATAATACTACATTAAATATTGTATACAAAGAAGTATTGAACAATCTACATAATCATAATAATTTTGATATTCACTTGAAAGGTAACAAACAAAGGTAGTTACGCCAAGATTTTATATAATAGAGCGTACATGTTTCGCCAAATTGGTATGCAAATAGTATATACCTACCTTTAGTACATACATACGCGGTAGAAACATAACCCTCTGTTTAGCAGTTGGGTAATAAACCCTAACATTTAGTACTGAGAACCACACCGAAAAAATGTTAATGCCCAACGAAGTGGGCACAGAGTTGCTAGTTATCTCATAATTTATAACGTGATCACACGCCGTTCTTCAGTAAATAAATTTTAAGATTTCGGTTAGTCGGAGTGGACTAACCAGATAAAGATACCGTGCGTAGGCGCCAGGAGAGTGAGTCGCGGGCGCCGATCATCCCCGACTCTGATCTAATCCTTTATTTATAACCTAATTATGTAATTTAGACTCACTCATTTCCGTCGCTAAACAAACGTCTCAATGGCTTCGCAAAGAAAAATTTGATCTGTTTCCAACTCTAACTTTAATTTTTTGACATATTGTACGACATATGGTTTGAGTGCTACTAAAATTAATGATTACGCTTTACCTGATATATGTATATAAAAGTGATTGCGAAAGCGAAGCACAAAATCGAATTACAACAAATCGAAGAGATAATTAGCCCTATAATATTTACGCACGCAAGTTTGATGTGTCCAAACACAACTGAGCTATCGATATATATAGTTCAAAATTTCCTACAATTATATCATCATTTTCATCAAATACATTCTTCATCACATATATATGTAACGTTAATCACAATCGGTGCAATGAATGGTTAAAAAAATGCACAATTCATTTGCAACAAACGCTTAAAGAAAGTGAGTTAATAAAAATGATCAAAAATACGGTTCATTTGGTTGCACGAGAGCGAATTGGCAGAGTTACGGAATTATCTCCGGGCGTCAAAGTCGAGGCCGCGCAGATGTGTCGTAGTAGTGACGTCTTTCCAAGCTTCTTCCATGAAATTAAATACGAAATTCGGTTTAAAAGACACCATTTCGTAACGGTTTATGACAACTTATGATTTGTTTGAGTTTTGTTTCGTTACATCGCACCACATAGCAAACGACGTGCACCAGTTCTTTGTTTATCGTTTGTAATTTGGTGTGTTGATTGTAAGCGAGCCATTACAAGAGCGACTGTTGTTTGGGTAATACCCCCCTAAATACTAATCATCGTACTTGAAGGAAAAATCGTTATCATTGCCAATGATAGCCGAAGTCTGGATTGGTACTACCCCTCTGGTCTACACATCTGTGGCCAACAACAGGTAAGACTGGTCTTATCTGGAGTTGCATACACATGGCCTCTTCCCACCAGATATGATATGGATTTCTTGTTTAGTTGTCTTATGCTTTTAAAACTACTGGTAATTGGCTGCAAAAATAATTCGTAGGAATAATTAGCTGCCTATATCCTGAATTTAATCCGTTGATTGTCTCCTACGAGTTCCATTTGAAAAAGGAAGTAATACTTCATTCGTCTGTAAGCGATGCATTTTGAAACGATCATACTTGTTTGAAATTGTCTGCGTCATGGCAATTTTATGCATTATTATGATTAACATTCCCAACATTGTAATTATACCTATTTTAGTGTTTGGTAATGTGTTCAATATTATTGTGTTTACGTAGTAAAAATATGCACAATGTTCAAATTTACGGACAAGTAACTAATTAAGTTTATGTTGATTATGTTTTTATTCACACAACAGGATGTTTATTTACGGTAAGGGAAAACAACATACTAGCTATTAGAAGATGACTAAACTTGTAAGTGTACCGATGTTAGTAACTCGGTGACCTCGTCAGCATTAGAACACGTATCAAACAAGGTTAAGTAATATGTTCTAAGAAAATACCGCCGCGAACAAAGGTGGCGATGTACCTGTCCCTCTTAGAAATATAACCCAACGTCAACCGCTTCGTAAATATCGGATTTTGAAATAGGTCACTTTGTTTTTATTTACAATACCATTACTAAAATTTAGCCAAAAAAAGTTTTATATTTAGTATTTGGAATACCAAATACTAAAAATAAAACTTTTTATGATTCATGCACTTTTATAGCTGCTACTAATACTAATTTTAACTATTACGATTGAATAGACCAACCGAAAAACGCCGTCATTGTGTGGGACCCCTTTTAATGTTTACTTTCCCCTTAATTTTCTACTGTAGTACACACTCTGTCAAAAAATGTGTATATGTACAAAATTTCAAGAAATAAATCCCTGCGACGGAGAGACAGACAACAGAGTCTGATTGTATTGGTCAGGCTGATAATGCGCGCCCACTCCCGGCCGCTATGCCCGATACGGGGACTTAGACTAGTTTTTCTTATACATAGTTAAATCTGCAGTTTCATGGATGTCCAGAAGGCGTTTATTATTTTCAGTGAGAATCCCCTACAGCCCATTTTATAATTAGAAAACAACTAAATTAGTGTATTGTTTTCATAGGATTGATGAAGAGACATTCTAAAATTCAGAGACAGGGAAATAATGTGTTCATTCATCTCTATAATACGTAAATCGAAAATTTTCCATCCTTATTTACGAATATTGCGCGCACAGAGTTGTGTAAGATTTGTCATAGTGAAAGTTAATGCAGAGAAGCAAGTGCTGAAAGGTAATATTTATGTATAGTAAATATCATAAGTAAATGAAATTAAACAAAATAAAACGTTTATTATTTACGAGTATATTACTATGTAAAACACATAATGTCCACATGCAACATTTCTATGTCATAACACGTGGCTTTTAAATGCAAATTAGTCAATTAAACCTCATTTTCTCTGGGTGTTTTTTAAGTAATTTAATAATGCACACACGATAATTTATCGTATGTGTGCGTTCTGTTTATGTTAGTACTAAACCAACATATTCTTAAATTATTTTCTACTTTTTTATGAAATATGGCTCTTGTATGCATATCCGGAAGTACCAAATGGGTCACTCCTGTGGCTTAAATTTTCAGTATGGCATAATCAGGGTTGAGGAGTTGAAGGTCAAATTTTTCATTGTATGCCTCTGCTTGGCTCTTAGTAATAATTATATTTATTGCCCTTTTAGTTAAAAACACCTCACTACTAAGCATTAAAAGTGTTATACCCTCCTTTATCAGCGTAGCGTTACGAGATGATGACGACTATATGCCAATAAATCAATAGTTTTAAAAAATATATGAAAAACATTGTTAATGCCTATAACATTTGAGGGTTGCCCTCAATTTCCCCGGAATTCCACCATCAGATCCTGACTCGGACAGTAGTATACGCTTTTAAATAAAAAAATAATTTTGAGAATCGGACCACAAATGGGGAAGAAGTCGATGAATATAGGTACATAAAAAATATACAATCGAACATCCCCCACCATCCACCTCCTTTTTCGAAGTGGGTTAGAAATATATATTATAATACTTTTATTATCAAAACAAAAAAATACGCTGTCGGGTTCTTTGTTTTAATACTTTAAACAATGAATTTGACAACCCGCGTGGTTGAGCGGTCACCATACCGGTCTGACACGCAGTGGGTCCCGGGTTCGATCCCCGGCCAGACAGACATCTGAAAGATGAGTTTAG
>MOOZ01001090.1:104643-117061 GCA_002930495.1 Cecropterus lyciades
GTATTGAAAAATATTTCAAATAGTATAAAATTTCCTAGTAGAGCTCATAATTACGTGCCAGCGTAACTTCATTAAGTTTTATTCTGTTGTGCCATAAACTTTTAAGAATTCTTTCAATGCAAAATTAAAATTTATGTCATTGATGAATGGAAAAAAATATAATGGCAGTGTTATTCTGCATCGGCTGGTGCAAAAACGTCAGATCCTCCTATAATTATTTATCACACCATGTCGATTGTTTCGCGGATCATCAACTCTACTTCGATCCCTGTGATATTAACAATGTAATTTGCCACAAGCACCTTGCAGTTTTTAATATAACTTTACCGTTGAATCAATTCTCGGAAAGCTGCATTTCGCTCGGTACACGCAATATCTTTTGCACTGCCAAGATTTTCGTCGTTTTAGCAAAAAATCACTTGCGTCATCGCGAACAACGCTCGTAGTCGGCACAAGCGCTGAATGGCTGTCGAGTGAATGAAGCGAGGCGCTCCGGTCGTCGTGCGCGAGCGCAGCCACCAGCCGGCCAGTCAGTAAGTCAGTGTCCGCCTGCGGTCCGTGCGCGTCAGTCGCGTCTAGTGTCTAGTGCGTGACCCGCCGCTCGTCGGCAGTGCTAGTGCCTACATAAGATGCTTGCGATACTCGCAGTGGATACCGTTTGTGTTACAGTTTTACAAAGTGTTTAAAGTGGATTCCGGACTCTACTCGGCCGTGGAGCACGCGCAGCGGCTCGAGCGCTCCCAGGCCATGTATGTCATAAATATAGGTGAGTCCGCAATCCTTGCGCATTCCTCACTCTTCACCAGCTCAGTAATGGAACCAGACAGAACCGGTACCGTCCGATCGAACGAGCCCACCTCCACTCACGAACGGATACCTCGTCGTTATCGCGTTTTAGACCTACATTTTTTTGCAAAGCTTTCTCCTCAATGTTTTTCAAATGCCTCCACAAACATCCCGGTGCGAATTCTTGAAATTGGTTCTGCGGTCGGTGACACGTATAAACAACACCAATGATACCATTTGAAATTGTGTCTTGTACATAGCGCACTCGATATGTCTATGTATGTTTTATTACAGTTCACGTACAACGTGTGGGCGTGTGTTAGTGTGTTTGCGCTATCGGTGTTGCTATTTTTGTATCTCTCTATATGTGTTAGCGTTCAGTTGTTTGAATAACACAAAGCTCGTGTGTGTGCGTGTTGTATCTACGTTCGGTTCCTTATCATTTTCTTGCTCGATACTGGCGTAAATTTCTTGTATGTATTTAATTATAGTTTGCTTTTATAAGACAAACTGCATCAGTTCAAATTTATGTTACTTTCGATTTAAGATTCGAAACATAGAATATTTTGGATTCAGTTGCATGAATCATTAATTGCTAAACTTCAAAACGTGCGTCACTATCTCGAATCAAGATTTCAATTAGGGTTGATAACGGATTGTAGAAATATTCGAGTGCCATGGATTCTTGGAGCTCCAGCTTGGCGACGAGATCATTATAACATGAACGTGAGCCATTGTTTGTTATTAGCACCTACAAAGCTTGCATGGTTATGTCAAAAGTCACAAAACGACAACTTTTCTGCAATCTGATGTATTAATGTTTATTGTTTATCGTTCATCGGAAAAACAATCATCCAAATAGAACATTGAAAAGTAACACGTCATTTCAAATCCATTTGATTATTAGAACTTCTCATCACGTTAAGAATAAGGCATCGCGCATAAAAAAGTATAATCCCTATATTGTAATTCATGTTCACTCCGAAAGGCCACTGATTTAAAACAAACCGAAAGCGTGTTTAAATATATACGACTATAAATATTAATTGATAAATCCTTGAGCTTTTTGTATTAATTTAAAGATATGCAGAAAATTAATTTCGTAGCAATAAAATACAGTCTTGATAAACATTATTTCGTTGCATAAATTCCAGAAATATTTTATTTCAGTCATAATATACCTATAAAGCTACACAAACGTAATAAATAGTGACCGTAATTACCGTAAAAGCAATATAAAATATCTCCTGCTGCCACCAATATAATTATATCAAATGTTAATCTTATTTAATTATATTAAGTTCGAATAAAATTCTTCAAATTAAAAGTAAAAAGTAACAACTATATACCTTAAGTAATTAAGTTTTTAACCGATTACATTACTGTAATAATTCATATAATTAATTCAAACGTTTCACGTGATGTTTGTTATACATGAATTCTGGTTTCTTGTTTATTGAGACCTTCGCTCTCCATGTACAATGACGATGGCAACAAAACATCTAAAATTAAACGGTTATGTAAAGCTTGTTATCTTTTCAATGATAACGGGAAGGCAAGGAAGTTGGTCTTAAAGTGGTTTTATTAATCAAGTTGCTTGTAAGTGAGCTTATAAAATATATATGTTTACAATACTTTAATGTCAACATATAGTCGGGCATATATAGGATATTGTTGCGTTATTTTTGCGTCTGCATTGCTCTTTTTATCCTTTTTTTTAAATCATTATAATTACTTAGGTAACCAGAACACAACATTCCGACGGTTTTTATTTTTCGACACAATTCGAAGTTGCTGTTGGCCTTATTGGCCTGACAGCTTCACCGGTTTATTGTGGCGAGCCTGAAGCTCAGCTGGGACAAGAAGACTGAGCTGGAAGGGGAGATAGCTTTGGTCCCCGTTACCGGGTTCCTCGACCTTCCTCCTTCGCTAGAGGGAGGGACAGTTGCGGAGCCACCTAATGCCGGAGTCCCCATTTAACCAGAGGCGGCTCTGGTTAAATGGGGATTGCGGCTAGAGCCTTAGAGCACCTCCTGTGAAGTAACCACCACCTCCTTCCGACGGTTGAATAACAACTTCTTTTTATATGAATAAATTCCTAAATTATTTTAGTTGCACTTTTTTCTAATTTCTCTGTAGGGATAATTATTCTCTACGTCGGGTTGACAAAGTGATCATACGATCTCGATTTGATGCGGTATTGCGACTTAAATCTCCCCCACTATATACATAAGTAGTTTATGTAATTTGCCTGCGATTATGCTCATCGAGAGACATACGAGAGAAAAAGCTAAATTTTTAAATTTCTGCGTAATTCTGAATAATAGAGAACCTCGTGTCTTCTGAATAATGAAGAACCTGCAAAACGTCACATACAAGTAGTTAGCGGTCAGTTAAATTATGGAGAAAGTTTTGTATTTCTCATTTGCAACATAATTCTTAAACATGAAATTCGGATATGACAAGAGCTTAGGTTTTAGCTAGGAGCTATCAGACCGAAGCTTGGTCGCTAAGAAATCCTGAAGTGGCAAATGGACGGATTGGCTCGACAAGTATATGCTTAGATAGACGATAATTTATTACCATTACATAAGATTACATATTTTAAACAAATAAGAACTACGCAAATTCAATAATCATAAGATATTAATTTCTTAATCCAAATCTCCAAATCTATAGATCAAAACATTTTTTTCTATATTGTTCGTAGTTAAGTTATCAAGACGTTTAGTTATCAGTGTAGATATGTGTGTAGCGCCTAATAGCTCTGCACTTTAGTTTTACTCTTGTTCTTGTACTTCAGCAATGTTACACTTGTCAGATGTTATCCGACCTTATCGTCTCGAATCGTTTTACGATGCGATAATACCCAGTTAGACTTATAAATTCATATTGTTTAAACTGCCTCGGAATTTGTTTCACAAGACCGTTGAATATGACGTAGACCGCCGTGGCGACTATTGCGCGGCGGCAATCATAGTATTATCAAAAAGTATTATTTTATCATCATTGAGTGTCAAATAATAACGATAGCCAGCATTTACATTAAGTAGCCGAAGTGCTGAATAGCGAAGTTCCAGACGGATTGCGGGCGCTAGCGGAACCAGTCCCGGGCCGCGAGTACTCCAGAAGCGCAGACGCAGCGGCGACCCGCGGCCGCTGACCCCGGCTGCCGGAACCCCGTGATGGATGGCGCTCGCCCAGACATTGACACACATTCCTCGCTCCTCAATCATCGCTCTTCTCCCACCACACCTGACCCACTCTTCGTTTTTTATGTTATACAACAAGGAAATTGACAAACAGTCAAACTGATTAAAGTCGGTGTTCATCGTGACCATTTTGTGCACAACATCACACGTAACCAAGTTTTTTCCATGTGCGTCACAGACCTGTAAAAAGTATTATTCACATGCGGTTGATACATGCGTTTTAACCACTTTATTATTTCCAAATATTATGACAGAAACGTTAAAACGGTATAAAGCTATGTACTCATTATGTCGTATTTAAGAATTAAGGTGCAAGATCACTAGTATATAATTATTTATTCGCAATTCAATAATAGTATATCATCTTATGCGCCGGTGCCAGTTTTTTATACTTAATACATTAATATTTCTATGAGTTGTATGGAAGGTGGTAGAACCTTTTGTGGTTCGACTCCGAAAGCATCACCGCCACATCTATTTCTGCCTTATAACAGAAGTGTTATGCGTTGCTGTGTTCTGCTCTGAAGGGTGTAGAAAAGGAGACATAGCTTTCCATCTTAGACCTCGGGGTTAGCAACGCATCTGTGGCTAATTTTGGGTGAGAGTTTGATCTTACCTAGGATTGATTACAGATGTCCATGGGCAGCAGTAGCACTTACCATCAGGTGGGTTGCATGATCGTTTGCTGCTTCCATACTTTAAAAAAAAATTGAATTCGTGTCAACGTCTACGTATCGTTAAATTTTGTCACAAGTTCCACACTAGAAAGGTGGAAAACATAAACATAGTTTGACCATGTTTGTTAGTCTAAACACACGATCACAGTTACTTTTAAAAAGACGATAAATATTATAGCCAAATGTAATCAGCCAAATTGTTTTTCCTTAATCAACAATGTATTTATGTTATATATTAATTTAGCTGTAAGTTTTCCTTAGAAATAAATAAATAGAAACCCCATATCAACCTGTTAAATAACCTGTGATGATATGCAAATTAAAGACCAATTTATTTTTCTTTTTTAAAAACGAGTTTAAAATAATGATAACTACGTTTATTTTGTATTTTAATACTTAGCAAACATGCGAAATGCGACACTGCATACTTTAACGTAAAATTAATACCTACATCTACATATTGAAAATACCTACTATGTTATCAGTTATTTTCAATTCATGAAACATACTTGTCTTATCGGCAAGGTAAAGTTTTGTGGTCGTTTGCCTTCCTAACCTTGTATTAGAATAATAAGGAAGATGCAACTGTGTATATTTACTTAATTTTTTATACGCTGCTAATTAATCGGATTATGGAATAGTAATTCCTCTCGGTAAAATCAAATGCATCGTCCCAGTGTTGCCGGTATGACAATTGAGGTATTTTTTCCGCGTTACGTCAGGCTAAATGACGCACGCGCAGTTTTGCGACTAAAATAACGCGCACGTCGTCTAGAGTCTAGACAGCGACAAATCGTCGCATGATGTATTGGGTAGCGAAGGACACGCTTTCAACCTAATGTTATGCTCAGGTTCACCTAAACTCTGGTATATAATTATTATTCGTATCTCCAGTAGAATTCATTCGCAAAGCGCAAATAAATTCTACTTTATTTTTTAATCTTATGGGAACAACCGTAAATAATAAACTTCCTTCTCAGATAGAATTGTTATGTTGAAATTTTGTTGTATGATTCAGCCTTTATTTTATTGCAATTCATTCAGTTTGTCATGAGTCTGACGAACTGCGGTCCCGCAGTTACCATTGACGTTAATTTATTAACAATCGGTTATAAAGTATTTAGGTCATCCGTTAGTGTCAATTGTGAACTAAAAGCATTATTAGCAATGAGCAAGGCTCACTGAATAAATCGTATAAGAGAGGTTGAATCCTTATCCTGATTAATTTTAAAAAGGTTATGTAAAGTTACTTATTCAAGTTGATATATCCCATAAATCTCTAATTATATCTTTACTAGGTTATACCCGCGGCTCCGCTCGCTTCGGTCATGTTTACCACGGTAATGAGTATTCTATGTGTTAATCTAGATATTAAACAACTAGCTGAGATCGCGGTTTCACCCGCGTTTAGAAGAAATGTAACGTGACGTACATTAACCGACATTTTATACCTTTAATAATCTCTATTTTATTATTTTTAAATACATGTTTCCCGCACCCGTGCGTTTTTCCGCGATATAAAGTAGCCTATGTCATTTTCTGACCCTCAAGCGACTACCACTGTGGTAGTCGCGCAAAAAAAAACCGATTTTGAAACATTCTTCATTGGTGCTCCGCTCCTGTTAGTCTTAGCGTGATGATATATAGCCTATAGCCTTCCTCGATAAATGGGCTATCTAATACCAAAAGAATTTTTCAAATTGGACCAGTTGTTCCTGAAATAAGCGCGTTCAAACAAACTCTTCAGCTTTATAATATTAGTATAGATTTGTGTGCCAAATTTCAACGAAAAACCACTAGTATTTTTTGTGTACAAGAGAAACAAACACACATACTTCCTCACAAATGTATACATTAATAAGATTACACTTTGTTACTTGTTTTCTGTCAATCAATCGATTAATTTAATAAAAGTAGATACGACATTGAACTTGGTGAATCTTCCTGTAAAAATAATGCATTTACTTTTTGCGGCACGATTCAATCTCTATCTTTCTCAATCGATTTAACTGATTGTATAATCTTATTTTTCTTTAGGAAGTTAGTTTTTCACGAAGCAGAAATTGTGTACCGTTGCTCGTTGTATTGTTTTATTGTCTATTTTTTGTTCTATTGTCCACATTATTTAACTGCAATAGCTTAATGTGCAAAAAATAACTAAACTCTAAGAAAACCGAGTTCAACTTGGTCTTCGTTATGCTCGTAAAATTAAAAAATATAAATAAAAGAATCAACTTTCGCGTAGAAACTAGTCAAAAGTTTTAAACTGGAATATTCTGTCAATTATTTGGCATAATCGTAGGAAAATATTTTTTGTTGTGTCTTGCTCATGTTAAAAAATATTGGTCACGACCTCTGATCCCGTGATTTTCAGTTCCGGTGACTGTAAAAAAATCTATGACAAGTTTCGACATCTACAAATACAGCCGCGGAACAACACAGATACAAAACAGATAATTCTACATTATTCTGAATAACTCTCGTCTAGATATATAAAAAAGATGTCGCCGATTATCCGTTAACTGATTTAAAGATTAAATATTTTGTATACAGATAAAGTTTCCTTCTCATGTATATCTGGATAGGTGTCATAAATAAAAATCGCGTTCTAACAGTAGCGCTTCAAAAACTCAATATGATATGTCATAGAAACTGATATATTTGTTAACAAAGGGTAACACAATGCAGTAAACTTCATTAGTCAGCACAGGCGTGACGTGTGGTTAGGGCTGTCAAGGGCGCAGGAGAAACAGGATTTTTATAGAATAAATTCTGCACTCGTCAAATTTTACTATCACTCGTGAATTCAAGTTGTCGAATTATCCTCCGTAATAATATATTTGTGAGATTTTCTCGTTCCCGAAATGTATCCAATTTTCGCCTTTGGTTTTCTATATTTTTTATTATATATAATTATCTAGATCCCAAAAATGCACCGCATTCGGATTAGCGTTAAAGTCAACTTCTAGCCACTAAACAAAATTCGACTGATAAATTTAGAGTTTATCAGTCAAAAAGATGGCATGAGTTTATGAGTCTGTATACTTTATATTTGTGTTGTGCAGCGAGCCGCGAAATTACTTTCAAGCTTCCGCATCGACGTGACTCGGAAAGGGAAGTCTGTTGCAGCCGCGTTTTTTCACTTATACTCCAATTTCCAACACTCTTGGACGTGCACTCGACCAGAAAGTTGTAAATCTCCAGTTTATTCAATTGAATTCATAGGATAACATTAATTACTTTTTATGTTTTAATTTCCATAGCTTTTTGTTTGTCTGTTTTTGTTAGTTAAAAGAATTAAAATCTCTACCTGTTTTAATAATTATGTATAATTGTATGCATGCAAGGACATTACTCTTGACCCCGCTGATAATTATACTGGTATATTTTGTAAATTTATTAAAAAAGATCGTTATTATTGTCTTTATTTTTGCATCAACGCGATGTATTCTTTACCAATATAATTATTTTTTGAATAGTAACACTTGAAATACGAAAACAGTTTCGTTGAGATTTCAATAGTAAATATATGTATTTATGTTTGATGATCAAACATTTCGTCTTACTTTTCTGTTGGTACGATAACTGTTGGGATGAAATCTGACCTTTAGAGTCCGTGGGACGCAGAGAACGTGTGGGCCCTGAAGTATTTTCTTACAGTTTCTGGAATAACATACCGACATGTACCTAACATGTTCCTCAATATTTCCGATTGGTGTTCACAGATCATTCTCTCAAAGGTCAAAAATCCCATTTCAAAACCTACTGCCATACCGGTTTTTCTACTTTTCATATTATGAAGATCCAAATAAAGCATTATCCAAATGTGTTAGTAACATTTGTTTATTTTCGAATTTTGGAATTGAATTCAAAATTTAAAAGCTTGGTAATAGTTAAACACTTAACATTAAATAAAATTTGGTTTCTATGTAATTGTTGTACTTCCCGCAATATTACAGAATTAACATTTAAAATGCACATGATCATGCATGCATGTACATTGAGTACGTGAATAGTGGCTATTTGTTTAGTTTCGTCTTCTCAATGAAAATGTATTCTCCGACTGCCTTAGTAGGGAATGTTTATTAGTTTTATTGAGTGTATTTAATAATCATTTTAAATTCGTAAGTACTTTGTTTCTAGCAAAACAGCGTTATTGGGAATCATATAACGTTTACTTATTATTTCGAACTCTATCAAACAACAATTCGACTAGATATAAGATATAAGTGAGCCATTTTTCTGCAACCTTGTGTTTAAACAATGTACCATTATATTTTATATTTGTTTGCGTTTTTGTTCAGTCAAGAAACATTTTAAAGTTTGTTGTTATTAAAAACTAACACGCAGAACCACAAAAAAGAAAATAATTTCAAATTGCTATGTTAACGGCGTATCAATATTGCATTAGTTTAACTGAGAGTCGGATCAGTATATTTATTACCACCATTTGTGAGATGCCAGCCTAGATATATAAATTTGGATATCCCTAGTTGAATTCGAAGGTATTTTTTTCCAATAATATAGTAGCAAACGAGCATACAGTTCATCTGATGGTAACTGGTCACTGCCGCCCATGACATCTGTAAGCAATATCACACAGAGAGAGGGGCAATTTAAAATCAGTCTTAAGATGCGTTGCTACTGCCGAGGACTAAGATGGTCACTTCATATAAAAGTGAGCCAACAACCAGCCCCTAACACCGTAACGCAAGAACCGCTTGACGCTAGAAATAGCTATGGAATCATACTAGTTTTATCACTTTGCAATTGTTTCAAATCGTATAACGTCTGAATTTCTAAACTTAAATCTGCAGTAGTTTTATTAGGAGTAAAAAGTTCTGTTTTAGTGAAACTTAGTGTTCATCCTAATAAACTCAAGTAAACATTATAGGTAATGGTCATTGTTTCGATACGGTTCTCGGTATTAAATATTTTCTTCGAATGGTAATAAATTCATAGAACTCGCAAGTCATCGATGTTTTCAACAAATAATTAATTTATATTCGTTTCCTGATTTTACATTGACTTCGTAAATTGTCTCGTAACAATTAAGGTATACATATATCTGTGATTGACTTCAAGTTCAGTCCTCATTCTATATGAAGTTGCTTACTGATGTCCATGGGCGGTAGTAACCAGTGACCATCAGGTGGACTGCATGCTCGATTGCTACTTCAGTCTGATAAAAAAGTGAGATGATAAAACGATATGCATGTAAGAATGAGTTTGAGTCCGGATGTAAGTTTAGTGGACATTAACTTAAAGATATATTCATTAAGGCTATTCTAGCAATGGTAAAAAAAAATCCACCCTTGCTCTTGGTACGAGTTTATTTAGTTTCCTCAAAATAATCATCATACATCTTGTACACATACATTTGTTGTAGATTTCTAAACGCAAACCAGGTAAATATCAAAATCGAGCTCTATATAATGCTATTTACCTGTTGAAATAAATGTGTGTTTACAACTTGTATACTGAGCGTTAATTATTCCACGTGGGCGAGAATAGACAATAACGTTAATTGAATAATCTATCTTACGGTGTTTATTCTTATTAAAAGGTCAACGCAAATTAAGGGTAGGTACTGAGATGTCAGGCTCTATAATGTTATGTATAGTTCCGAATTGCTATTTGTAAGCTTTATTACATAAAAGTTCATTAACAGTACTATATATAAATTATATTTCAAATATTGTTCTTATAGACATATATAGTAAATAAAGGAATTTCAGTGGCTTGGCAATATTAAACTATTTAATATATATGTACAATTGAATATTAAAACAATTGGTCAGCATTACAGAGACTCACATTCAAACTGAATTAAATACATGAGCACTAATTAAATATATGTGTTGACTCCAAAAATACTTATTTAATGTATGTATGCAACTGATATGCGCATGTATATATCTGGCAATCCAAGCGGGTCTCGTGTCGGGGTAAAGAATTATATAAAATGGAGTATTTGTATTAAATCGTGTCGCAGCACCTATTAAACTATAAATAAACGTTATCTGCCCGCCGAGCAATTAACCGTAATGGCACATACACACTGCACGCCTGCACGCGCACAGCTCACATGCTAAGTTTATTATTGGTACCGCGCTAACCATCGCCGTACGTTGTACTAGAAGCGATGAATGCCATGTCGCATTCATCGACTGTTGATTGAATTGCCTTTTTTCTTCTTTCGTGACCGACGAATCCTCCGGATCGCTTGTGAACGAGTGACGTAAGAAACAATCTATGTTTCTATTTTGGATGACAACATCTCTGGAAAAAGCAATTTATTATGTAACTATTCAAACTGTTGTTTATCATGGTTATAACATATCTGAGCGCAGATTTTTTTTAAACTATGGTCATGGACGCAAATCATTTCCCTACATATATTATGATAAAACAATATATGCCTAAAGATATACATTTGAAGTAGTTTTAGCAAGCTGCCACGATAAGTTGTTCTCGTGATGCTTTCTTTAATAATTTAAAGTAGTGATAAATTCTCAAAGGTGTATTAATTCACAAACAAAGATGTCCGACAATTTGGATGGGATTTATTTTAATCTTTGGGAAGTCCTTATAATTGAAATACATCACTAAAGTAAGTAGCTGTGTAAATGTGACAGATTCGTTTACTAACCTTCTGTTTGTCGACCCGCGTGGCGGAGCGGTCTCCATACCGGTCTGACACGCTTTGGGTCCCGGGTTTAGGTTTCTGTTCTAGGTCTGGGAGTTTGTGTGTTCGTCGGTGTATGTCCTTAGCACCCACGACACGGGAGAAAATCCTAGTGTGGGGTTATGAGTGTTGAAAGCGTGTTTAGTAATGATTTGACTGATTCATTTACAAACAACATTGAATACCGATGAGGTAGTTTAATAATTGAGCTGTAAAGCGATGCAACAACTAACAATAAGTTGTTCGATGTGTACGCATCTTTAGATCGTGTTGGAGCGCATTTAGCGCTTCATCGCTCGTTAGTCTATATTTAGTGGTGTAAACAGGATTGGTAATTTGTTCTCTCATGTTTATTTTTGTATTAGCTTATCGCTTTCATTGTGTCGACAATTCTGTTCCCCTGCAGTTTCGCTATTATAATAAAGCGTGATCAGTATAGATGACAAATAAAACTCGAATGAGATACGTTATTCTTAAAAATAATATTGTTTCTTAAATTTATTGTTGCAATATTTTAATATTTAATCCTAACGATTAATAGTTGGGAAAATAAAATAATAAGCGTAACACGTAATGTTTACATGGTAACAACATTGTTCCGACATGTGTATATGTGTAAAATCTAAATACATGTTTATTTGCGTCCTAAAGCACTTTGTAATGTTTACCAATAATAACTGCTACTCATGTTGATTTAAAATAATTGCTGAAGATTTATAAATTTAACATAATCCAATGTTTTCAATAATGGAAACATTTAATGAAACATATTAAATACAAGCTGAGCCCCGCGGTAATACCCGCGTTTAAAAAATATAACTTGACATAGTTACATATACGTGCGCGTAGAGCGCGTGCAGTTTCTTAGGTTTTTTTTTTTGCGGAATCCAAATTACATTTTATAAAATAAAAGTAGCCTAAGTTACGCCTTATGACTTCAGCTATTCAACAGTGAAAATCGCTTCAAAATCGGTCCAGTGGTTTCAGAGATTACCCAGAACAAACAGACAGACAGACAAAAATTTTATTAACTGATATTTTATCATCAGTATCGT
>MOOZ01001090.1:117560-128566 GCA_002930495.1 Cecropterus lyciades
CTAAGTTACGCCTTATGACATCAGCTATTCAACAGTGAAAATCGCTTCAAAATCGGTCCAGTGGTTTCAGAGATTACCCAGAATAAACAGACAGACAGACAAAAATTTTATTAACTGATATTTTATCATCAGTATCGTACATACTTCCATATGCATTTGGTAAAAAGCTGTTATATTACAAACAGACACTTCAATTTTATTTATATGTACAGATTGATGTTCAAGTTATTGGTACCTTTATGTTATGTAATATTTCAAAATGCTTTACTTAACTGGATTATCGCTTATGTTTGGTTATTTTATAATAATGCAAAATTGTAAAAATGGGTTTACGTCGAAGACAAAAGCTATTACTCACAAGTGTTCACGGACATTAAAACTTTGCGCAATATAAAATATAAGTATTCGTCACAATTAGCTATATTTAGCTCCGATGACGACTAGACGCCATAAATCAACGTAACGATTGCGTCGCTCTGCTTACCCAATTTAACCCCATAAGCGTGCCGATCTTAATCGTTCGGCCGACGCCCTACGGCCCAATAAATCAGTTTTACTTGCTTAGTTCCCTATTAAATAGCTCAATTATTAAGAAATAGCCGTTTTTGTTCGCGGTCCTTGTAATTTTTACCACCTTACAAGTCAAGGTTCACCTTGTTGGATAATTATATAATTAAAAAGAATAAATTATAGTTAAAATAGGTATTTTAATTTTACGAAACGTATTTAGAGGATACGTTATTTCATTTTCTTAAAGATATTAAAATGGATATTTCATATGTATCTATGCCATCTTCTACAGTACCTACTCCAATTTAGATGAGCGAAATAAGAGTGAACTTGATCCTCGGTAGTTAACCCGAGCTATTTGTCGACACCTGACTCAATAGGCACCGTGGGCCGGCCGCGGCGCAATTACGAGTGGCAAAGGTCCGGGCACAGGAAGCGCCAATAAGCGGCGCTCTTAGGCCGGACACCACCACCTGCCACCGCTCTCTCCTGGTAACGACTGAGCTGCGACCGCCCTAGTACTCATTCCAGCATTTAAACACAACTCTTATAGCCTGTTAACTAGTAAAATTCAAGTGTAAATGACTTTAAATAAACGCTTTGTTGATTTCTCATTGAAACTGCATAATGCATCAATTGATATATCAATATCTAAAAATTAATACATAATAAGAAGTTTCATCATGACTATTGGGTTTTTTTTTTAATTTTGATTTAAGTGTTATTATATTAGAGCTTCCCAAGTTGATTCATCGATATTATATTTCAAATGAAAATAAGCGATAAAAGACTTATATAGTAAGTGATAATATTTATCGGTAAGATAAAATCAACGTATTATGTGGCTTTCAAGTTTAAGATCACATTTTGACGTATTCATACATAATTTTTATTTCGAGTTGTATAGGTACATATAGATGCAGCTTCCTCAGACTAATTAATCAATCGACGAACTGGGATGACTCTGGTACATGGCTGAAAATATCGATGGACTACCCACATTGGTCGGAGGACAAATTTTGAATACGACTGGTAGAGGCTCTGCAATAGTAGATATTTTAGTGTAAGTAATGCAGATAACTGTAATAGTGTAATAATACTATTTGGAAACTTGCTACATAAGATATGTACATTTATTAAAGTTAAATGGATTAAACCACGTAAAGTAAAGACGCAGAGACACACCAACATACAAAAAATGTTTACTTTAGTATAGATACTTTAGTATTGTGATTTGAAGCTCGATGTAACGAAAATGCGTTACGAGAGCAGTTGTCGGCGCTACAACTATGTAGATGGCGCTGTACCCCTTTGTGAAGCACGGTAATGATTTAACTTCGTAGTTTGTATAGGGTCTCAAGTTTTGTATATGCGAAATAATAATTATTACGTTTCACTTCTGCCAAAACATTAATGTATGTGAATTGCACACACATTTATGTTTATTTTT
Organism: Cecropterus lyciades; assembly: GCA_002930495.1. NCBI lineage: Eukaryota > Metazoa > Arthropoda > Insecta > Lepidoptera > Hesperiidae > Cecropterus > Cecropterus lyciades. The sequence continues at coordinate 119,521 of MOOZ01001090.1, forward strand.
TTTTATTTTTAATAGATTTATTATATTTTATGTAATATTGTCCTTTAAGTTATTTTTAGCTAAAGCTTCGCGACGAGTTTATTCAACGTTGCTTAGCTGCAAGGCATAATAACATATTTAAATATACGGGTGTTTCCTCCAATTATTTAAATTATAAACGGAACTTTCCGTGACAAGGATTGTTCTATATTTATAACAAAATTATTGTTTATACGCATATGTCAGGGAAATTATAAATAGTCTGACGTCTTTGTAGAAATATGTATTTATGTAGATTTAAACCTAATTACATACATTTATTCAATTGTTTTTAGTATAATTGCCATGATTAAAACGTTTTTGTAATGAGAATATGGTAGAATACTTGGTGAATAACAAGACACTTCGGTTTATTATTTACTTAACTTCTCGAAAAACATTATTAAATGAAAGAAATTTAACCTGAAACGCTTGTTTTTCATATGGCTTTACCATATCGCAGTTAAATCAATAAACTTCAATTAATACTATTTAAGTTTGTTGATTTTCAGAACCCGATACTAAGATTCCTCAGTATGTGCACTTCCTACCTAAGTATGAGTCATGGACACACATAAATATGATCTCACAAACATTCGGACACATTCATTATTGCCTGATTGGCAAGGGTAGCGTTTACCGCGTTGAGGAACGGGAATCGATCGCGCGACCTACCGCACGCCGCGCGCCTCGCCCACGCGCCCTCGAAGGTCTAGGCCTCGTGTTGCGTGACAACGCGAACTACAGGTGGGCCCTACACAACCGGGCATTACTGGTATATAGGCTACGCTTTGACTTAAGAAAACTATGTTTTATTATGTATCTACTTTGATGAAGACATGATAAATATACTTATTAATTTCTTGAGGAATCAATGAACACTTACTTTTAACGGTGAGGGAAAATATCAGAAAACCAACATACTTGAGAGTTCTGTAAAATATAAATACAAATGTGTTTAATTACTGTTATGCAGCACTTCGTTGGCGATGATCTAAACCCTTGTCACAAGAAATGAGGTGACGGAAATTGATTAAATAAGAGAAAGTTTTTTGAATATTATATATGTATAGTTATTTTTGGAATAGAATAATTACAATTTTATAAATGTTATAACGTAGCGGAAACTAGGACGGGCAGGTGGTTAAATCCGTAGCCGGAAATGACGCGCGAGAACGGAATGCAACCCTTTAGCGAGAAGTAATTTGGCTCGCGACGGCGTCGCGCTGGGACATTGTTGATCTGATACATTGCCTTTACCACACTTTTTGTTTTAAGATCGCTAAAAATAATAATGAGGAGCAATGTCCTCTATAATGATCATTGTAACACAATTTTGTAAATCGATGTTACAGTAAATATACCAATTTATGTAGCAGGTTTACCTTGCGCTCCTTAATGCAAGGCTTGTTTTGTACACGGACACAAAATATTTTCGGAATTAAATTAGCGGATTTACTACTCGTAAATTCATATATTTATTATGAAAGTCTCGTCAAATACTTACAAGTAGTCTTTACTGGGATCACTTTAAGTCTAATTGTTTAAATTAAAAACCTTTTAGATATTCAAGATTCCGTAACAATCGATTAAAACACAACAGCAAAGTCCTTGTTTGTTAATACAAACAAGGACTTTGCTGTTGTGTTTTATAATTAAAAGTTAATTAGCAAGAAGAATATTTCTGTAATGTTGAGTATTAATTATAAATGCATTCTGTTTTGACCTTGTTGCTTTTGTATCTCTGTAACCTCTGAATATTTTAATATATTATATAATCATAAATAATATACATACATTTTCAGTAATAATACTTAATAATGACTTTTATTAAGCAACATTTTTGAAAAGTTAGTAGGAATTAAAACCGGAACCGGTAGTAGAAATAAAACCTTTTTTTTTGGGTTTTATTTCCACGGCAAACGTTGCATAGTGATAATATCTGACATGTTCATATAATATCTTGTATAGAATCGGCTTTGTGCGGATTGTTGTTTAGAAACTTTGTTTTCATCTTTCGATTGTATAAGTTACCAGTGACGTATGATTCAAACTTTTCTCGTGGTAGAAATACATGACGTCTCGTGGAGCGGTCATCATACTGGTCTGACACGCAATGGTTCCGGGATTCGATCCCCGGCCAAACAGACATCTGAATGACTGGTCTATAGGTCTGGGTATTTGTGTATTCCATGGCACCCATGGCACATCAGAAAACTAATGTGGGGCTATGAGTGTGGAAAGCCTTTAGGATGATCGTCCTGGCGCCTAATTCCATTGACTACGAACGAGTAATATAACGGAAGTAGAAGTAGAACTCTCCAAAACAAATATCAATGCCGCCACACAGCGGCTACCCGGTACCGTTGTATTATAAGGTAGTAATAGTTATGTTACAACAGTCCAAACTTGAAGAAATGTAACGCTATAAAATTTAGTAAAGTATTATTAAAAAATGTTCGATTCATAAAACAATATAAAAGGAAAAAAAAGAATTAAATAAAGATATGCGGTAAGCATTGCATAGTCGATTTTTTTAAATTTTAAAATCAGGTTACAGATTACTACTCGATATTTAATATCGAGTGAATAGTCAATCGTCAAGAGTATATCTTAATCAAATGAATATCACTTCATTGATATATGCAAACACATATTCAAAAAGTAATGTATTCACGAACTGGTATCATCTATTTGGACATGCATTCGAGCATCGCATTAATTCACTCTATAAATATACAAATTGGACGGTTTCTAATTGGACACAAATATCGGCGCGTCGGGTCGTCTATATATACGGGCACGTCCAGTTCCCCCGGCTATTATTGTTAGTCTATAAACGGTGGGCAATAGTGGGCATCGTGCACCGGCCCGCATATTATTAGAGATGGCCAAACCACATGATATAGTTATAGTCTTCGCACCTGATTGGATCCCGGCCAGCGTGTATTTGACTTTACCATATATTACGTGAAATTCACTCCTTCAATTCACAGTTTGTTCTGTAAGTAAGCTATTGAATATCCAAAATAAATATTTGCAGTCCATAATTTTGTCAGGTTTTACATCTACATGTCGTACGTCTCAGCGCAATGTTTCAATAACGAATACCACTAAAATAATCTGAAACATTTCCTTTTAAGCCTCAGCACTGGCAGCATCGAAAGTGTTGAAAATACTTTTAGATTTTCGACCCATTTACGGGTTACTACTTAATTCAATGCGCAGCAGGGGACTTTTGTAGTGAGATGTAGTGTTAATTTGATATTGTATTTGTAGTTCAATTAAATTATCATTTACTGAGCGCACTTTGGCTAGTAGCCAGCGCGGCTCGTGGCGGGAGGAACATTAAATTTGGTAGATCTTTACAAGAACCGACAGCACAACACCGCCGTCACTGGCATCTCTTAACCAGTGCCAGAGTACACATTAACACTGGTTTGATCTATATATTTAACTGTCCACTGTATGACGTCTCTATATTAATTATGACTACAAAGACTTAATAAGTGAGTTGTGAGCGTTAATCAGTTTGCCTTATCATTTAAAATGAACATTTACCGCGAGATAAAACAAGTTTTTTACCGACTTCAAAAAAGGAGGAGTTTCTCAATTTGACTGTATTTTTTTTTGATTCTTCAAACTAACTTTACATAACAGAATAAACGGATTTTAAACTTTCTCATATTTCTTAGTCTGCAATGTTGTTCCGTTCGGTAATAGTGGAAATACTTTCTTCATTTTGAATAAAATAATTTGCAGCGGGTAACAATTGACTTATAATCAGATGCGTAAGAGCAATGCTCAAAGATTCTAGGCGACAACATTTCGATGCATAACACTCGCACCCAATTGGAGCGCCGCCAACCGCTTCTAGTCTAAAGGGTCAGGGTTCGACAAATGCCTAACCCGAGGGCCACTAAACATTCGCTAGGCGCTGCGAGCGTCAACGTTGAGCAAAATTATTTCTGCATTTTCGTGGCCTCATAAGACATTTCTTCTTAACGCGCAAAGCTGCCGCTTGCAGCGCAGAGCGATTGACGCTTGTAGCGAGTGTTTCGTGGCCTTCAGGTTACTCTTACAAAAACTCCATGCGCTGGTTCACACTAACACGTGTAACGCTTCTATATGAACCGATTTAAGATAAAGATATGTATCCAATGTGTGTACCGTTATACTTTGTTAATTTAATGTTAATCTTGGAATAATTATAAAATATCACGAAAATTTAAAATTTTAATTTTACAAACAATGTTACGCAAATCTCACATTTAAATGCGACGTAATCATACATTATTGTGCGAAAATGCTAAGATAAAAATGTATAAGTATAAAATTTTAAGGCCTTTACACATTACAATAATATCTCTTATACTAATGAAACGGGTATAGCGCACTTCGTGTGATAAACGCTTTGGAAGTGTTCCGCTATCAAATAAAACAAACCAAAACGGGGTCATTGTTTAATCAATTAAAGTAAATATTTCAAGTCGGATTGTATCTATACTTTTGATAAGAAATGTTGTTTTAAATATTCATTGATGGAATTACAAGTCGGAAAATTTTGTTGGTTATGATTATTTTGCATGCGCTGATATATGAAAGCCAATAAATTATACTTAGAAGGTACGTGACGACTGTCACCTGGGTATTAATGAGTCATATATAAAATTAGTCATTGTAACTATAGTGACGATGTTTGCCTGCTAAAATATTGTGGAATTTTGTGCCTAGTTTTCAATTCCGGAGGCATTCAGTTGTTATCTTTCTTATTACAACATTCAGTTTTCCAAGGATGTGTTCAGCAGAAAGGTCGAAGTCCTTAAAAGTAGAGATCTAAGTTCTCAACAATAGTACCGTCTCTATAACTAAACTAATTTTTTAGAGGCATTAGAGAGGTCTGTACGCCATCCAAACGCCATAACCTACCCGTATACTTATACACAGATGTGTTGCTGCCTCAGGTAACGTTTTTAAAACAGAACAAATATATTTATTATTCGTATTTTATTTTCATGTCTATTACATAATGTACTTACACGTACGTATGACGTGGTCGCAGTGGGCACCGGCGACCCACAGTCTGTCATATTACGGTCGAGGTGAATGCATCTGCGCTAATTGCACTGGGAATCATTACGAGGGGTCTGCTCTGCAAGTCGACTAACAGTGATTACTGTGTCTGTGTATCTTATCTACTTGGGCTGCAGTGATTTTGCTCGTACTGTTCTACATTTTAAGCGAAGGAGTCTTTAGATGCAAATTAAAGTTTTTAAATCAAACTAATCTTCCTAAATTTAACACATGCGTAAGAAAAATAATTAAGAAACGAACTTGAACATACAATTTTAAAATTGGGTATAGGAGACCAATTAAGGATTATAAAAAGCCAACACTCGGAAATATCCGACATACCTACACATTTTTAAAGGACTACGATTATTTATAAAAGCAATATTTAAATGAAGCTGAATAAGTATAAGCAGGTTTTGAATCGCAAATTGGTAATATTTGCACGTATACACTACGCTATGCGTGTATGGGTGACCGATGACCGGTGACCGGAGCGGCGCGCGACACATACATCGCGGTCAAGGCCGACCGTTTCGTTGCGTTGTATGTGACATTCACTTTTCACTTACCGTTCCTAATGTTCAATATATTACTGCTTGTTAAAGGAAAAATTCTATGCTTTGTTTCAACGCTTAGTTTAGATAGAGTCCTTTTAATGAATAGGAATTTTAAACTTTTGGTTCGATCGCTGCTTTGTAAGAGTTATAGCACAACACAAAAACGCAATTTTACAGGAGCGCCAGGTAAAAATTAAACAATGCCTTTTGGATTATCTTTTAATTAGTGAAGTTAAAATAATAAAAATTAAAACGCCAGTAACCACAATGCAGTTAAAGCACCAAGTTTCCAATCCTAAAATAATATAATAATTATAATAAAATTGTATCTTTAACTTAAATTGATGAATTTTGAATTGTGCGGTTATTTATGCAAAGCCGTGATACTTGGAACGTTCATTGTTGAAGTAAAACGTCTTACAATATATTAACTGCTTCTGAGTGTATGTGGACAATAGTGAAGTCAGGAACAAAAATAAACTTGTTAGCACAACCAAACCTTTTGTCATCAGTAATTATTGTCACAGTCCTGAAATAAGTGTTTTTAATATTGGATAAGGTCCAATTTCAGTTCGGTTAGCTTTTTGTAATGATAATATACTAAAACAATTATACGTACACGAACATACATATTCAATGTAAAACATTCAATTAAATGCTTAACATCAGTTTTACCGTAATAAGTGGCCAAATCACAAGAAGGTGAATAATGAATATCTGTGTGTAAAGACAAAACATAGTCGTTATTTTCATATGCATATGAAACGCGTTTATTTAACTCAAAATTACATGATAGAATCGGAGTTGAAATTTATTTAAACTGAATTCATATAAATTAAGTCAACAATGAATTGTATCTAAATTCTCATAAATATATTTAATCATTTACATTGCTATAGCCTGTTTTAGACAGAGTATTTTTTTACAAGTGTCCAATGCTTCATGTCACACAACATGACTTTGTATGATATCATAATCTAATCTAACCACAAAAATAGTGCAAAAAAGACTAAGATTTTATTTTATTTAAACGAACTTAATGATGAATGAATAGTTTTCAACATCCGGTTGATTATAGTGTCGTAGCACCTAATTTTAATACGGTATGTAATTTTACTTGTGATTTTATTTATTATGGGATATACAAGAGTGAAAGCAAAATTTTGATATACCTACCTGATCGATCCACTTTTGAACAACAACACAAGCCTGTGTAACGTGTTAAAGTGGAAAGAAGACTGATTTCTACTCTCTACTCATATTTTGACTTTTACGATTTTGATTTGATTGTCAGGGTAACATGTGTGGGATACTATCTTTTATTTTGACACTTATTGTAATGTAGGTCATAAAGACTTAGGTTACTGTGATAAGAGTAAATAAATTATCGTATGGTTGATTATAAGGTTCTGATCTTGTGATTGTGTAGTAGTTTGCATACGAGCGACGTGGTGGAGCGGTGTGCACGGGGCAGGTAATTCAATGCGCGGTGTCGCAAGCCGCCGGCAGCGGGTGCGCGGCGCAGCAAGGTGATGCACCAGAATAGTGCGCTTGCACAACGTGCACCCCGCCTCGCCCGGCCAAGGTCACCAGCGGTTATAACTGTACGCGGTGGGGTGAGGCCTCGGGGTCAGCTCCGTCTGGGGACTTGCAAATATTGTGCTAGTACTCCGACGATGTCGTATGGACATGGTTAAGGTGTCATCAACTAGGAAAAACAATAATCGTGGAAATAATTGCCTTGAGATTATATTCGCATTTTGACCTAATCATTTAAAAGATACTGAAAAGAATCTGTTTCCGACTGTCTGCTTCGCCATTGATTTGCAAGTGCCATGTTTTAATAAAACAATTGACATATACGAACTCGTAAACTGATCTATATCCATCGAGTGCCAATCATAAGTAACTAATTGATGGCTACGCGACGAGTCGAAGGCGGACGCCAAATCCTCAATTGGGAGCCGAATAGGGAATCTAAAGATATTCTGATAAGAGTTAGTCGGGTCATTCTCTATAAATGGTTGTGCAGTAACAGTATTGCCGGCGAACTTAGTAGGGGATAGCGAAGTTAGCGAGTGTCGATCGGTTGCCAATCATCGTCGGCTAATTGACGGCGCTGCGCCGCGCGGGCGCCAACTGGCCGCGTAACTGGGACGAGAATCGGGAAGCTCGGCGCTCCCACGGTATATTTAGAGATATAACTCTTGCCATTCACTCTAAATGGATAATCACGCTTGGCATGCACGGGGAATGCTATTAATCGATGCAACTATACCTTGTATTATCTCCGGATTGTTGTGTGTAAACAAGACTGATTTATTGTTGTTTGTGTCTTGTCCATTTATATCTCGTCACGCTATATCGGTACATACGGAATTTAGAAATTTACGTCATTGTATGGTGGGGCCAAGGAAATTAAAAAGATAGGAAGTTTTTTAATTGACGCTTGGGTATCATAATTGTATCATGTCTATTGCAAATGCTGAGGAACTCCAGAAATGTTGCGTGCAAGAACCGTATGTGATAAGCCTCGTTATCGGCGAGTCGGGGCCCCCATGGCGTTGGTTCCCAGGGCGGGTCAGATACGGCAATGTCACCGGCGGCAGCTGACCGATAGTGCAGCGGAAGGGCGTCGACCTCGCCGGAAACCTTATCGTGCAGCGTCGGCGTCGCGTGCACCGCCAGCGTCACTGCCACTACGCTCGCAGCTTCACGCCCACGACTTTGTACGCCCACGATGGACAATCACAAGTGCACGACTTGTTTTCAGTCTCTAATTTTCAATTGCCATTTTTATTATAAACTTCAATTTATGAAGAGTTAAAATAATAAAAGGTGGCGGATACGCATATAAAAGTCATTATTTAATCAATGAAAAAACATAACATATTTATACGTTACATATTTATACAGATGTATATTTTCAATGTGAAGAATTAATTCACGTTTGCTTAAAATGTGACTCGGCGTGTAATATTTCAAAATCATAAAGCTCTGTACAATTCATTTACTGGTTACCAAGTTTAGTGTTACAGACTACAAATGTATAATAAATAAAAACAAACATAAAGTAAGCAATTTCAAGTGAAAAATAACTTAATTCCGTGCGTAAATTAAAATACATTTAATATATGTATGTAACTTAAAAAAGAAAGTCAGCATTCAATGAGTAAATGAACAAGTTACGTTGTTCATTATTTAATATGCGTGAAATGGATTGATGAAAAAAATCTACGATTATAGTTACGTATTAGTAGGTGACAATCGTAATGTAGGTAGTCAAGATTTTATTGTAAGGCAAGATACTGGAGCTAGCTATTATTGCCCATGTAATAAACGAGATGGTTAAAAAAATATATATATACAAAGTAATACAAGGAAAAAAAAGATAAACC
>MOOZ01001090.1:129342-140984 GCA_002930495.1 Cecropterus lyciades
TATTTTTCAATAATAATGCTTATAAAGTACATTAAATCGATAAATAAAACATTACCCACACTACCATGCATTTCACACACACAAACACACGTTAAGTATTTTTTACACGCTGACTGTTTGTGACATTGTCGAATGTCAGTGACATACGTCAAATGACGCGTTATTGTTTTTAAATACAGCTTACTGAATCATTTCCTATAATGCCATTTTAAAAAATAATTTTAAAATTAATGTAATACGTATAAAAACTTATTTGGGTAGTAGAAAAAAATATTTGGGTTTAATTACGGTCGAATTTCGACCGCTGCGAAGGGCAACTAGTACTAAAAATTACGTACAACACGCCAGAAAGTAAAATATCACAAGTAGTAAGGATGTAACCCACGAGTGGGAGAATATTGCAGCACAGTGATATGTTTGGTCGATCGTTTCCACTTGTGTTCGGAGTGTTTCGTAACCGGGTTATTACTTTTGGCATTTGGACGTTCGTTTATATCTGGGTTACCAGTACTTACTGTACGCTCGAGGCAATCAACATATTGCTATACAAAACCCTTTGTATGCAGTTGTACTTGAAACTCTTGTTGTATATAGATGTATGTATATTCATTTTATTGTACTTGCGATTTATCGTTCCTTCTCGTGACGTGGTAAATATAACAAGAAAATGAGAATAACCGCGATATCTTTAAGATGGCGATCCTTTTGTTTCATGACTATCGTATATGACAAATTATCACAGATATCTCCTGGATATTTGTGAAGCTACTATAAGAGTACTAGATTTTATATTTGTCTTTAGGGAAACATCCCCAATGTTTCCCTAAACTTATATTCTTCAATCAAAATTAACCTTATATTACATTGAAAACGCTTAATTTATTTATTTACTTATATTATTATTTATATCTGCAGACCTCAATATCTTGTCGGACACAGGCAAGGGAAGATGGAAGTCAAAATAATCTTCTTCTATGCATATTGTACGTAGTACCTGTCAAAATATTGCATGGAAAAATATATTCTGTCTGCCACGAACTTAGCCTGGCACGTTCAATGTCCAGATATAAACAAAACTTTGACCTGAAGCACGGTGCATAGACTAGATTTACATAGCACTACGCGCCTGTCGGTGGCAGACACTGACGGCAACGTTTCCACGGCGAGACGCGGCGGCGCACGCGGCTGAAGTAGCCCAGTTTACGCACGCGGAAATCCTATTCCTATCGAGTCAGAAATAGCACCGCCATGTCACCGATCGACAGGCGAATTTTACGCCGCCACGCTAAATTAGCTGCACGACTTGTCACTGTGCGCCCCATTATACTTACGAGTACTTAGACCAATTGAAAGCAATTGTTAAATATCATTTACAATTCTTCTTTTCATTATCTCTTTTTGTACCTTATCAAAAAATGTTAAAAGTAACATTACCTACCATCCAAGTAAAAGTCTAAATATATCTTTAAGGTATTTTTAATTCAGTCCACCGAATACATGGTTCGAATGGTGGTAGAACGAGTATGATTGACCGGGGGACAGCTGCCACACCTTTTTCTAGCGTAAAGTAGTTCTTGCGTTTCAGTGAAAGCTTACATATGAGACGATCATCTTAGTGCTCATGAGTGGCGGCACATATGTGATTGACTTCAGATAGCTCTATTTGGCGACAGGGACCACTTACCATCAGACGGACTGCATGCTCGTTTGCTACTTCAACATTATAAATTAATTCATTATATATTCTTGAAACTTGATATGTGGAAGAGTATATTCTGTATTCTCCAATTGCAAAAATGTTTCCATGGCCAGGATGTTATGTTCACAATATTGAAATCTGCCTTAGTGCTTCAATGGTCAATTTGTCTACGTTTGTCCACCTTTCTGTTTTTGTAGTTATTAAAACAGTATACTTCAATTATTAATCTAGTACTTATGTAACTATAATTAAACATATTACATAGTACCTATGTAAAATATACATATTACATATTTTAAATATAAATACTTGTTACAGGTATGTGACGCCATAGATGCCCCAATGATTCTCGCACACTGCTGCGAACTGAAAATTACGTAGTCAGCACTAGAGGTATTTTAATTACGTCATCTTTTCAACAAACATTGATTTGTGCGTAAAATGCCAATAATAATACAAATACAAGCAGATAAATCCATTCACAGCAGACATACAGCAATGGAAGACGTATCAGTATTGCGTCACATTTTGACACATTGCTTAAATAACATTCAAACATATAGCCAACTCTATATTTAGAACAACGTACTTCCTCACAAACATAACACCGAGTCCGTAATGCGAAAGCTTGAAACTTTAAACTATACTTGCGAACTAGTTTTGCTCGCTATTTTGCCACTATATTATATATACAAATATATTTTAGGATACAAAGTACTTTTCGTAGAGTCTATATTTGTGTGAACGAAATAACTTTTGTGTTGCTTACAAGATCAGTCTTCATAGACACACAAAAAATGGTAGATACATGATATCAGGGAAGACTTGATCTTAAATACCTTTTTCTTTGGAATATTGACCCATAACTATTGATAGTTTCTATATTTACTATTTCCTTTAGCTCTATATTTACATACGCTGTTTATATAAAGCAAAACATAAACTGATGATTTATATACGAGTACGAATATCTTATTCGAACATAGCTTTCTAGCGGATGCTCTTAAACATTGTGGGCATATCAAAAGCTTTTATGACAGGAAAAATAGTTAAGAATGCATGAAAGTTGTAGGTTTGGCCCCGAAATGATAAGTCAAAATAACATTAATGTAGTCTCGAGAGAACATACATAAACACGATCAGGGAAAATAACAATGAATATAAATCTTTTAATTTGACATGTTCGTACGACAAACGGACAGCAGAGCGATTCAATAAGCCGCCAAATAACAGCGCTACCACAACCGGTCTTCAACAGACGTAATTTGTTATTACGTCAGTGTAAAATAAAATTATACATCGTTTGCCCTGTAGCCTCATGAGAAGACTGAAGCATAATTTGCCCAAAAAATACAATAGTAGTTGACCCGTCAAACGTTGTTCTGTCATAAAAAATTAAATGTCTGCAACAATTCCGCGGTTCTTGTGAAGTGCTAAAGTATCTTCTTACGTTTGAACCAATCATACGCACATATAAATTTTATTGCAATAGATTGACGTTTCTTTTTAACATTCGGATAAATTTAAATATCTATTTGTATTACATATATGGGAATGAGGGATACAGTTGTAACACTTTCGTGAAAGCGATTGACATTTATGTAGAGAGATTTTAAATAAAATTTGTTTGCGTAAAGCTATTCTGGGCCAGAGATAAAAATAAGTTGTCATAGGCTAAATTGCGTGCGGCGTCCAAGTAATCCATTATCGGTGCGGCAGCGGTGCCACTAAAAAACTAATTTGATTGTTTGTTTGGCACGCCCGCGCACTCCAGCGTCCGTGTATAGCGGCGTATTTATAGCACTCATGTCCCGCACGAACGGAACAATTAATAGCAGACAAATGATTTTCATTCTAAAAGGATTTTGTAGCGGGTTAGATACGCTTCTGATGAAGCATTTTGTCGTAATGTCAAGCACCGAACGACCTCAGTTGCAGGCGTATAGTGCTCCAAGTACGTACCAGTAGGTGGATCCGTGTGGAATTCAAATGGCAGTAAAATATAAATTAATAATAAACATAGAAGAGCTTAAAATGTTTTTACCGACCTATGCTTTTTTTATTTCATAATTTGTTGTAAAGAAAATTTCTCCTACATAACATAAAAAATCTTGAAAAATTATAAATAGTCTAGGATTAAAAAAAATAACAAAGAAAACATTGACAGCACCACCACGGTCTTTATTACTAATCTTTAAACCAACCAATGCTAATTGTAATGGCATATTAGGTCAATTTTTTGATAATTTACAATTAGGATAAAGCTGAATTATAAAAGATTGTTGTTTGAGTTTAAAAGTATTTATTGCCATTGAATGTTAAATAAATGATGTTTATATATAGAATACATATACATAAATTTTATTTACATATTTTTAACATACATACATTTAATACTAAACAATGAAAAACATAGTACTAAACTAAAGAAAAAAAATGTAGTCGTCAATCGACAAAAAAAACTACACAACGCAGAAAAAATCGATTGGAATGTTATTCTAAAGCGGGTAGTCTTAAATTAGAACTTTAATTAAGCGTTGTATCTGTGAAACATCTGTAGTGCTGTTCAATTTGCTCACTATCAGGTATCTTCTTTGTCGTGCAGTCGTACTAGCCGCGCCCACGCGCCGCCCACGCCCGCAATTACTACGAAAACTCCCACGATCCTCCGATATTGTTTATCTGTTACAAAAATGTAAACAGTATTATATCGTCGAGCTTTTAAACGCTTCAGACTTTGCAACTTTAATATTGAAAACAAATCTTCCAGATAGAATCTAAAATGTTTGCGTATTTTCCTTTACATTCACATCTAGGATTCCTCCTTGTCCACATAAGTTAGGAATATAAGTCTTTTATCTATTTATATAAATTATCGCACAATGCACATTATTAGAAGTGACTTAATACTAGGTACATACAATGACTTGCAGCTTTTTTGAAGTAATATTACACGTCAGAACAACTGGATTGACAAAATTTAAAAACCGCTTTTTATCCAATGTAATAATCCAACGATAATGTGCGACTGTTTTGAATTCAATCATGCGCAACCAAACAAAAAGGGCACCAAAATAGCTCCTTGTATAACCAAGTCCAAGAATAACCCGCGAGTGGGAAAGTATCGAACGGGTTATATTTAGCGCTAGTGCGGCAGGCCGGCCTGTTTCAGCCTTTGTTGGGCAGAAATAGCGCCGGCCAACCCTTCGCTGATGGATGGCGTGCTCGAACCGACAGTGGAACAGGTTGGAGATAACTTTTATAATAATATGAACGCTTGTATAACGCCTTATGGTCACGAACACTATTCATAAATAATTCCTTGAATTAACTACATGATTAACTATATAGATATTATTATAAGGAAAAATGTTGATTTCGCTCATCATGTATCTATTTTTAAAATACTTACGAATTTACATAAATAAACATAAACGAGGAATAATCGTATCTTTGCTGATACACCGAACTTAAACAAATCTGTCAATGCCAATCACGACGTGTATTTCTAATCTAACATGACCGCTACAATTAATCATATAGAGGGAATTAAAAGCGAACATTTTACAACAATCCAGTTCGTATAAAAGAAGCGTTGACAAAAAAGTTCCCGAGACAAGTGTCAGTATTATGAAGATGGTCCAGAATTAGTCCACGGCTATAAATACCACAGCATGGAATGCGCGCATCTGTTTATAGAGTACACGCGAAGCGGGAGAGGACCGGGAACCCCACTACACCGCGCCGCGCCGCTACCGAGCACTGGGAACCACCGGGACAGGTTGATACAGGTTGATCGTCACCTTGCGCTCAAGGAGGGCACTCGGTGGAAGTTTCAGGTGGGCGAGAGGGTGTGGCACGTGTAACTTTTTATTGTTACTTTTTTAACAATAAATACAAACTGACAAACCTAAACGACTATCTATGTAGAGTTTGTAGTTAATATTGCTACTCAATACTAAGGTACTACATCCTCCACGATAAAATGACAGTTGAAGGCTCTTCGATGATATAAACAGTAGCGTGGGGGAACTGCATTTGTATAGAAACTCGACAGTTCTATAAATAGTTGAATGTATTAATCGTGCTGCTTGAGAATCTAGTGCATTAAATTATCTATTCAGCAACACTCTGTAGGCGGCACTTGGACAATGTGATAACAGTGTTGCACAAATTGTTACGTAGTTAAAATACTGGAATTGTTGTTTTAAGCATTATCGTTATTAGTGAGTGGAGAAGCTTCCGAATTTTTATACATTTTGACAATGTTTCTATGTTAGATAGTACGATGTTTCACTACTACTATTAAACTTTATTCGTACTTGTAATATGTTGGAGGTTATAATATTATCATTATCTTTTATTGTCATCGCTAAGTTTCTATTATGCTTGGATTTCGTTACGTTTAATTGCATTATTCCTATTTCCATTATTATATTTATTCAATATTACTAATATTTGAAAAACCCTTATCTACACTGGTGTTTTAATTATATACCACACTAAAGACTGGAAATAATAAAATACAATGAAGTGGTTATTTTAATTTTGTTCTAAAAATAGCTACATGCTGTAAGCTTAACGAGTGGGCATTGAAATAGGCAATAAAACAAAAAATAATGTTTATCGAAGACAAAGAACGTTTGCACGTGACTCAATGCTGCCGGAATCCTTGCAAGCGGTCTCGGTATAGTCTTTGTATGGTAAACTAATTATAGCCGCACTATTTTTAGCCGTGATTCACTCCTGCGCAGCGCTCCAAACTAGACTTGTCATGAATTATTGCATACATCTGATCTTTGCCCTATTTCTCCTCATGGAAAGGATTACAGCTTTGTTGCTGTGTCAGAACAAAGTTGTGTGGTGGTTTCTGTATACATGTGAATATCAAAGTTGTCATCTACGTCGTAAACGTACGTAAGTACAATAGTACTCGTATAATAACTTTTGATTAGCTAGATACGACCTTACAGGGACAAGGGAGGGAATCAAGGAGGAAAGGTATTTGTACAAAAATACATTTGACATTCCAACGAATGCGGTGTAATTGATTGTTAAATATAGTTAATAGTTAATTTATGGGGGAAAGTGATTATGTTCGTTTATTGAATGGGATTACGATATATAGTCCTACGGCACATCGTACGGAGTTATATAATTTGAAGTTGTTGTTTGTTGATTCTACAACATACCACCGATATTAGTGGCAATTACATTTATGCCTCACTGACAAATCAGACGGAAAATTGGAGTGACGTGACAGAGAATGAATGAAATGTCAGACAAGCAGACGGCGGGGATGTTACGTGATGCAAGTAGGTTTGTTAATGACACTATATGCGTCGCAAATAGTAAGAGTTTGTACTTTTGTCACTCATCTTGAAAGTTATCATGATGTTCTTTAATAAAGATGTAGTCCCGGCGTGTCGTTGCGGAAATGCGATCGTAAATATATATTGGTACCACACCGGCCATTGTAAAAATGCCTTGTTAGACTATCAGCTTAAATCCTAGCCTGAGGCTCACATGCGGCATCCAGACCTAAACTTCAAGTCATAGGTACATCAGAAGTCGCATAAAAATGAGTCAGATAATCAACTGATGACAACTGATGACTTAAACTTCCTAGAATGTTACTAGGGAGAACCATGCATTTGAAGGAAATTCTTATAGTGACCATTACTCCTGATGTTATAATAAAAATGATTAAGCAAAATGTTGTGACCAACAAACATGACACTTGACCCTTAAAAAACCCTCTGCTTGCACTTGCAAGCGTGAGGATGATGATGATTGATTCCCTAAATCAAACCAAATGTTCCTAGATGTTTAGAGTTAGCGGGAAGTGCCAAGCGTGTAGATGCGGTATAAGCAGTAGCCGTCAAAACAAACAAATGTAAATTGGGTGTTATTGTAATGTTGTGCGTAGTGCGCGGGAGCGCGTCACGGGTGAGTTTTGCGTGTACACATTAATTCGGCAGGCGGACGCTCGCATCGTTCGCGGAATCCACGGCTCGCGGACGTGATCTGGACACGACACGAATACTGTATATATACGGTATATACCCTTACTTGCATCTGACCCGTTTGGTAATTGTGAACATTTCCGTGATCTTTTCATTTGAAGTCTTTGAAGCATCTTGTAAGCTTATCTTACGCCACAGCAACGTTGCGCAATTCAGTTTACAGAAATGTAGACATCAGTTAAAAGTACACGAACACCCTACTTTCGAACGATGATGGCAGAATTAGCATTTAACACGTTTTAAGACAAAATGGGTCGACAAGTATTTACGCATAAATACGTTGTGTGTAGATAACGTTCGCATCAGCTATAATTAAACATCTATCATCATTCATCATTAGTCATCTTCTGTAAAACTAAACAATAGTGACAGACCAAACAACTCGTTGCAGACTCCGTGACACATGACAACAGTACGAAGAGCAATGCAATTTATTTCACGAATACTTATTTTGACCACAATTCAGTTTAACGTGTTCAAAGCAGTGTCATTAATTGTCGCTAATCGTCAGTCATGTCCATTTCATTTAGTTTGGAAGGCAAATCTTCCAGTGAAGCGTCGAAGGAGTGTTACTCGGAATGGAGATCTATTAAAGTTATTCCAAAAAGCGAAAGGTTGAAAGGCAATTCGAGCGATCTTTCCGGTGGCGGAGCTGCATTTAGCCGGGTGGAAATAGCAGCGGACGCGCCGCGCGCGCATCGTGAAATAAACAGTTTACTGACAGAAATAGACGATCGCTTCTGGATCTGGAGCGGGCGAGCAGTTGGCTTTTATGGCTTCTAATTTCGGTCTACTTACTGAATTAGTAATAGGAGGGAACCAATACGCAAAACTTGTGCTGAATTATATTTTTGGCGCCGTGTACGATACAAGCAATTATATGCTTAGAGAATGAGATATTTAAATCGTTTTAAGAGTGTTCGTATGTTTAATATGAATTAATAATTACGCATCTATCACTTTTGGAAAATAAAATAAATAATACCCTATTCGTTACATTGACTTAAAATAAATGATTATCAGGTACAGGTACTACTACAATAATAAACAATAAATACAGAAAATACTACCAAAACTCAATATATTAAGTTTGAGACTAGCGTGTTTTGGTAGTATTTTTATTTATAGGATACTAGCAGCGAAACCCGGCGTCGCTTGGGTTAAAATTCATCGCATGTTTAATGGTATGAAAAATATTTAAAGATCCATTTCCTAAAGTAGATATTACAGATTTCTTTCTTAGATAGTAAGAGACTTATTCGACTATTAATCATACGGTGTATATAGAGTGTATCAAATTAATTAAAGGATCGAGATAATTATAAGATGAAATAAGGAACACTTTAGTGGTAAATGTATGTCTTATGATAAACATATATACACATTACATATTATTATATTATATATTTACACGTTCTATTTTAGTTATTTTTTTTATTAATTTCTTTTATAATACTTTGTTATAGACTACATCTACATAGGTTTTGTTGTCCGGACTGTAAATGAACAAATTTCGGGGTGATCCTACTCGTGAGTATGCGACGTATAATTGTCCGTGGGCAAAGTATGGCTCCTTTAAGTCAACGCCACAGTATTGAAACGTTTGGCCCTGTGTTCTGTTGATGGTCATGCTGTAAGTCAACTTTACCGGGAATTTTAAGCGTTCGAAAGTAAAAGGCAATTTGATATTAAAGGTATCCGTGGTGTAAATACTCTTTGCTCTTTTTCTTTACCAGTCATTATACTGGCTTCAATGTTTCAATGATCTTCACTCGACTGAGAACACGATAAAACTGACGAAAAGTCACTGACAAAAATATTTTTAAAATTATATATTTTTATGCCTGTCAGTAAGAAATTATTGAGACAAAACAAAGAAAAAAAGGAAAAAAAAACGGCAAAAAGATTTAAATTGTATTTTTTTAAGTTTTATAAACAAAAAAATTAAAAAGATAACTCCGCAAAAAATATATATCACCAAAAATAAATAAAAAAAACCTTCAAGAAGTTTAATAATAAAATGAAATTCATAAAGCTCAGTAATAAAACTTATTATTGGGGAAATTTTCATTAAAATCGCATAAAGCATACAAAATTGTCAGAACTTACTAAAACATTTTAGATTGATTTTAACGGTTGAAGACATTTTGGAAGTTTTACAGATCATTTCAGAAATTTCTAAAAAGTTCTAGAATATTTCGGATCGATTTCAATAGTTATAGGCATTTTGGAAGTTTCTAAATCATTCCAGAAAATTTTAGAATTTTCTAGGCCACTCTGAAAATTTTTTGAACGTTCTAGAACATTTTGAATCGGTTTCAACAGTTGTAGACATTTTAAAAGTCAGATCTTGTCCAAAAATTTTCAGAATTTTCTAGACCATTCTAGAAATTCTCTAAAATTTCTAGAACGATTACCTTGCACTTATTTTGGAACTGTCTAGATCATTCCAGAATTTTTTCGAACTTTCTAGGACATTCTAGATTGATTAAACACATTTTGGAACTTTCTTGATCATTCTAGAAATCTTCATAACTTTGCAGAGCTCATATGAGTTAGAGAAGGACATTTATATATTCTTTCACATTTTCGCCAGCCACAATCACCCACCCCGACCACACTCTCTTACACACAACAGGATTCAACACTTACTATTCCAACAGGACGTTGATCTGAGTTGCGGATGACAAAGAAAGATGTAAATTTACGTACTAACATTAGCATTTTATATATTTAGATTATAATAATACTAGTTTATTCCACCGGATTTTACCGCTTTGGTCACGTTTATCATGGTATTGAGAATCCCATGTGTTAATCCAGGTCATGAACTATCTGTGCGTCAAACTTCTGCGAAATCCCACCAATAGTTTTTGTGTGAAAGAGTAACAAACACACATACATCCTCACAAAATAATCCTTACAAATTTTGCATTTATAATATTAGAAACATTGTTTTTTATTCATAAATACATACATACTTTTAAATAGCTAGGTGCTTTGGAATAGCAACTTAAAAGTAACAATGATCTAATCTTATTGTTTTCTTATTAAAATGTCCTTCGAGATATGCAATTAACATCGGTATAGTATTAGTTAGCATTGAATTATATTGGAACAACTAAGTACACACAATATCAATATCCTTCGCATATTCCTACAGTAGAATATAAATACCAATCTATTTTATATTCCGACTAGCTGACCCGGCAAACGTTGTTTTGCCGTATCAATTATTAAAATACTAAAATGGCTATTAAAAAATAGGGGTTGGTGATAAAATGGTAAACATTTAGGGTTGTATGTGTTTGTAATGCCACATTATAGAAAAATAAAAACAAAAAATTCCAATTATTAAAAAATAAATGTTAAGGGTGAACAACCCTAATCACTTAGGGATATGAAAAATAGATAGTAGCCGATTCTCAGACCTACTGAATATGCATATAAAAAGCCGTTTCGGAGGAGTAAGGTAACTAACATTATGACAGGATAATTTTATATATAAGATAATGAATTGAAGTATAACACTAACTTGCTTGCTTTAAAATTCTTGCTTGTTGAACTATTTTACTAATCATTTTGAACCAGATCGACACTAGAGAAATTTCCCCACGTTGACAATTACGAGGTTTAATCTAGAACGAGGTGGATGCATTTTTTTACTACGAACTGTCGATGCTATATCGATTTAAAGTTATAATTCTAATTACCTGATTCTATATCAGTATTAGTACTCACAGACCTTTCAGTTAACTCCTGGACCTGGAAGAGTGAGCGTTGGTTTACCAAGCATGTTCGCGTCATGTCTTTCTAGAGCTTTCCTCCTGGTCAATGGTTTCCTATGATTCTGGTTCTTCGGAAAAATGAAAACTGCACTAAAAGAAAAATGTTTCGATACAATATGCGTAACTCAC
>MOOZ01001090.1:169465-186382 GCA_002930495.1 Cecropterus lyciades
GGGTGAATCCGCGGGGCGCAGCTAGTTATGTATAAGTGGTTACCCTACCCTTATTGGTTAAAACATTAATACTTGAAGAATATTTAAGTTACCGCACTGTCGAAGGACTGCGAGGTCTTATACTCGTGCGCTTGCTGGATGTCATGCAGTCGCAAGGTGCTTGCGTCGCGCTGCAGGGACAGCAGCAGGTTGCGTCTGATAACACAAACATATAACATATTATATTTTTTACGCCGTTTGTGCTGCTTTAATAAATGGTTTTTAATCGACCTGAAACATGAAATGATACATGTTTTTTATTTATGTAAGTGAACTTTTTAATAATTCAGACGAACAATAAGATGTTAGAATAACATCGATTTGTAAATAACCAGTATATAGTATATATAATATAAAAGATGACATGTACTATAATTAAAGCTCACATCAGCTTCTCGTTTTGCTAACAATTTACCAGGTGGCAGGAATTAGTGTAGTTGCCATACTAGTTCCACCGTTCCACCAAGTAGAGTTCCTGCATTTCGGTGGAAGGATGTGATGCCGGTTCACATATATATGAGGTGACCATCGTCCATCTTAGTCCTCGGAAGCGTCCTAACGCATCGACCTAATGAGTCCTGCGTTGCTAACGTATCGGTGATCGATTTCAAATCCCCTTCGAACCCCTGTTTTATATTAAGTTGCTTACAGATGTCCGTGGACGGCAGTAACCACTCTCTATCATGTGGATTGCATGCTCTTTCGCTACTTCAGTCTGATAAAAAGAAAATAAGAAAGCAACAGATTTTTTTTTTGCGATACTAGTAACCAGAGTCTAAATCGGCAGTTAAATAAATAACAAACAAGATGCAACGGTCCTACGAGCCGGACAAGCACAGCAACGCACCTGGTGGGACACCACNNNNCGCCCGCCCACTGCCGCGCGCCCAGCGCGCCCGCGCCGCACGCGCCCGCCGCGCGCTCGCACGACTCTGCCGAAGGAGACATGTAATATATATTTTTAAAACGACTGAAGAATACCAAATGAATGAAAATGAAATGATGAATGAACGATTGCTTATATAGGTTTGATGAAACATACATATTAAACATACAAAAGTCGACATACAATTTTTCCAATGTTTGTTACTGGTTTTAATTTAAGCTACATTTTATTTATGTGTTATCAATTATTCAAGAAAAAACGAAAATCGATTCTTAAGAAATCAATCATCTAAATCTCTCGATTCCCTGAATTCGACCCAAATTGATTTTCTTCAGTTGTTTTTATAAATCAATTCTCTGAATTAAATTTACTTCGATCTTCCTCGGGAAAAATTGACATCCTTTAATTATAACTAAATATTTGACTGTATATGCGTACCATAACAATTTGTTATAAACTAAAAATACAGTTTAGTAAAAATTACTTACAACTGATTGACAATTGTAACGATAATATCCAAAACCAATAAATATTATTATTTTAGCCAATTTACTATAACTAAATAACATTCTAAATTTAAACACACAATCCATGTCTTAACGAGTAAGTTACCCCTAAGATCGTATATCTTGATATGCTTGAGGTTCATGGCGGCGACGATGGTGCGGCCGGCGAAGCTACACCACGCCGCGCTGTGCGCCGCCTCCGCCAGCGCCACCTCGTGCAGCGGCCGCTGCGGGGAACCCTCTAAAAAACACAACTTGTATAAATAAATTATTATTACACGCTCAACTAATAACTAAGACATTAATTAATACAATTATTGGCTTTACAAGGAATTTATCTCGCAAACTGCATCTATCAATAGGTAATTACAACAATTGCTCACTCAATAAAGAACATACCTATTTATACTATATATACTACATAAATTAAAAAATATATATTTACGACATAAATTAAAAAGAAACAAGCCAGATTTGAAATGAAAATGATTAATGAAGTACAATTGAAATTTCTTGTTTTATTAATGTATGTTAAGACAATGAACGGTTTTGTTGAAAACATTATTGCATGAGTTTATTTTAATATTTGTGTAGTATTATAGTTTCAATTATATTACCTCAGAATCAATACTTACATTACATCACATTATCTTGCAGTTAATCTTGTTAATTGATGAGGGTCAAAAATCATAATTTTGTCCTTTATCAATTAACATATTGATAGCCATGGTTTATTAAGAATACTACAATTAATCATGACAAATATAATGTACCATCATTATATTTGTCATTCTATTGAAGTAACAACAATCATGTTAGTACATTTTTATCACTTAAATTAATTAACATCTTACCATTAATATCATCGCTAGATGTCTGCATGTCCCACAACTGTATGCAGTAGTCATTGCGATGCTTGTCCATGCCAGTCACCAGCAGGTTGGTCTCGGTGCGGTTCCATGCCACAGTATTGCAGGGCCGAGGATATCTGGCCACTAGTGCACAAAAATATAATATGCTTACATAGTTTAAACTAATTGTAAATCTAAATTAACTTAATTTTCAATAGAAGAATATATGTATACAACATTATAACTTATTATAAACCAAAAATAAGAATGGCATAATAATATATGTGGTAGGCAAACAGTAAGACAATCATACAAGCTGTACGTTATAAGTAAAAGTTGGTTCCTTTGTTGGTTGGTTTTAAAGTTTGCCATATTTGTATTACTTTAAGTATATAGTACATAGTGTAAAATTCCAGTTTACATGGTTCAAGCCACAAGAAAAAGCACATCGATACTACAACACCACATTAACATTTTACATAGTATATCAATTTTCATTTCTGACAATCACTTACCTAGCTCACGTCCCACCAGGCCCAGGGGATCATAAGTCTGTTTGAGACTGGACAGTGTAACCTTGCCACTAGCATGCCCCAGAGCCAGCAGGGGGTCCGGCTGGTCTGCTATGGCACTGATGTCCACACAGCGCACACCACTCGCACTCTGTGACGCCACCACTGTAGCACCTCGGGTAGATGAGATTTGTGTAACTGTAAAAAATCATTGTTAATGATCAAACGTTTGTAACATTACAATTGCCATAATTGGGTTTGGTATATTCATAATAATTATAATTTATAATCTCTATGCATGTCTCATGAAAAGTGATTTACAATTTATTCCTGTTCTTTAGGCAAGCAAAGCAAGTTGTTAATTTAAATTGAAGTAATTGTACATTTTAGTTTCCTATGGTGACAATTATATTATTATTAAAGCATACACAAAGTTATAACAATAATCATGGCTATGTTAGTTAAGCACACATATTTACGAATTGTTCAAATGGACTATAAATCTTTATCATAATGATATTAATATTTCTATATACTGTATTGTTTGTCTTTGATATTACCTCTACTTTATCAATAGGCACTCCTTAAAAATGTTATAAAAGTGGACTTTCTCCGAAGTAAAATTGGTATTAAGATCTAATACATACAAGTTGTCTTCTTCTCGATATCTTTGAGATGAGCCACTTCGTATAAGGTTATATCTGGTCCCCATATTATGAACTTATCGTGATGCACTGGTGACCATAATACGTCTATTTTAGCTCCAGACATTACTTCCATCGATGTTTCTACCGTACTTCACATAAAAATATTTATAATGAGTCAGAGGCTGTCGAATTAAATAAAATCTCAAACTAAATTATTGTTGTCGTTTTCATTTGATACTGATAACATATTATTTATGTTGCCAGTTTAATATTTATTTTCCATGATATTGTAATTGAGTTTTATTTACCACAATAAATAGCCACTTTATACTAGTTAACATAAATAAAACAACATCGTAAAACCCTGTCGTTATTAACCAATGGGCCAATTCTGCGGATCTGGTGATATCAATATCTTCCCAGTCGTTACTAACTGTTTATTTGCACCTTGACTTTACTCAAAAGTTCAATTGTTGCGTTTGGTCTTGTCATTAAATAAAGATTAATTTATTAATATATTTAAATATTTTTGCATATTTAAAAGTAATTATATTATTTCATTATTCAGTATTGTTGGTGCTAGTACACCGAGGAAAATATTTTTTGATGGTTATACATCAATATTATTACAACGCTTTCTATTTATAATTTAAATAAAAACGACATGACTCAAATTTACTATTGTCCCCCTATTTTATGGGAAATTTAATATGAGAGGAAACATTTATTTTGACATACAATATGATTGATGTTTGAATGCGTTCTGAGTTATGAATTTCTTTCTCTCTTGCCAAAACATAGAATGTTGTACCTTAATAAATTAAAGAAAAATCACATATTAATTATATTTTATTTTGCAATAGCTAATTGAGGTAAATATAATTATCATCGTTATTTTTATTTAATCTCACCTGAATTTGTTATTTAAAAATTACAAATCCAAATCCAATGCCATTTATAAATTAACTTAAATTTAAAACATTTGTTAGCATTATAGTACATAAGCAGGCTTAATTTAAAATTAAATTTAAAATTTCAAAGTTTTAAAATCGTGATTTACGTCGTTGTGAGGTCGATAGTATCGCTAACTATGGAAATACCATCCTATTCTATATCTAAAACCACACCAATCGTCATTTTGACAGATTCGCGACATCTACTATGAATGTGAATGACCAGAGTTGTGAGTGACGAAATAAGTGAAATCAATTTGTGCTGAGGAATTTAAAAATCGTGAGAAACACGCCGAAGACGAATTGCCGCACCGGTAAGTACTGAAATACTTGGGGCGCGGCGCCTAATTGGTGTACCGTATTTAGACCAAGTGACGTGATTGTTTACTACAGTGGCAACGCCTCTCGTTTTCCCACAGTTTCTCGTCCATTGTCTTCCAGTTCTCACGCGCCAGTGCAATATCCACGAGCCTGCTCATGCAGACGCGGGTTTCGCGTACGAGGGTACAGTTAGTCGAGTCAGTCTCGTGTAAATCTGTTAGGGCGACGACTTTCCTGTGAGTCACGTCTGTGATTGATTTTCCTTCGGTTTCCTTTTCGATTAGCGGCGAACGTTAGATATTTACGATATAAGTTGTTCTAAACGCTGCTAGACCCGATTTCATTGCACGATTCCAATATAGTGGTATTGGTTTGGATACCTGTGAGAGTACTTCGTGGTCTCACCGGCGGTGTATTATGAGTGTGCCGGGTTGTCGCGCGACTCCTGTGTCCGGGAGCCGATGACGAAAGCCCAGTGATGTTCTCAGCACTAGCCTACCAGCTCTCCACTAAATTTCTAGAAGAACAGAAGGTAATAAAAGTGCTGTCATAATATAATTAGTATTATTTTCCTTGTGAATAATAATGAATCATAACAAAAAAGCAGGCATGCCTGAAGACATGATAAGACATTATAGAGTATAGTTTTTAATGTGGTTTTACTTTTTTCTTTTATATAATTTGTAATTAATTAATGCACAACAATTTACATTTGCACAACAATAACACTTCTAATTTTGGCATAATTTATATTCAGAAAAGGCATAAAAATCAGAAAAACTGCGACTTACAAAATATTGTGTACAACATATAATACTAGTAATATGCATAAATATATCTGAGTAAAATTGAATCTGAACCTGTCTTTGTATAAAACACAGTTGTAAATTTTTTCATTGTATGTGTACAGACTACTTAGTCATGTATAATTTTGTAATGTTATGAAGTCTGAATCATTAATTTAACAAGGAATACAACGAACACTAGTTATAAAAATAATGCCTTTATAAAATATGAAACTTACCGAATTTCAATCCATGATGTTAATTGACAGAATACATTTGACTTGAGCCTAAGTAGAGCAAGTGTAGAAAGGCAAAGCAACATGTAGAGCAGCTCTGCTCCACTCCTCCATTATTCAGTTTGTTCACACGAGAGTGCATTGTCTCTTCAGTTTCTATTTCTCACCAACTAGTCTGGAAAATCATTTCTCTTTTACTTGTTTCATTACTAGAGTGGGGCGATGAACTAAGACCATTAAAGACGTTAAAAAATATATATTTAAATATAGAATACATAGTAGTATACATGTTTTAAATAAATCTATTTTACCTTTGTGACCTTTGTGTTTATTTGAGTAGTGTTATAAGTTATATATTTTAAAAAAGTGGCAAGTTCATTTGAAATGTTGTGTTTGCATGTATGTAATTCATAAATTTCTTAAACTAACACCATTGTAAAACCCATTACTCAACAATGTTTGTCCTTTCATAGGTTATTTAATTGATAATAATATAATGTTAAGATCATGTTGACAATCTATTACTGACTCATTGCTGGACACAGGTATCGTTTTAGAATAAAAAGGTTTTAGGCCACAGCGGCCAAGTGCTAATTAGTAGACTTCCCAAACCAAAATTCTCAATTTTTTTTATAAGAAATCTCAATCTGTAGGTTTCTTTACGATTTTCATATAACTTTTAGTGATAGTTCATTCCTATTACACATGTAACTTTGAAAAATCAGAGGTGCATTCATGGAATTCAAACCTCGGCCCCTTAATAAATCAGGGACTTCACCATTACTGTTTTGTATAGCTATAATAGTGTATTCATTATTATTGTGGGCGATATACGACAGATGGAGTGTCTCCAGTCAGTTTTTGCCGTAAATCATTTCGCGCCGTTCAGTGCGCCGACACGCGATTGGATAATTAACAATCAATAAAATTGATGTATTGATAATATACTACTAGTTTTGTTAATAAAATCTTTGAACATTCTAGCGATGGTAAACCATTTATTTAAAGTCAGTAATTTGTTCTATCAATCAAATTACTTCAAAAAAACGGTCAAGTGCTAGTCGGACTTGCGCACAATTGCCATACCCTTATCTATAAAAAACGGCAAAAAAAACACATTTGTTGTATGGTAAAAGTAATAAATATTAATAAGGGGGGCTCCCCTTATTAATATTTATTTTATTCTGTTTTTAGGATTTGTTGTTATAGCGGCAACCCAAATACATGATCTATCATGGTTTATGAAATACAGCATAGTGACAGACAGACCGACAGCGGAGTCGTAGTAATAGGCTTTCGTTTCGGTTTCGGGTATGGAACCCTAATAATTATTAACTATGCTTGAAAGATAAAACCGATAGCATAATTTTACATACAATGAATATGCTGGTATTCAAATTGTAGGCATAGAGGTTTGTGGTTCTAGCATGGTAGAATCAAAACTTTTCTAATTTTCAGTTAGCTGTGGTATCTAATGTTTTGATTACTTAAAAATATGTGATAAGGGTTCTCAATACAGTCCTTATAAGTAGAACTACGAATATTGATTCTCAAAAAGTGGAATATGTATGCATAGCTCAACTTTAGATGACTAACATGCTGCAAGGTTCATCAATTTTATAAATTGTAGAAACATCAATAGTATCAATAGATGACTAATGTTTCTGTATCTTACATCCATTAGCCTTTTCAGTTCCACGTGGGGCATGGGGCTCCCCTAGAGGGGTTTTGCCAATAGTCATAATAGTGTGCACCTTATGTAACCAATGTTCTTTTTTAAGTTAACTTCACAGGAGCTTCCAGGGAGTCTATAACTAAGTCCTTCTCTAACCGCATGGGAGTAGCATTTCCGAATAATAATTACAGTTACAATTGAAAGAATGATATTCACTATTAAGTAGGTTAAACCAGCCGAAAGGTCAAGTTAATCCTGGATCTGCCAATGGTCCCCTTTCCAATGAAATATTGTATGGAACCACTTATACAAATAATATCATAACTTATGCAGCATATCAATTATTATGAATAATCCATCAGATAGTCGTCGATTTTATAGTCTACGATAATTTGTAGGTATTTATAACAAAAAACATGCATTTACATTTTTTTGTGTCAAAATAGTACCTAATAAAACATTAATCCATGATCGATACTACTTTAAGTAGGTGTTGTAAATGTTATCGGATGTAAGTAAGCAATTGTCGGCGCATTTGATTGTAATCCTTGTAATCCTGTATTTTGTTTCTATGGCAACGTTTAAACATTGTTGGTATGTAGGTAGCCCTAGTCCTTAATATGATTGGAGAGAGAATTGTTCTCGTAAGATCCCGTTAAGATCGCTCATGATACAATATATTCAATGTCGTTATTCCGACCCGTTACTTACATTTTATCTACAGTTTATCAATTACCAGTGGCCGATTTCTGGGGTTAAAATTATGTGTAGTAAATCTGGAACACGGAGTATTGAAAGTTTATAGATAACGTCTTTTATAAAAGGTGCAGAAAAATCAAACAAAAACAGACAATTGTCTACATAGATCGCGCGAACACATTACATTCACAAATACACTGTTCCTATTCATAATGTATGTTACTTTTTTCGGAACTAGTAATAATATCCAGACGACAAAAAACCGTTGTTTCTAGGTACAGGTAGTAGATATCATTTAACCAAGGTTCTGAAAGGACAATGTTAATTGAGCGTGACTGCTCGGTTCGGGTTGCGGGCAGAAGGTTGGCTGAAGATCGCGCTACGCGTGATCTGATAGGTTTCAGTGCATCTTGTTCCACTTGCTAATGTTATAGACATCGGATTCTTTAATGCAAGTAGACTGATTGAGACATCAACCTCAGTATCAGTAATATATATATTTAGGTACAAACTATTCTTTTTACAAGTTTTCTTAACATTCAGTCAGTTCTAAAATGCCTTTTTTGAGGCAAAGCAACATTTTTCATTAATTCCTTTTATAATCCGTAACTTAAAAATTTGATAAAATCCAGTTGAATAATATTTTTTTACTTACAAAACACCGATTTGCTTTTTATGGGCACCTCTAATTGAAAGTGCAATTTGGAATATAGTTTTAAAATAAATATCCATTCACTGTCTCTGATCATGTGACCTCGTTTTTAAATATTCCATTTTATTTTTGCTTATTTGAAAGTGAAAATTTATTCTGATAGCAGGTTTCGGAGGATATTATGCGAAATCAAATCATTACATTGCTTAATACGAGCATGTATTAAGATTCAACGTTAAATTTGAAGTCGTTTTAAAAAATGCCCATATAATACTGTTATTGGTATAGTAATTTAATAAAAAAGATATGGTTTTTGGTTGTATTCAGGTAAAAAAGGTTAAATTAATATATGCTAATAAAAATCATATTTAACCGGTGATCAAAGGCCATCGATAAATTAGTCTACAATAGTTGATTTAAACAGCAAAAATTATAAATTTTGGCGAAAAAACAATTGTCACTCTTAAAAATAGACTTTAGTAAATTCTCTAGTAATTCTCGCTTTTGTAACTAGCTGAACTGAAAAGTCATAAAAATACTTTGCAAAATTAAAAAAAAATAAGTGATTAAGAAAAAAATTATTACTTATCGTAACAAATTAATAACACCGCAAACATACATACATGTCCAGGACGTGAAAATTTCAAAACTATTTATGAGCGTTATCATAAAATTTATGCATGCCTTTCTTAAAACAATACGTCTGAACTCTGACTTATCACGATATGATTCAATCAGAACCTAATAATAGGAAAAAAAAGTGTCCAATAGTTTGTAGTTCAATTGAACGAAGTTTTTCATATTTTTTTGTATGATCCACGTTCGATGAGTCAAGGCGGCAGGAGGGTTGTGATAACGTTCTAGTTTGGTTATCGGAGTTGCTATTTGCGTAATTTAACTTTTATTCCGTTACGGTTTTAAATTTAAACAATTGTATTGCTTTTAAATTGATTGGTTTTGTTTTTATGTTTAGAAAAAATATTATATTTTAATTATCAGATTTTTGTACGGACATGTTTCTGGTTATTTGTGTATTACAATTGAACCGTCATAATGATGTTCAAACAAATAGACAAAAGGTAAAAAAGGAAGCTGCATTTAAAATGAAGTACATATTAATTATCAGAAAATTACCCATTATGAAGTCTCAACTATGTAATATTTGAAAGCTGTTATTTATTGTGCAGTGAGAATCGGCGCAGATTTGGAAAGCAAAGCTAATGTAGTGTTATTAGCTGTTAGGTAACCGATTGAAAGTTGATCCTACAAGTGAAGTGTTACATAAAATAGATTCACAAATTACTTGGCACCTCATAATACTTTATTAATACACTATTTAAGTATGTTTTGGCGGTTCGCGGTTCGTGGTTGACATCGATACTAATCAACTTAATTACAATGAAATTCAATAAACCATTTTCTGTACGAGTATTACCGTAGGCGTCGATATTAATAAACTATATTTTTGGCTTCCTGCCTTAAGTTTCTACGAGGTACAATTAAATTAAGCTGATATTCGATGTGCAAAGTGTCACGTACTTACAATCAGTAGTAAACAAAACATTTACTGTCATAGTTCACCTTCAACTTATATGAAAATATCAAGAGTCCTTACTCTTCAGTTCCTTAGCATACACCGCTCGTGTAGGCTGCATAACGTTGGAAGAGTAACCTACATAGTTGGTATTCGCGGCACGCATCCCTTTCAAAGGGTAGCGCTCGCTTCTGGATAATTAACGAGTTCTGCGACGATGCAAAGTTCTACGACGAAATGTGTTCTTATAAATTCCTTCCTTTAAATTTCAAAATTATTACAAATGTACGCAATCGCAATCGCAATTTTCTTTAGTGTCTCCCTTGTAGCAGTTGTTATGCTCAGGCAGATATACCTCTATGGGGATTTTGACCAGACGTCTCGTTTCATTTATGAGGGCAGCTAGAAATTACTAACAGATATCGCCGTGAGAATAAAAGGGACCTAATCCCATATTTGTATTTAGAGGAAATAAAATTGTGTTCATTTTCAGTAGGAACATTTGTTCATTTTAGGGTCTTGTAAAGCGCGCATTTGTTAAGATATATGTTTTTCTTTTTTTAGTACGAAATTCTCCCTTTTTAACCGACTTCAAAAAAGGAGGAGGTTCTCAATTCGACTGTATTTTTTTTATATTTGAACCTTCGATACTTTCGACTGGGTGAACCGATTTTGATTTGTTTTTTGAAAGCTGGTGCTTCCCGTGGGGTCCCATTTTAGTTTGGTTTAATTCTGACAAAGGCATCCATAAGAAAACCACATAAGTCATAAATTTGCATTTAGTGTGTGCGCGACGAATAGACGAATAACTCAGCTTCTACCGATCCGATTCTCATGAAACTTGAAATTGAATATTAGGTATTTAAGACGAAATGATATAGGAAATGTGACCTTCTAGAGTAGAAGGTCACATTTTCCCTTTCCGATCCTGATGATGAAGTGGTACTGCTGGCCAAAACCAAAGCAGTTAGCTATTTGGTGTTTACGAATATATATTAGGGTTACTGAGCAGAGACATACTGAAAAAAGTTGACCTTCAACTTCTCAATCCTGATGATGCAGGGGTACTAAAAACCTAAACCATAGTAGCCGGCCATTTGGTGCTTACGGATATGTAATAACATTGCCAAGCTGAAATTGAAAGTTTTGACCTTCAACTCCTCAACCCTGATGATGTAGGGTATTGCAAGCCTAAGCCATAAGAGTTAACCGTTTGGTGCTTACGGATATATTAAGTCTTTACCTATGAAATTGCCGTTCTGCCGTACTGGCCATTTCAAATCAAAATATTTTTTGTGGCTAATAATTCTAATTTCAATTTAATTTAATTTTAAAAACATGGAATTCTGTTTTCTATAATCGTCACTTGTTTAATAGTTAGTTTTTTTTATTTTCATCGCATTCGAACATTTTTCGTCAAACAAATTCGAGTAATTATGGAGTATGAGTACCGATCAACGACATTTACGGAGCGAACACAACAAACGAATGCACCATCCGTTATAGGTTTGCCCGCTTCCGGTCTGGAAATTTTGATCTGAATTTTTTTTAACGAAAAATAGAAACAGACTTCTCAGGCACAAACAATCAAAAAAATTAATTTAAATATATGTTGGTTTTTTACATACACATAGTCCCAAAGTCGGCGCTCAACATATTTTGTTAGATTACAACGACGAATGTATGTCCTACAAGTATTTAACCCAAATTGCTGATATTTTTAGTTTGGTCAATGATTTGCGATACATATCCACTTACTATTGCTATTGCATAAGTGTTCAATAAGCCGATTTTGTAAATAAATATTGAAGAATTCTAAATCATCTTTGTGAGTACAAATACACTACATAAAATTTCAGAACTACTGATCTCAGTTATTCGAATGTTAAAAGGATCAGTCCTTCCATATCAATATAATAATATACTTTTAATTTTACACACTAGGTAGTTAGATGTATCTTATAAGGTATGCATTCATAAATGTTGTTGTCAAAGTATCTTTAATCTGACGTTCAATCACTACATGTGTTATCATCATAGAGAGACATATGTACATCTTAGTAGATTTCTCTTATTATTAAATAAAAAAGCTAGTCGAAAACAAAGGGGGGTCCCTTATAGTTTTTGCCAAAAAGAAACTTTAAAAACTTATCTGGTATTAAATAAAAAATACGTGGTACGGAATCCTCTATCGCGCGAGTTCGATTCGCACATGGCTATTTATATTACTAATGATATTTATTCAACTGCAATCCGCCATTAAGTACTTGAATAAAGTAAAACGATAAATAAGTTTAAATTATTCACGAGACTAAGATTAGTAAGTATTTCGTTGATGTGTTTGTGTCGTTTTCAGGTACCCTGTCATCTTATTTGTATGGGCGAACATATTAAATGCGTATTTTTAAACCAGATAGAGTATACGGAAAACATTGTTTCGAATAACAAATAGGTCTGCTAAAACAATTAACTGCACCCGAATACTGTGAAATACACAACTTTATGTTATGTGAAACAGAGTGGTAATTCATTTGGAAGCCGATTAAGTTATCTGCTTCAATCATTATGGTGTTTGGTTCTTTGTTGTCGATAATTAGCATGGAGACATGGTTGGTTTAAAATAGAGACTACAATGAGATATTATTTATTTATGTAGTGCAAAATACGAAGATAAAACGTTAAGTTAGAACGCTTTGTGTGACAGTATGCTCGCAATACTGTCCTTAAAAACAACTAAAACGAGCATTAAATATCTCTGTGACTAGATGTTTACAAAATAGTCCTAGAATGCATGTTGCCTTGTAATATTTATCTGTCTTACGTATAGGGGATTTATTTAAGGCATTAATTGACTCGTTATCTTGCTACATTCTTAGATAGTGTTTAGCACAGAGCATGTAGGCTCTACTTTATGTAAGTTTTCTGTTTTATTAGGCAAGGACACTTATACGACAAAACGATATTTTCCAAGGATTACAAAAAGTACCTAACTCTCTGCTGATAAGAGGCACATGTGGAATATATCAAAATTCCAATGAGAACGATAGTAAACGTCTCATCGTCTCATTTTTAAT
This sequence comes from Cecropterus lyciades, assembly GCA_002930495.1. NCBI lineage: Eukaryota > Metazoa > Arthropoda > Insecta > Lepidoptera > Hesperiidae > Cecropterus > Cecropterus lyciades. Next base: position 182,836 of record MOOZ01001090.1, read on the forward strand.
GTGGGCATAAATAAAGGATTTCCCGCTACCATTCGTTCAGTGTTAGCATCGTTGACATCACTTGCATTTTCTGTGTCAGTCAAATAGAGCGCTTTAATAAGTGACCGAGAGTCTATTGTTTCGGCCGTCAACCGCTACCGGCGTCATCGCTCGCAGTAACAGTAACCCGAGGGCCACGAACCACTCGCTTTAAGCGCCAATCTGTCTGCGTTGTAAACGTATGGGTTAAGAGTTAAAAACTTAACTTAGTACAAAATTAGTCGAACCATTATAAGAAAGATATTGATAGAGTTTAATACGTTTACTCAAAACTGTCGCCGTTCGTCCGTCTGTCCGACCTCGCTCATTTCTTGTAAAGTACATTCAATGTATGGGTGAAAACTTGAACGATGTTCGTTTTAAAAAAATATATAAACCCGTGCTAGGGGCTCTGATTTATAAGGTCACAAAATTCGCTACAAATTATACTGATATGTGCCAAAATTGGCTCAACGTTGGCGGTCGCAATGCCAAGCGAATGTTTCGTGGCTGAGCGGTAAATAAGTTGTAAGCCAACGGTACCGTACCGGATCTGTCATCGAGACAGTGTGGACGTCATATCTACTACTGATGCATTGTGTTCATTACCTAATCCTGTGGTTTGCGATTATGGAAAACAACACATAAATACAAATACATGCGTTGTTTTGGTTTTGTTCGTTATCATTAGATGACATTCTGAGATAGCTATTTCAAGTCGTCCTCCAATGTGAGGCTAGTATCCACCTAACAAGATGACTACTTCATTATAAGTGCAGATATCGCCACATCGCTTGTGGCTGAGACATCAATCGCTCATCTAGATTATAACTAAATTAAGTGTTCAACAAAATCTACGGATTCGACTTTTTTAGTTTTTCATTAAATATATTTTTACTTCAAATTGTATAATTTCTCTTTTTAAAGAGGTACTTATTGTACATGAGTCATTTTGCTCAAATTCAACTAATGGTTAAAATACAAACATGTAGCTTGTAGACATTATACATCTCATACACCTTACACGAACATTAAACGGGAACTGTGATTCAGCGATATAATTCATTGTGTTGACAACTCTGCACTCGAGAACAGCTTGTGCCAGTAATTATGGAAGCAATCTTCTCGTATCTCGGGAAGCCGTAGTGCACCGTTACTACTTGACTTGAAGACAAATTGTGAGCTCTAAGTTTTAATAAATTTGTTTTCGTGAAACTCTAGTGTTTGCGATTGGTTGACATGAAATTTGTGCATTAATGTTGCATTTCTGTTTATGATTTAAGACTAATATTCTCGCGGAGTTTATACATTTAAATATTTAAAGGGATATCAAGATAAGCAAAATAAATTAAAAATAAATCAGAAATCAAAAAACAGCATATCGTGAGTACCCGTTACTTATGAAATGCATTTCCGTGTGTTTCCATCCCGTAGTTACTGATGAAAATTTCAGCCACATTTAACTTGAGCCACAGTGAAGCGTGGGCAGGTTTCGATAATGTAGAAATTGTGTATAAAAATAAATGTTAGTAGGTAATAAAATAATAAAGACAGTAGAACGTTTCGCCCACTTGCTTCCTTATAAGCGGCTCTACTAGCGGAGTTAACAGTCATGTCATTATGCGGGCAGATTTCTAGACGTGCCCATTCAAGGTTCCAGATTGTTGTGATAGCCTCATAAGGCGAGATTGTCTACTCGTCTTTAATATCTCTATTAAGTGGAATTGGAATTATTTAAACATTTCAAGTTGATTTGTGTTTTGGTTCCTATAATTATAATATTGTACAGGACGTAGCTTTTATTTTCAATGTTAAAAACAGGGTTATATAAAAAAAGTAAAAAAGATGATGATTACAAAACAAAAAAATTAACCCGATAAGTTTTCTGTGGATCTTCTCAGTTCAGGTCGTATTCCGGTCCGGTAATAGTGTGAGAGATAATATTGTTACTGACAATTTGTAAGTGCCCCGTAGGCCTAATCAAAATAGATACATTTCATTTCAATAATACTAATATACATGTCGTGTTGCAGTGCACTCGCCTGCTGCCGCGCCCCGAGATGTCGAAGAAGCCGGCGGCGCAGCCCACGCTGCACAAGGTGATCATGGTGGGGTCCGGCGGCGTGGGCAAGTCGGCGCTCACGCTGCAGTTCATGTACGACGAGTTCGTCGAGGACTACGAGCCCACCAAGGCGGATAGCTACCGGAAGAAGGTACACTATATGCTTTTGATATACGAGAGACAGGCGAGGCGTTGTAACTTAGACCTCAAGGGCACCAACGCACCTGTAGACGACCTCAAGTAAGACTCTGATCTTAACTGGGGTTGATTTAAGTGGGCGGTGGTGACCACATACGATCAAGTGGACTGCATTACTTGACTGCACTATATTATTAGAAAATAACTCTATTATTTTTAATTTTCTCCTTCGTTTGGAATAGTTACCGTTAAGCTTATTCTTTAGCATACATGCTGTCATCACTTTTTATGCCGTTTGTCAAAAGTTAATCCTGGATTTTTATTGCTTAAAATAATTGTGTAGGGATAGTGAATGGGAAGGATAACGTTATTAATACTATCGTCGCGGGAATCTTGGCGGGAGTATATACTTGGATGCCGAGTTATTACATTTAGAGTAATAGTTTTTCTGTCATTATTAATAGAACAGAAGCGGGATTTGAAAAAACTTTGAAAAAGCGATGCTGATGCATTATAACATATGATATAAGAAGAACAAAGTCTATATTGTCAACACAGTGAAACGAGATTCCAACTCGATTTCGAAGGAATCTAAAGATGTAACAGTTGTAAGAACCTTAGAAATCGTGAATAATAATCTGCAGCGTGTCGCTCGAAAAGCGATATCTCGTAACACGATACTTGCTCATTATACGCAGACAATTGATTGACACACGAAATAATACGAGAACGAGTAGAAATCAAGTAGAAAATCACGAAGAAAATGTGCAGTTATCTAATTGTGATATAATCGATTCGGTAATCGATATATCTATTCGAGCATTAAACGAATCTGCCATGTACTCGTATTTATGAGGATACGTTAAACCGTCGGTCCTGATTGCTATCATCTTACTAATGTAATAAAGGGGAAAATCTGTGATAGATAGATGTTTCTTACTCTTTCACGCAAAAATGACTAATCAGATTTGGATGAAATTTGGCACACAGATAGTTTATTCCCTATATTAACATATAGAATCTTCACAAACATGTGTAAAACATGACTCAGTTGGAAGGAGCCACATATAAAAACTAGTTGGACGTCAAGTCGATGATGTTTTTTGGAGGCCTTAGGGGCTTTTGCATCTTGGTTTTGCTCCTAATCCGTAATTACCTTGACCAATCCGCATCGGAGCAGGAACAGTCCGCTTCAGGCCTTATTGCAACTTGTTCCTTTCAATCTGCCTAATATAATAATATAATTTTGAAGGTGGTAGAACTCTTTGTGGTTCGACTCCGGAAGCACCACCGCCACACCTATTTCTGCCTAATAACAACAGTGTTATG
>MOOZ01001090.1:207701-219660 GCA_002930495.1 Cecropterus lyciades
ATAACAGCATGATTACCACCCTGTATACTGTAATTGAAGGTATGTTTACACAACATTGGTTATTCATAATGTAGGTCAAGTTGTGTCTCCATAAATTTGCGCACAACTATGTCTGCCGCCACGATTATTGCCATAACTGATGAAAAGCTTCAGGAATCTTGAATATTTTAGTAAAATCAAGATGTTTCCTGGACATTTCTGTAACAAAAAACATAGCTTCTTGTTCATTTTTAACAACCTTTTTGTAATTTATTTAGTATTATTTATAAGTAAAGGGGACATAAATCAGAATATGTATTTTATGTGCTACAGTGTCTGGACATTTATCAATATTAAAAAAAAAACTTTAATAATATGCAATAATTTAAAACATTTTTTCTTCTCAAAACTACTCTTAAATTTCTTTTATCAGTGTGGTGGATAATTAATGATCATTCTTCATTTTAGTCATCCCATTATTGTCCTATACCTAGGCATGGGTTTCTCCAGAATAAGAGAGGTTTAGTCCAAAGGCCATTGATGTAAAGTAGGGAATTGTGAATTGGTAGATTTCATACACCTTTGAGAACTTTTTCTCTGTGGGTAGGTGTGTAGGGTTTTTCATTACGTATTCACAGTAAAGCAGTGATAAATGATTTCTAATCCTCATAGGTGAAAGATATACCAGCACAATCACAACACATTTTTATTCATTAAAATTATAAAATGTGATTAGTATTATTTATTTTAATAGTGGTGAATGGAACACATGAATCAGCTCGAGGAACACCAGTCTGTCCTCTGGGAGTACTTCAAGCCTTGAGAGCCGCAGGCTGGGTGGTGCCAGCAGACCAGCAGGATGCACATGAGCTTCTACATGTACTGTTGTCTTGCATAGAAGAGGAGACCACTGCTATGTCAAAGAAGGTATTATTATGAAAATGAAGTAATTATTTCTCTTGTATATAATCATTTTTATTTCTATGTGTAATTTCATAAATAAAACATTTAAGATAGATAAAGACGACATTAAAAGAATATTTTATTTACTGCATATTTTAATTCTGCATTAAGAGATTTAAATAAATTATTATAAAAACAACAAACATAGCAGCTTGAAAATAATTAATTCCAATGGAAAAATAAGTACAACAATTATGTAATGAATACATTAAAATGAAGCTGAAATATTATAATTTATCCCTGTCCGCAGCACATTTTAATATTTAGTGATTTTCATATTTGTTTTCATAATTTATGTAATTATAACCAGTTTTAATTACACTTGTTGTAGCCGGGTTGCCTGTCAGACGCGCTGGGCCTGGGCGGGCGCGCGTGGTCAGCGCTGGCGTCGCCCGCGTCGCCGCCCGCCGCGCCGCTGGCGCTGCGCCCCGACACGGGCGACGCGCCGCGCCCGCCGCGCCCCGCCTCCGCCGCGCCGCCCGGCGAGCCCGAACTCGCCGACCCTGGTGAGATTTTATGTAACCCACTGAGGTGTAATACGAACTTTGTTCACTTTTAAAGTATCAATATCAGTTGTGGTTTTCTAATATCAAAATAAACTGCACCTGAATATAATACGCATTTGTTATGACAGTAGATATCCTTCAGTATTCATCAGTTACATGTATTTCAATTTCTAACAAGTTTTGTAGTCAGGGTACGAACTTTTGAACATGGTGTAATACATATTTGACATTTTAAAGGTATAGTATGATTAGAATTGCCACATCTATTACTTGTGTGAAGTTATGCATTTCCCTAGAGGTGGTTGAAGATATCAGAGGGGTGGCAGTGACTATTTATCATAAGATGAACAGCATCCTGGTTTGTTTCTGCAACTCACACTAAAGGAAAATTATTATGCTTGTATGGTCAATAGCATAAGCTCGGCAACCTTTGGGTAGACATGGGCCACGTAGTGAAAAAAAAGATAAAGGCTAATATAATTTTTTGTGCCTAAATGTGACAAAAGAACAATGAAAACAAAATGAAGGATAAACAAAAACTATTAAAAAACGAAGACCTCAAAGTACTTAAAAACTAATAATTAAACAAAAATTAGATATAATTTAAAAAACAGTCTCGGGCCGCATGCGGCCCGCGCGTTGCCGACCGCTGGCATACCCAATCAAATGAATGTATTGTAATGTTGATGTGACGTGACATGACGTGATCGATCGTCATAGCCATGTATTTCTCAATAGGGTTTACAAAATCGTGTTTGAAGCGAGGCAAGCAATAGAACAATAGAGTTATCGTATGCGTTCGCAGAGCCGGCGCCGGAGCCGGCGCGGCTGTCGCGGCTGCCGCGCGGCGTGTCGCGCTCGTTCTGCCACCTGGGCGCGGCGGGGCGGCGCTGGCCCGCGCCCGCGCCGCCGCGCGCGCCGCCCGCGCCGCCCTTCCGCGGCTCGCTGGCCAGCCGCACGCAGTGCACCGTCTGCTCCACTAAGGTGCTACGAGTACACACGCTCATGTTACATCTTGTTAATGGATACGGACTAGCTTGAATGCCTCCAATGTAAATTAAGTATTGATTGTCATCATGTGTTACTTTCATATAAATATTTTTCTATGAAATAAAATTACAATATTCTAATACCCAGGGTTTCATTTTAGAATCTAAAGTGATGCTTAATTTCGGTTTGGTTGACTTCACGGCACATTAATCACTTTAATAATATCTTTAGGAATTCTATAGTATATGTTTTTTCTCTCAACATTATTCTGGTTTATTAAAGCAATGTTAAATGCATATTTGATTTGATTTATTCAAATGTTTTTTTTTTAATTTATTTTACAGAGCCCTATACGGTATGACAAATTCGACAGTATTTCTCTCTCCATGTCCAACTCCAGTACAGGACTCAGTGGCACATATAGTTTATCAGGTAAGTAAGGACTTAAATGTATCAAATTTAATGGATATAAATGCAAATAAATTAATAAATTCATAAAAATATAGCGCTTATAGAATATAAGCGCTATATTATTTATGAAGTAGAAACTTCATTCTCTACTACTGTCAATGTAAGGCAGGTATGAAATTCTTTTGATTCCTTGCAGGTTTACTGCGCGCGTTCACTGCACCTGAATTAGTGAAGGGTGTGCGCTGCACGAAATGCAGCCCAGAGCCAGAGGGTGGAGCTGGAGCACCTGAGCAAGGCTACACTAAACACATTCGAACAGTTAGCTTTGGAAAGGTACAATACACACTTAGCATACAATTTTTTTTGTAATGTAATTTAGAATGTAAAGAATTGTATTTATATTGTACACTCTTTTTTTGTGCGCTTTGTTATATAAGATAGTAGTTTTTATTAACATGATTTGATATGTGTCTATTCAGCAATTCTTATTAGTTGACTGCATCAGAAGGAGGGTAATGTTTTTGAGTCCATTTCGATGGCACGCATTACAGCCTAAATGGCTCGACGGATACAATCACAACATATGACATATCATTGTAAGTGTCTCAGTTTGCAGAGTGACATAGACTACACAATATTTAAACGTATTCAGATTAAGCAGACGAGATGTTTTTATAACAATATATTTTAATCAATCAATCGTAATAAGCTCATATTCGGCTAGTGTCGATAGTCGGCTGGCGGTTTCCGTGTACAATTAGCATGGTCTGTGTGTCAGCTGCCGACGTGCCTGTGCCTGCACGTGGGGCGCGTGGAGTGGGCGGGCGGCGCGCTCAGCAAGCGCGGCGAGTTCGTGGCCTTCCCCGAGACGCTCTCCGTCGCGCCCTACGCCGCCGCGCAGCGCCCGCAGGTACCCTATACCTATACCATATGGAGATATATTCACTAGAAAGGGACACTTTTTGACGAAGTATACGTTTAGTTTCATTATTATCTTAAGAACACAAATTTCACATGAAAGTAAATACCTTTGTAATTTACTTTTGGAGGCATCACCGTCTTATTTATTTCGACGCAAAAATCAAATGAATGGCTGTAATCTAGTTTGAAGGGTTTACTAAGGTAGCGTAAATAGTTACTTTTTTTTATCAAACTGAATTTGCAAACGAATATGCAGACATCTGTGTCCTATGACAGGGGTTCTATCTAAAGTCACAGATTCATTGCCACTGGCGAGAACTGTCGGTGATGGTCACTTCATACATAAGCGAACCGGCAAACATACCCTTCCATTGAAAAGCAAAACTGCTTTACGTAAGAAAAGTGTGGTGGTAGTAACTCTTCGGTCGAACTATATTGTTTTTATCACCTGGTAAATATTTGACCTAATAATTATTTGAGACGTTTCAATTTAGACCTTAGGGAGTGGTAATGCCTTGTGGCTGACTTTAGGAAATAAAGCTGTAGTCCTATTTGAAAATAGATGTTTATGGACGGCAGTAATTACGGATCTCTACGGGAACTGTTTGCTCGATTCAATTAAAAAAAAAAGAGAAAGATTTTAATTTACTACAAAAACCATTCTTGTGAATATTTTCCAATATTATAAGATCTTATGTATGTATATGAAAAACTTGTCGTACATAAATTACGAGTCGATTCAATTGGACGCATTTGAGTTAGATTACCTACCCACGTTTCCAGCCCGACCTGGCGTCGCTGATCAGCGAAGGGCGGCTGCGCACGGGGCTGTCGGCGCTGAACGCGGCGGCGGCGGCGGCGGCCGACGACCGCGCGCTGTACCGCCTCGCCGCCGTCGTCGTGCACGTCGGCGGGCCCAAGTCCGGACACTTCGCCACCTACCGCCGGGGGAACGGCTTTGAGAGCAAACGGTATGGCGCTTTCCACTTTGTATTTTGGTTAATACTTGTTTTGTTTCATAGAACCGTGTTAAATATATAGCATTGACTATATGACATCATAACGTATGCGCTTAGTTAATAAATTCATGTTATCTAAACCTATACGTAAATACGGTTCGTAGGACTACTAATCAATTTGATTAAATTTTATAAAAGGGAAGTCTTCTGCCATGTTAAATCATTATGTTAAGGAAACGGCTGCGTTCTAACAGTCTTAATAAGAAATTTGATGTCTATGAACGATGTTTGGAAAACTTCTATAGCGTAAATAGAATATGTGTGCCCCCATCTCTTGACTAGTAGTGGAAATCCTCCAATAAAAGAAACGACTGCGATTTAAATTACATTGAGATGTATATATGCGATTTACATGGCAAAAAATCGCCAAAACTATCCTTACGTTATAAGTGAATGGCTTTTAAGCGATATGTGTGCGTGTCGCGTGCAGATGGTGGTACACGTCGGACACGCTGGTGCACGAGGTGTCGCTGGCGGAGGTGCTGCGCTGCGCCGCCTACATGCTGTTCTACGAGCGCAGCGCCGAGCCCGCGCCGCCGCTCACCACGCACTTCTGAACCGCTCGCCCTCACGCTCACTTTATGGCCATACGAGGATGACGCGGAATTAAACTGAATACGTGTTTACGATGTGTCTCGAGCCTTATATTACGTAATATGTAATATTAAATAAACGAGCACTTATAAAGTTAAAGTAATAAAGGAACGAACGGGGTCGATTGTTACAAAAATGCGCACACGTTAAAGTTAAACGTTTAATGACGAAACGAATATCGTAGAGCGAAATATTAATTTCATTAATGTGGTGTACATATGAAATGAAAATTGGCTGTAAGCATGTAGATACGAAATATATTAATGTTCAATATTAAATTTTGTCGTCTAACACTTGTCCTAAAACTTTCAATTTCCAAGTAACTTATTTAAGAAATTTGAAATAATATTACTGTAATGTATTTTTATGGTAGATATCTCTGAAAATTTAATTTTTTTTTTGGGTCGATACAGCCTGGTTTAAGATTTAAAAATGAACTGAATGAACATGTTCTCACATATAATATGACTGCATTTGATTTTAATTTCGGTGCTATCACGCACCTAAAAATATAATATAATAATGTTTAGTTATTAGCACGAAACGTCTTTTCTATTGTCGGTGCGCGACCACCCGCACTCAAACTCATAATAATTATATGATATTGATAGGGAATTTATTAGGGAATCTAGCCAAAATTAGAGTAAGTCAATCTAAGGATGGGACATAAAGAAAATGTTCTTTTTGGATGAGTTTGATGAAGTAATAACAATTTGACAGTTACACGCCACAATCAATGTAATTAAAATTTAATAATCGTAATTTAGCACCAATGCTATTTTCGTTCGTTTTTTTCGGGTCCGATTGATTATTAGATCTGGTCAAGTTAAATCGGGTCAATATTCAGTGCACACAAATTTGATGTCATGTGATTTTGCCGAAGAAATCTCAAATAGTTACAGAATCGTATCAAAAACATAACATAAATGCGTGAAAACATATTGTTTATCTTACGTTTAAGCCAAAAGGTGTATTCAAATAACGTTGATTAACATTTGCTTCAAAATTAAATTAAGCTTGTGAAACAAGCTATTTGAATTATAATCGTGTACTGATTTAGACACCTTTTTATTTTCAGTATTACAATGAGTGCTCAGTAAAAAGCCTGCAGGCGTCATAGTTTAATGTCTTCACGTATTGTCTCAAAGTTGTAAAATTGTTAAGGTGATGTAGGGTATCCTACACAAACAGTATATGTAGAAATATCATTAAGAAAGGACTTAGAGGAAAAATATTTTCATTCATATTTAATGTAACCACATCGAACCCTGTGATAAGGAAGAAGTGGAGGTTATAATTATGATGAATTATATAAGAATCAGAAGCCTGTAATCATCGGTTAATTAATTTTATGAGAACACGCTTCTGACATAATCATCGGTGCTAGATAGTTATTGGAACTATCTCAAAAAGTGTATTAAATTCGAAAACTGAAGTTACGTGTATTTTATTATTGTAAAAACCTTTTAAGTCATCCGACCTTAATCTCCACTAGTTTTTGAATTTGATGTACACATAACATATATTTGTTAATGCATTTATTGTAACGCTACATATCTGTGCGCACTTGTATTAAGTACCTTTAAAACGTACTGTAGGAACATACATTTAGGATGTCCCGCCCATGGGGTGAGCGATAGTTGCTTAACCTTCCATCTTGTCGCTTAAGCTGCTAAATCGTTGCCTGGGATGCGGAAATTTGTTGCTTAAGCGACCGACAGGATAGTAGCCCTTGGATTAGTAGAAAAAAATATCTAAGCCGAGCGCCTTAATAGGATTTAGATATTTTTTCCTACTATGTTGTATTTTTCTCGGGCCCGGTATACACGGAGGTATTATATCCATTACTGAATTATTTTGCTAAGATGCCATTTGAACGTTGTATAAACCCGATATAATTTATATAAAATATAAATACTTTTGATTGTCTCAATATGAAAAAAAAATGTGTGCCATATAATTTACCTTTGGACTTTCATATTAACATGTGACGTAGGGTAATTGTAGGAATGCCCAAATATAAATTATTTATTAATAAAATATTACATACGAATAATCAATCACTGCTCGGTTAAGCGGTTTCTTCACTTCACTCGCCATATAAATTTGAAGATGAATAATAATTCAAATGTTTTATGCTTAACTTTGCCAAAATAACTTTTTATAATATTAATGACTTCTGAATTTACATTACTATATATATTTTTTTTTAGAATTCCAACATGATTTGTATAATTCTTCTGAATTATTTACTGTAGTTATGATAAGTATTTATGTCGGATCGCAGAGCGTTCGACGCTTGAAGCAAATATCCTCAAGTGTTGTATGGCGCTGATAGAATTGAAACAGAGATTATAGGAGTGGTGGACAGAGAATTATAGATGTTGTACACATAATATTTTTGCTTGAAGACAACATTGAATGATTTCTACATAAAATTGGTATGTATGTAATGATGTTATATTTTTTGTGTACTTTAATATTTAAAATTTGTTTAATTTGCACAAAATGTTAAAAATCAATGGGATAGCTCATTGATTTTAAGGTCCCAAGTAAATAGCTAATTAATTAATCAATTAGTCATATGCAAAGTACTGTAGTTATTTTGACATTATCATTGCAACCTAATTCGTCCTTTTGTACTTATGTATGGTAGGAAACATGAAGAAGGTACTCAAGGGGGCACTTAAAGGATTTACATTTTTTTAGCATTTACATCATGGTAGGGTTATGAAATTTTTTTCTTTAAAATTGTTATGATTTGGAAGAAGACTGAATAGAAAGGCACAGTGATGAATTTATTTTATTCTTACATTGTTTATTTATCTCATGAATATCATAACGTACGGGTACGAAAAAGTAATTATTTTAAAATAAGACTTTCTCGAAACACGATATTTTGATGTACCTGGCTATAAGCTTCTTTACATAAAACTTTGCAGTAAGGAGTGAAGCTTAAATTTTAAAACTAGAAGCATTCATATAAACTTTGTGTACTATTAAATTATCAGACTTGTAGCAGCTATTTGTTTGTAATTTTGTAAGATGCCTTAGTTTTGGGGACTCAGTATGTTTCTAATGATTTAAAGTAGATATTGCACAACTAAGCTCAATAAAAGTATTTCTGGTACTGTATTATTTTATATTGGTCAATATGATCTATAAGGGGTTTTTATCATTAATTCAAGTACTCAATTTATATGAGAAATGATAGTGATTTATATGACTAATAGTGTACATGTGTAATAATAGTTACAAAATCCAGTATAGAATCCAGTGCAGAGTATCTTGATTGCTGGTTACACATCAGAATAAATAGATTACTTTTGTAGCTGGAGTAGGGTATCGTTATAATGTCCCCTTCTTATTGCGTGAAATTAGCGTCAATTTGCTGTAGCACAAGTGTTTTCTGTGAATATTTTGTATTTCTGTGAATAGTACCCATAATCTTACTCGTTTTGTCAGTAAGACACCATTATTTTATCACCATGTAATTTTGTTCCTATTGCTTTTATTGTTGTTTGTGATGACTGAACTTCCAGAGGAACACATGTGGCAATGTAGATAGGATGGATTGTTTGAGCTATTAATAAATGTTTATAATAAATTGTATTATTAAGTAAAATGTCTTTCTTTTGTAAGTTCCAAATGCACTTCAAATAAACTTAAAGAGTAAATATATCATTTGGTAGTGACTTGTTGCTTAAACGATGAAGAAAAACACTGAATGTGAATGAAACATACTTGAAAGTCTTCAAAGGCCTGAGAAGTCTATCAATCTGCACATGGCCGGGATGGTGGACTATGTCTGAAACCTCTCGCACTGAGAGGTGTTCACTGCATTGGGACTATCATTACAATCCATTGGTGAACACAGAATTTATATCATCATTACAAATGATAATTTATATAAAGGCATTGGTACAAACTATATTTATGCAGATGTGTCCTGTTAATGACCTGTTATTGAGATTATTAAGATCATTTTTCAACTTCCTAAAAATAGAATAATATTGTAACATGAAATTGCTATTATAATTGGCCAAATAAATTTTGTATGTCTTTCATTTTGGTGATAGCAGAGTGCATGATAGACTTCTTACATTCTACTTAATTTAAGCCTCGACTGAACTTTGGACATCCTTCAACAGTAACATTAAGTTAGCACTTCATCTTTAATATTAAACATGTGAAAGAATCTGCAACCTCAATAGATTCAATATCAAGATAGATATGAGTCATCACAATTTACAAAAAAAGTAGAAGCTGTTATGAAATAAGCCAATATAAGATTAAATTACTTGGTATACTTAAGATGTTTTTGTTTTTTGTCAACAAATAAAATGAAAATCATAGTCGTAAGATTTATTTATGTATATAAACATGTCCTTTTTTTTATAAAAGTCCAACAAGTGCTGGGACAAACTTAAAATACAATATCACATAAAGTATGCAACATAGCCTATAGATAAAATATAGTAAGTTTATGACATGCTGTCGATGAGGGAGGCACGCATGGTGGAGGTGATCGCAGTTGGCTTGGCATCATTCAGTTTAAACACACTTTCTATTACTGATATCTCGGTTGATGTGGTGTCCATGCCACAGAATGAAATCCAATCGTTGACAACCAGTCCAGCGGCTACCACTTCACTACCACGGTTAACTGTGCCAGCCACCAGCGGCACTTGGAGCAGAGATGACAATTCATCTTGATCTTGTATCGTCGTTTTTGGGTGTACCAGCCCCCCGCGGTTGCTTAACGCAGTGTATGAGCCCACGAGCACGTTCCCGGCTACCGTTTGTCGGAACACCTCCACATTTAATGTGTCCGCCAATATTTCCTCCGTATCGCGGTCCAGATCAGGATGTACGAGCGCGACATAATCGTTGCACGCTATGACGTTGCCCAAAGCGCTCAGCCGCTCTTCGACGCGTCGCACCTTGACGGAGTCTGGTAAGCTGTTGCGAATGTGCTGTAACTCTGTGTCAGACGTCGACGACGGCACGAGCAACCCGTTCTTATTAGCGACGGTCATCCTTCCGATGATGCGGCATCCCGCAATACTCACATGCACCACGGGGATAGTGTCCGCTAACTCTGCCTCAAACACGCTGTAGAAGTTCTCTGAACCGCCGATAGCAACAAGGCAGTATGAATTTGTAAGTTTGCTGAACACTCCCACTTCATTATTATTTTCGAATTGGACACGGACCGCCATGGTTATTACCTTTAATGCAGCGCTGTGTACTATTTACAATCGTATTACAATAGATTTCACAATGAAATTCAATCTTCACGTGGGGAAAGAATGCAAAACATCGATTGAATCAACTGACGTTTATATTTATATTGTCAGTTTGATATTGACATTAGGCATGTCCTTTAAGTTTGCCGTAGTTAAAAACCGTTTTCATATATATCGATAAACTGGGCATGCCATTTTATAATAAAACAAACGAATCGTCAAATGTACGAATGAACCTATACTAAACTAAAACGGTGTGTGACATTGTTTTTGCTATGTCTCTTTTTGACCATCAGTGTTCGTTTTTTTGATTACGTAAGATTGTTTTAAGTTAAAAGCCGGTAACTTTTTTTTTGTAAATAATTCATTTTTCTATGTCGATATTTAAAATAAAATATCGACGTTTTTCAAACAACCGTTTTTGCAATAAATCTGATAACAGCATGTTTATTTGACAAAAAATAAGCGTTAACATTTTAGTAGCCATCATGTTGTGCAATATGATGCGTTCATAGATAACATTATATCCTGTAATTTTATGAAAATTCAATTTCCTCAACGGTTAAATACTTATTTTCCTGTGTAAATATGACAATAAAGTCACGATAGGTACTCAATGATTGTCATTTTAGTTAAAATTGTCGTTTAAAACAATACAGTAAATTTAAATTTCATCATACATCACAAGCTAAACATAAAATCTTTCAAAATGAGGCTCGTTATTATAGAAAATGCATAAACTTGCAAAATTAAATTGTTTAATAGATACTAATGAAGTGCCTACATTTCCTAACGACGCAGTACAAAACCTTAGACGAGCCTTGCTCGCTCCGGTTATATTTAAACCAAATATACAAGAAGCCTTACAGCGAGTCAATTTCAAATATCATAGAACCTGTAGTTTTTCTAGTTTAATACGGGTAGCACATATTTTATATTAAAATGATAGGTTAAATATTAAATTGAAAACACTACACATTTTTGATTTTCATTTACAGGAAAGTAATGTAGCTGAAGGGCAGGCTTACCTAATTTTTTGGGGTTGCAGGAACTCGGACAGCAGGGTCACCATTAGTATGTCCGCATCTAGCTGTTCCTCGCTACACATGCCTGTTAGTTTTATTTATCAGTAGCGCTATTATATATTTTTTAATTCAAAATGTTAATAATACAATATAAGGTAATTAAATAAATAACCTGTACTCGAGGTTTCATGACCTTTAAATATCTACGTAATGTTATGCACATTACGTAGATATCTAACATAAGCTACATTACTTCTTTCATGTTGATTGGCGACTACTTATTTATTAGTTTTAAATTGTTC
>MOOZ01001090.1:229173-239889 GCA_002930495.1 Cecropterus lyciades
GGCCGCGAGCCGTACCTGGGTCCTCGCGGCCTCCCGCTTCCTGCGTTCCATCTGAACGACGTGTTCCCGCTTGGGCGAGGAGACCTTGTCGAGCACGCCGCGCAGGTTGTCGGCGGCGCCGCGCGTGCGCACGCCCGCCGTGATGGTGGCGGCGCCGCGCACGGGCCCGCGCATGACGCGCGTCACCACGCTGCCGTGCTCCGTGGCCGCACCCTCGTCTGCGCCGGGAGCGTGCGACGCGTCTCCGTTCTGATACACTGGCATTTTCAGTTTTGAGGGACTGGCGGGTGCGGTGTGTCTCGTGGGTGATGTCGTGTACTCGTACGAGTTATTCTCGTTTAGGACCACGTCCGGGAGATAGTCTACCTTGTGAGCCTTCGCCTTTTCGATGTCGGGAGTCTGTTGAAGGGGTACGAACGTGGATGTGACGTTGGCGGGCGTGTAATCGACGATCGTGTAAGTGGGCGGGGCGGGAGGTGCGAGCGGCTTGCGATCAGACATCTCGTGATATCCGTTCGTCATCGGTGCTCGACGATTTTTCTCTCTAATTTGTTTTTCATAAAATTCGATCTGTAATCTCTGAGCGTCCACCTTGGGCGGGAACGGTTCGGGACTGCGGAGCGTTTTAGAATCATCGATTTTCATCACGAGTTCCGGAGCCGACAGATCCTTCTGGCTGGGTATGGCTTTGATAGGGTAGTTCTGAACTAGCGGGGGCGCGTGAGTCGGCGGCGTGGGTGGATGATAATTATACATCTTTGGAAGTGGTGCCGCTTGCGGTTCAATGTTATCGTTTTCAAACTTAGAGGCCGTCGTTCCCACAGATTTTTTCAATTTATCACTATCCGATGCCCATGGCACGCTTTGGACGGGAGGGCTCGGAACGAAAGATTTAGGTGCCGCCGGGAATATCAGCGGATTTTCTGTTGTAGGAGAAATTGGGTTACTAGTAGAAGGGGGACTCCAAATATTTATGGGGGCAGAAGTAGGAGACATAATCTTTTTTGGTGGTTTAAATGCCGACATCGGAGCGTGAGAGAATTGGTTGACGGGGATCGGTTTCGCGACGAAAGGTTTAACTATAACCGGTTTTGTTGGCGACTGCGGTATATTCGGAGGTGGAGGGTGACTCGAAGGCGGTGGCATAATGTTTGCTTGATGATTATTTGTAATTGGTGGTACGAAATTAGACTGTTGATGATTAATCGGTGGTGGTCCTGCTGGTGGTGGAGGCAGCTGGTTCACTGCTGAAGGTCCTGCTGGTGGTGGAGGCAGTTGGTTCACTGCTGAAGGTCCTGCTGGTTTTGGGTGCTGTCTGACTGGCAGTTGTGCTGGTGGTAAAACTTGAGATCGCAAAGATTCCCTACGTTGAGATACCCATGGTGGTTTAACAACTTCCGGGGTATTATCAGCCAAAAACTTTCGTGGACGTGCTGCTGCAGGATTATCATCTGACACTTGCCAAAAACGTTTTGCGGACGATGCGCTAAAAGATCTGCTATGTTCATCACGTTCACGATTTTCAAAAGCATTCTTAATATTTCCGAATCTGTTGCTCCAATTGGCCTGCACGTTATTAGCTGGGCTGCGACTATTACTTTCATTCTTTTGCATAAAAGCTAAAAATTTCCTATCATTTTCAGTCTGCGGTTTAAATTCAGGAACTACAGGGCCACGTCGAGCCTCTTCATCTGTATCATCACTATCCATTCTATACGTACCAAGAGACCGACCAAAATCTATTGTGTTCGCACGTTTCATGCGCGCACGTTTATTAGCGTTAAATCTACTCAGTGGTTTAGATGTTTCTTCTGCTGGAGGCGGTGCCGCGAAATTGTAGGTCGGGGGCGGCGGTCGATAAAGTGTCCGCTTAGCCTCTTCGGAGGCTTGTTTATTTTGTATCGTGAGAGTGGGTCGACTCACGGGAGCACGTTTTATCGGTGCTTCCTGCTCTATCTTTGCATCAAATTTATTCGCTATTGCAGCGATTCCACGTCTCGATTCAGAGTGCCAACGTTCTGTGGCGCAACGTGTAGGTTCCGGCGGGGGGGCGTCGGCGATCGAATGTCTAAAGAAGTCGGGCTTTTTGGGTGCCGGTGCCCGTCGCTCCACAACACGCGCGTCCCTATTCACCTGTGGAGTGACTTCGTAGCTGACCGAATGGGCGATGGGTTTAGGCTTCTGTCGTACTGCTACCGCGTCGTGGTAGCTGACTTGCTCGTCAATGCTGTCTTTTCTTTCCGGCGTCGACGGCTCCTCCGCGCTAGGTACCGTCGACGTGTTGGAGGCCGTGCCGGACGACGGCGCCAGAGGTCGGAGCGACTCGACGGGTTCGGCGCCTAAAGCTAATTGATCTCTATCTACCAATCGGCGCGCCTCCTCGAGCTCCTCGTGAGTGACTCCAACGGTGTGACGGGCCGCTCGGCTCCGGCGGCGCGGCTTTCTCTTGCAGCCGTCGAGGCGGTCGGCAGCGTCGAGCGCGTCCTCCAGGCGGTCGGCCAGCGTGAGCAGCGCGCGCGCCTGCGGGTGCGCGGTGGGCGGCGCTAGGGCCTGGCGCAGGCGCGCGAGCGAGCGGCGCACGTCGGC
Source organism: Cecropterus lyciades (assembly GCA_002930495.1). Taxonomy (NCBI): domain Eukaryota; kingdom Metazoa; phylum Arthropoda; class Insecta; order Lepidoptera; family Hesperiidae; genus Cecropterus; species Cecropterus lyciades. The sequence continues at coordinate 231,760 of MOOZ01001090.1, forward strand.
CACAACGTCGTGCGAGGCGGCGCCCAGCCCAGCCAGCAGGCGCTCGCCGCCACCGTGCAGCAGGCCCTGCAGCAGCGGGAGGAGGAGAGACTCACCGCGTTCACCGGCCGTCGCATCGTCCGCCTCGCCGCCTTCGCCGGCCGCTGCCAGCGCGTCTGTCACCGCGCTCGCGCACGCTGAAACGTTTTATTACATTCCCTTATAATTACAACACAAACGAGCGTGTACATTTTTGTAGTAATTCTATTTTTTCCTTTATTAAATTAGTATATATATTTATATATAAGTGAGAATAGCCCACCTTCTTGTTCAGCCATTAGTGTGCGGATGCGCGCGCGCAGTCGACGACGTTGCTCGTAATCGGTACACTCGTCCAACTGGAATGTCAATATTTTTGAATTGCATAGATTCAAACAATTATTTAAGTAAACCACGTCCTTATATCTCACGAACACTATACACTGTATTTTTTATGCTTTTTCTGTAACTATACACACATACCTTTATAATACATTGTTATTACTACCTTAACGAAAAAAATAATGAATTGAATCACAATTCATAGTGTATTCATTTTAGTAAATCTAGATATTTTTTGGCCATTTTAATACATAAACTTACGAGCACGGCTTCAGGCATGTATTTTATGATTAGAAAAATCTGTTAACGACTTGACTGCGCGTTGACTTGTGCCTACAACGACCATTGAAAAGTTCGACATTAGCCATTTACTTATAATACCCTCTCCAAGCAAGTGTAAATAACGAACCACGTGCAATATTAAGCTTTAAATGGATGCGAAACAGAGTATATTTGCATATTGTAGAAAGCATTCGTAAAAGTGCAGTTACCGCAAACGTCGAATTTAATACCTTTCGTGATACAGAGAGTGCGGTTACACAGACATTCGCGTGGTTTCGGTGTACATTGCTAATCCCATTGTCCAGCCCACCGGAAGCGGTTGGAACCGGAATCCGGAACTAATGATCTCCGCTTTGGTATTTTACATATATAGGTGTAATGGTAAGCACGCAAACATTATTCAGCGTTTCATCTCATAAAATAATGAAGAATGCATTCACTAACTTTCTACGATAGCAGTTAATTAATGCTCGGCGTTTTAATAAATCGTTTAATTTGTGGTAATTACTGTAAGTTTTACAGAGCGGGGGTCATTGACGAGTACCAATTGTATCTTAATACGTATAATTCGTAATAAATACTTGAAGTTAATTGAGACATTATTTTATTAGGATAATAGGATAATTGTTTAGAACATATTTAAAATATGTTTAAAAACAAATATGGTATGTATACGCTATAACATTTTTTCCGGTTATAAGCAGTTATGTTTCATTGTATCATACAATTTTCACATGACATGTAGATATTTATTCAGGGCATTAGTATTTGACACCAACTGCGATTGTCATGTTTTATTCTCGGGATGAGATGGACAGGACCGCTAGTCCCAAGCCCTCTTCTCACGCCGTCTCTTGCTGCCCACATCGGACAAGATACAAGATTTTGACTACTTATGTTGTGTGGTCGGTCGGTTGTCAATATTATCACACTCTCTCTTTCCATGAGTGTCGTGAGACGCGACTAACGGACAAATCCAGAAGCTGGGAAGCAGCATTTTACTGTATAATATATACATCACGGCGGCCATCAACACGCAAACCATGCGCAGCAATTTAGCAAAATCCTTCATTTGGGGAGGGCCTATGTCCAGCAGTGGAACTAAAACGGCTGACGGTTGTTTATAAATTATAGGTACATTTCGTATATGACCACAGCATAACGGTCCCACCGTTTAAGCTCATCTCGATTTTGCATACGGGGGATATAAGATCTCAAGAGATTAAGAAAATATACACAAATACTTATATGGTTGTTTTACACTCGCTTGTACCCCGGACAAGTTGGTGAGATTTGTCACGCGACAGGTTTGTACACTAGGCTTTACCGCGCCTCATCGCTCGTGTATTGCACGTTGCGTTTGCGTTTAGTGTTTATTTTGGGGCCGTAATGTGGCAGAGATGTAGAGGAGTGGAAATTAGTAGACGGCATTAGATTAGTAGACGGCATCTACGTTTCGGCATGATATGAAGAACCCTCAGTCATGTAGGTTTCCACGCCAATTTTCGACATAATCATTTTCGTTAAAGATTATTTAGAAGATAATTACTTTTATTTGCACATAACATTCGGAATTCTAAGTTCTGAGGAATTGGATGCCTGGCATTGACCACAGGGAATTGAAATTAAAACCACCAAACTGCGAGCTACTACAGTTTCTATTTTGGGGTAGAATTTAGCAAGGTGGGTTTCCTAAAAATCGTTGATCTTTGATGAAAGTAATCGAAAAATATAATTATACAGATTATATTATATATTATTTTTTAATGTATTTTCGTACCTACTTCAATTAAATTGAATGTATTATATGATTACGCTTATTGAATTTTGACGCGTTTAATCGCGTTCTAATCAATTGTTCTAATTGATAGTAAATAAACTAAATATTTTTTACTTTGTATTTGTGCCTATTAAGTAAAGAGTTTAGCAATTTTCTATTTTTATAATTTTAGGTAGACAAATCGATACGATTTATTTATATTACCATGTCGCATTAATGCTAACAAGTACTTTCAAACATATGGCCGGCAGAGCCAACCGCCGTCCGCTTCACATGCAGCATCAGGACGCCACATAGGAGTATAACAAGTTTGTTCACTGCGCTCGAGATATCACATCACATTTATCTTGTAGTGTTTTAGAAATCTTGTTACTTCTGTACTTCTCTATATTTTTTCAATTGACTTAACTACATAAATTTACTTAACTAAGTAAATTGTCCACTTAACTTTTTTTCTACTTATGTTATCATAGTATGTTGTTCTCGCTTCTTTTTGCATGTAGTCTTTGCCTATAAATTTATTTCGACTATTCTGTATTTTTGACTACTGCTCGACCAGAGTCTAAATTATGTTGATGATCAATACACACATATATTGTGAACTCTTATAGCAAAATAATGTTGACTGTCTCCTTTTGAAAATTAAACATACAATAACCACGAGTATGATACGTAATAGTGACTTCGTATAAAGTTAATATCTGTTGATACGTCTTTTCATAATACTAGTATCTTAATTGCAACAAACTTGAAAAAAAAAAAAACAAAAAGTATATAAAAAAATATCGTTTAGGCAAATACATTAAAATGAATGTATTGACGCCTCCAAATCATGTAGGTACTCATGTCATAAGTGGTCGGTGCGGCCATGACTGGCGTGTTATGTTTACAGTTCCGCCGAAAGTGAGAGTGTTGTGGCCTTAACTCAGCTTTCTTTGACACTCGTGTTTGAAGCTTCCGTGACGGCGTGCAACTGGGATTACGCGTTTTGATGAATCATGTTGAATGTTGTGAAATATGTGAAATTAATGGCTGACTTTCAATGATACAATTATTAACATTTCATATGAGATAACTTATCGCTGCTAATGTTACGTGAATAGTAGATACTAAAATTGATAATGTTGTTTCTTTGAAACGTTTATTCAGAGACTTTCAGAAAGGAGTGATATTCGTAATTGACCGTAAACTAGATTGTAAAGAGATTTCTATATTTTACTACATTTAAGGGGTGTCATATTCATGTTAAAGTCCCTACGTAAAAAGCCTGCGGTAATAGTTTCTTTTTTATTAGATCAATAACATTGCAAAGTCATTCTGTTTTCTAATGGGTAAATACGATCTGTTTGCGATGATTTCACATTAATATTTTTTTTACAAAGAGCATCATTCTTAAATAAGTGGTTAATACACACTTGGCGACACTGGCTTACCTACGCACTGTTGTTGATAACCATAAAATGGCTAACTATAGGTGTTATCCTAATAGGTAATCGGTATATAGGTAATACCATGCTCTATTTGTTCATGCCAAAACTAAGTTAAGAGAAGGGAATAACGTGACTCACGAGTTTCCGCAGCACGCGCTCGTCCCAGCACTGCTCGATGTCCAACTCCTCGATACGGCGGTTGCTGGTCACCTTACCACCGCTGCTCTGCACTGTCTCCTGCACGACAAAATATATATTTAAATATCATATCGCTAAACAGCATTTTATACAGAGCTTCCCTCATTTATAGACTACCTGTACCCGGCATGCATTGCAATATCACGTGAAAGAAAAAGGGAAGAAAAAACCACCTTTTGTTTATTTGTAATTAACTTTTATCAGATAATATTATAGATTTTTAGGCCAGGAACCCTTGCGGCGTCGCCAAAATAACCAACCAAAGTTCAATCAACATCTCAGATCAATTGTTTTGGAACGCATAAAGGACAAAGCGCAAAAATCGATAATTGTCGCTTTAATACATGGTAACTCTACCCATTGTTTCATACTTTCGTAGTTAAATTATAACATCATCTCGACACGCGAAAACGAGATCTCGAGACACGTACGTTTATACAAATATACAGCATATTTGTATAAACGTATATATTTGTTTCGAGTTCCAAAGCTTGCAAACTACTGCATCGCACGAGCTAAAGATATTAATAGAGCGCATTTTTGTTGAGTGGCACAACATAAATTTAGATATAAAATATGCAGCTGGGAGCAATACGAGTAGAATTTCAAGTGTTGGCGGACGGCAGCCATCGTTCATGGATTTTTTTAGCTCGAACGTTGTTGTTTGTATTGTAAGTTGACTAAATATTCTTTTTTGTTTATTTTATTTTATTTTGTTAGAGAAACATACAATGGTCTTAAAACTAAGTCATCATCCCAATAGGTAATTCGTTTATCAGTAAAGTTTCCACTGTAAATAAGTAATAATTAATTAAAGGCAGTTTACATACTAACAGCAGCATAGTTAAATGTTAAAAGAAAAGTAGGGATAAGGTTCACAATGATTTATTGCTTAGTAGCTGTCTTATACTCCTTTTGTATATGCCTATGGTAGAGCAGAATGGACCCGAACTCGCAGAGTGCAGAGTTTGGGAGTTAAATCTTACAAACCGTATGAATAATTTATTAAGTGTTTCTTATATAAGATTTTTTATCTTTCATATTGATATTTAAAACAATATAGGTTTAAATCAATACAGGTTGACGGAAATTATCTTAAAATCTTAAATATTTTGTTATAAACATTAATATATTTAATGTAATCAAATAATTTCGATACATTGACTCAGTTCTGCACCTAACTATATAATTATAGAAATGGGTCACGTTAGATTATGCTGAAATTATTGAATTTAATGATCGCGTGCAGTCTACCTATTCAAATAAATAGGTGATTCTATTCATGAATAAAGATCACTCGAAAATCGAAAAATAAAAGATAGTGTGAATGTTTTAAACAATGTGTAGGAATATAGTTACGTAATAACATTAAAAGCTTAATTTATTGCGGGCCAGCCGCAGCCGTCTCGAAATATAGCGTTGCCATTTTTTGCAAATAGTACCGTACTATCCCCATTCACTTCAACAATATTATGTGAAGTATATTCCGAATGGTCATCGCTGACAGATGTATAATATCTACATGTTTATTATTAGAGATCGTAGTGGAAAAGACCTTGTAGCGGCGTGCCGAGGCCGCCCTTCAGACTGACAGACCAGTTTTATTTTTGACGCAAGTATCGCCTGACGAGTGAACCGTAAGCATTTAACTAGTTCATTTCATATATAGAGGTAAGTAGTAACCGCATTTTATTAATAAAGATTTCATCGTTTCATTTTAGTAGAAAAGGTTTTCTCGTTAAAAAAAATAGAGCGAAGCTTAATAACACATTTTACGTACTTTTCATGTGAATTCGCTTCTTCTGAGGAATTCCATGTATATATATAACGCGATTAACATAGTCGAAGGAATAACATAAATTAATATTAATAAGTATACGCATTAGCTGAAGTACACAAAGTATTTTTGAAATAGCTCCGTTAGCGTGAGAAGATAATCGTTAAGCATTTAGTTACATTCCACCACATTTTTACACTGTTTGATGCATGACTCACGATGCCAAGCATCATTTAACAAATGCGCCAAAAGAAATGCACATTTAAATGTAACACTTAGAAACTTTAATAAAGATGTTTTTAGATTTCACGTGGCACTAAATGTCAATACCGTGTCGATTGTATTATCCTTGCGGGCGTGAGATTACTACGGAGTAGTGCTGAGCAGTTAATCTACATTTCTTATCATTTTTCTCCTCTATAAAGTCTACACTAATGTTAAAAAGACCTTGTTAACCTATAACGTCCGCAAAGGAGTTGAATTGACGTAAGCAAGAAAGCTGTCTTAAACGAAAGGACTTTACATGTCAAATAGTTAAAGACACATGTTGAAATATACAATAAATAGGTACATGCGAAAGCTGACATGTCTTCTGTCTCTCTTCAAATCTTTTCTGCACGCCTTTTTATGCAAGAAAGACGTAACTGTTTTGTTAAGCAAATCTATTAAAAAATCGCTCCTTAAATTTTACATCGTTCTCTAGATAAAATGTAAAACCGAAACATAATTTTGTTTCTGCACTGAAGAAAGACTGTGGGCGGGCTTCATCAAAACACGATGTAAAAACGTTTGCACCACTGACCTTGGAACCGTTAAATGTACTACACTTGTAGTAAAATGCTAATAATTTTACGAATTAATTCAGATAATCGTAAATGTATTCTTGATCTTGAGCCTATTTGATTCAGAATTATAGGCGTGGATGTCGAAGGAGGCAACTAAGAATCAAAATCCAGTAAATTGGCAGCAGCGCCTTCCTGAGTAACATCAACACATAATGTACTCACCAACAGGCATGCCAGACGTTGTGCCTAGTGGCAAAAACTCCCATTAAGGAAGGCCTATTTCCAGTGGACTTTCAAAGTCTGATGGATCATGCATATTACTTACGAACTAACGATATATATACGTTCCTCAATCAAAGTAAATGAGCGCTACAAGTGTCGGACAAATCAGTGAAAATACAATAAGCGTAGGGGATTTTCGATGGAAATTTAGTCATATTTCAGATTGCAAGCTTCAAAGACACTTTAAGATCACTTGGCAAACCCCGTTTGTCAAAGTTCGTTTGTCAAGTGGGCAAACGAAAAATAAATAAACTTTTCTACTTTTTACATTGAGCAAGAATGAATGCGACGGCGCGGAACGAGCGGAATGCCTCGCGCGCCTGTACGAGCTGTCTGAATCTCATGGAATGAGATCCTAATTCGGTTTGGTATTCTGGTATTTTTGAGTTCCATTGACATTCCAATTTTAACTTAATTCATGAGCATTTTACGGGCGCAACGCCCACGAAGATATGTTATGACGAGAAGCCACTTCACAATATATTGTTATGCGATTTATTGGGGAAAACAGTAACTACAAGTCGATTCTAACTATGTACTACAAGAACCTAAGTTTGCTTCATAACATGTTTTAAATTAGAATACATTTAAACATTGCTGCTTTGAGCTAAAAATAAGACTGGCAGTTGAAGAGTGAACATTTACCTATGATTGCTATACTATACAGTGCAGATATGTGTTCAGTGTCCTTAGTACGAGTTTATTAAGTTTCGAAACAATTATTGATTATATTTTCGTTATTGTAAAGTACTTTGTAACGTATTAGAGTAAGATCCCAGAGCGATCAGACATAACTTATATTCACATAGTCAAAACCTTAGGTTCTCAGTAGCGTCTTATGTTCTTTGAATACCTGCGTGCTTAGGGAGCTCGCCTTGTGACACCTGGGCAGGTACCAGGTAAGAAATGTAATTAAAAATAAGAGTTACTTAAGTTTAATTTTGTAGAATATTATAATAATACTATATACTATTATAAGTGTCAGACACTTTCCACGGGCCAAAACTTTTTTGGCGCCTTTAGATTTGATTCTTAAATACGTTATTAAGGTAACTATTACAAAGTTATATTTAATCAGTCAGACAAATTGTAGTGATGAAACATCTCCTAAACATAAAAATTATTCAGCCGAGAGAATGAGCATTGCAATGTATGGGCGAAAACGTAAACAATGATTGTTGAGAGAAAACCTTATAAATAGGGACTAAGGGCACAGCTTTATCGTACAATAAAGTA
>MOOZ01001090.1:240094-251020 GCA_002930495.1 Cecropterus lyciades
TCTACCTGCCATTATCATTACCATAAACATTACTGGTACGAGTACAATAAAATCACGTATCACTTTTCAAATGTTAATAAATTAAAATACACATCGCGTTTATGATATTTTTAAAAATGATTCAATCATTAATTTGGCGTTAAGAAGTGTTCGTGATTAATGGTTTCAATTCGTGTTTTGGCACACGTCAAACCTTCAATTACGCCACAGATAAAAGATGTAATGTATTGGTTTTGAAGACTCAAACTTATTTAACATAATAAATTATTAGCGAATTTTTAATACATTTTCAGTAGTTTTAGCATAAAACGATTTGGTAAAGGTTTACTCGTATAAGAGATTTATCATGAAAACCGCCGCCTGCCATTAAAAAAACGAGCAAGATACTTAAATATTCATTAACACTAGAGTATCATAACTTGACAATATATTGATGTTATTATGAATGGTTATTCCGAGTATAAACCCTATTATCTGTTTCAAATAGAGAAGGAATAAGAATCAGACATAGTATGAGGGAACATTTTGAGTTGATCGATTTTCACCAAAGCCGATATTTACGTTGTGCTGCGGAAGTTGTCTCTCTTCCATTTCTTAGAAATACGGTGAATCAGAGATGCCAGCAGCTTTGTTGCAGCAAAGGGCACGCTTCCAATTTCGCATAAAGACAGCATTTCTCGCAACATCAACACAACACAAACAAAACTCTCACATCCGCTGGTGGAGCGCTATGTTTGGAAATATCATTGAAATTATTTGTAGTGAAGAAACACAAATGAAGTGAGCTAAACAGCTGCATTTGTTGCAAGATTACGTACAAATAAACAAAAAAGGCAGCCTTAATAAAAGGTCCAACTTGTTTTGAAACATAGAGAAAATGACGAAGTGAATATCATACAGGTGATACTACTCTGTGAAATCTTCGATTTTCTATTATAATTAATTAGCCCGTATAAATTTAACCTACTTATCAGCCTACATTGCATAAGCTGAAAAAGTGGCAGGAAGTTTTACAGCGATACCATGGCGCTCAATTTTTTGCCGTATAGTAGCAGTATTCTTAGTGTGGTCTGTTGAAGCGTGCGATACAGTACACTGACAAATATGAGCCGTTTCAGATTAATCTTCACATGAAGCGTTAGATTAATCTTCACATTTGTGATCAACAGCAGGTAAGATATTCGGAATTTGTCACAGGTGTTCATAGACAGTAGCACCACTTAATCAGACGGACTAAACTATTTCAATAACACAAAATATTCACACAAAATATAAACTCCACGCTTCTTAGTATTTCGGTAAATGATTTATAATCTAACGTGTTAGCAAGTTCTACAGCTATTTCTGAGTTAATAGCGCAAAGTTTATGGCGAGGCGAGTAGTTCCCTTGATATCTCTAAATTGGATCCAGATATTTCTAATGGATTATGATGAAATATTTCTGACGTTAGAAAATGAATTAATTTAAACAAGATTCGTCCCGCCAGGAAGTATGATCCCAGAGAAATCTAATTTAATATTTGCTAGTGTAAACATGTACTGTCAGTTCTCTGTTTATGAACAAAGCTGAAGACGGTTTATTACGCTGAAGTCTTATGTCATCACGTCGTCTGTCTTATTACTGTAAAGTCAAGTTCATTAACTTCGTTAACATTAATTGCTTACTCTTATAGCGTCTGTTACCAACAGCGTCGTGTACATACATAGGTACATACTTCTGTACCATCCATATATCTATACAAGTATTTGAAAGCGGAAGAGTTTGTTTTTTTTTTACTTTTGCACGATTGTTTGAGCGTACTCATATCTGGAAGCACTGGTCAGATGTGAATAAATCTTCTTGAATTTGATAGACCTTTTTCGGGAAAGGCTTTAGCTATATTGCGTACATATTTCGATGATATGTCAATATGTTCAATAGAAATACCTTGTTACAATTATACTTTCTGACAGATTGACAACGCGTAGCTTACATCGGTGGTTTTACAAATGGGTACCAACTTTTATACAGGGTTTCTTACTCAATAAATAAACTTCTCAATTAAGCTGACATGCTTATGTGAATCATGGCGAAACTTAAAAACCAGTTTAAATTTTTTTGTACGTCTTTCTAGGTATAGAGTTGTCTCAAAACTAAATACTTAACGTTATACATGTTGACACAAAAGGATTAAGTCCATCAAGAACGAAAATCTATATATTTATGCACGAGAATACGTTGTTGAAGATCGCTAGAAAAAAATATAGGTATTTTAAAGTATAGTGATTAACGAGATGAGGAATTCACGGAAATGTTGGATATAATTAGATCGTAATGCACGAAAGTTCAGAGACTCTCCGTATATAACAGTAGTAACGTACGCAGGAATGTAGAATGTAGACGTGAAACAAATTTAACATAGTTGCCTATACGGTTGCCTATACGTAATGTATTGTTTCTGTCGGATCGGCCGTCACCTGCGGTCGCGTGGGCGGTGAACATTTCGGCGTGTGACGCTGACGATCGATTTAACACGAATCAAATGGATCGTAGTACTAGCAATCAATCGCCACCGCCACGTGAGGTCTCGTCATTCGTCAGCTGATGCCAATGATTTGCAGACAGCACGGTGTTGTGCGTAGTAGCCAATTTACGCACTCTTGCGAAACAAGCAGTTTGTACTGCATTTTAAAGGGTTAACCATCTTTTCAGGAGCTACAAAAGTGTAGAAGTTAGAAAAAATATTCAATGAATGCATAAGTAAATTTTAAGTCTACTGCTTTTGAGCATTAACAGTTTAATGGCTGAAACGCTCTCTCATCCGGGAGGTCCGAGTTTAAGTTCCACCTCGGATTTTATTATATCTTGAATGATTACTGCGTTACGGTGAATGAAAACTACACACCCGAGTTACTAAAACAGGTTTTACATGTGTGTGAAGTCTACCAAAACCTTTCTAGGCTGACAGGAGATCCGTGCCTGCGCACGGATTGGGGAGTGAGACAATAATGGGCTAAAAATGAATGAAAATACAATTGCGGTCGTTCAAATCAAATTAGTGCGATAAGTACGTGTCTAGCAGTACGGCATATACCTCAGTCATATGTATCTAATTAGAAGTCCAAACTATAATGCTATTACACTTAATTAGCAAGACACAGTGACAGTGTCAGAGTTTCAGTGACCGGAAATAAAACGCCTGAACTAATTTCACTAGCGGTGTCGATTCCCTGTATTGTAGAAGATCAGTGGGCCAGATTTTTGGCAGGTCATCGGCGAGTGCGACCGGCGGACGGTAAAAATAAACGCGTGGTACAATACGCCCAGCTTTCCATCTGCCGGCTCCGCGGGCGACGCTGGCCAGAGCCGGCCATAGCTGTTCTTCTAGTATAGTTTATTCTTAGGTGTTACAAGTGGTATAAAAGCTATTCGCGTGATAATGAAATATGACTTTGTAACAATAGATTAACGAAGAATGAAAGATACATTAACGATAGATCTGTTTTTTAAATCTTGACAATAAGTTCAACGAAACATAAAAAATGAAAAAAATATATTTTTATACTTTTTTGTGGTATAGAAGTCTTTTTTTTGTTAAAAATATTTTTTACGCTTTTTAGTGATTTTACACTTACTATTTGTATTCACATAATATCACTAATTTTGCTTCATGAATATAAATTTACAGGAAAGCATTAATTTAAACATAAATACAAACGTAAATTCAACTTCCAGCGTAAATGTAAAATTTAGTCCTAAGCTATGACTAATAAAACTTTTATAAATTATGCACATAGAGGTGAATAAAAGTTAGGTTTGTATTTATATGTACTGGGCGCACCCGCGCGCAGGGCGCTACCGCGTCCTGCTCGCTTAGTTTTATGTTTTATAAATCACTACAGCTCAACATAATCCTAAGCTATAAATAAGGCATGCAGTACCCTGCATCATCAGGTTTGAGGAGTTGAAGGTCAAAATTTTCATCTTATATCTCTGCATAGTAATCTTACTGCATATACCTAAGCACCAAATGGCCAACTTCTATGGTTTATGTTCGGAGTACCTCTGCATCATCAGGGTAGAAGAGCTGAAGGTCAAATATTTCATAGTATTTCTCTGCTCAGTAATCTTATTATATATTCGTAAGAACCAAACAGCTAACTTCTTTGGTTATGGCGATCAGTCCGTGATCAGTGACCCCTACATCACCAGAATTGAGGAGAAGGAAATATTTTTTATTAAATTATGTCATCCTAGATATCTAATGTTCATTTCAAGTTTCATGTGAATCGGATCAGTAGAAGCTGAGTTATTCGTCCATTTGTCGCGCACATATTTAATGCAAATTTAAATCTTACCCGTTTCTCTCATGAATGCCCGTGTCAAAACTGACTCAAATTACCAGCTTTCAACTAAAAAAAAAATTGAAAAAATCGGTTCATCCTGTCCACAAAGTTCGATGTAAGAAAAATAAAAAAATACAGTCGAATTGAGAACCTCCTCCTTTTTCGAAGTCGGTTAAAAATTCGTTAGTTAACATGTTCTAAATGCAAAGAAATGTAATCGAATACCAATTTACAATATGGAAGACATATAAGTATAAATTGACGTATACAGTGCGACGATCGGTTAAAATTAGGGTTTGCTGAAAACTTGCCAAAATTTTCTATCTACACGTAAAATATGTAGTAGTAACGAGAATGCCGTTGTCGCGCACATATTCTTTGACTCAATTTCACCGCACACTACTTAAACACTTTTGGCATTATCTGGCTCCATCTCGCCGTGTAATGTTTACTATGCGCACTTACAAACAGTAACGTGTTCTTTAACTTAAGCGCCCATAAATTGAAGTGTCGACTGAGATATCAAAGCAGTTCATCTGCGTGGAAAGAGTCGTCTGTTTGTTCGACGGGATGACATTAAGTACTCGGAAAGATATCTCCGCTTTCGAGCATTTAAGTTTTGTTTGATTTGGAGCGTGTAGCGCAGATGCGTGCGTTAATAAAGATTACTTCTGTAATTTAGCTCAGTGTTTTTCAATCTTTTTCATGGCCCGACCTCCGTAGCATGTAAAAATATTACGCGATCCGCTTAATACACGAAGTATTTCGCGACCCCCTATTGTCCGCTGTTTTTATCTCTAATTTATTAATTTATAAATATAGAATGTGTAGAATATATACATATATATTTAAATATTCAAACGCGTTTCATTATAACTCTTAGTAAAAATATGTTTTGGAAGCTTATTACGTTTTTACTGAGGCTCCACGACCCACTTATAGAGGCTTAACGAACCCCCAAGGGGTCGCCCGCCCTCGCATTTTGAAAAACACTTATTTAACTGAAAGACTGCAAATTTTGCAGACTTTTCACAAACAATATAGCGTGTCTTACACATATAGAGTTCTTCAGTTACGTCATTTCTTCTTTTATACTTGCTAAAGACTCGTGTCGTCGTACACACGCTATTTATCGAGGATTGTCTTCTAGTCACAAGATAATCCAGCTATCAGCTGGCGAGGTGCCAGGCGCCTGCTAACCTTTGCATTGTGTCCACCTGCCGGCAGGTCGGCCAGCTCTTCCGCTTCGTCCAATTTACTGACTCGATTCGCCATCGAGATGGATCATTATTCATACCTGACCGGAGCAGAATGCGTCCGCTGATATCAGACTAAACATAGTGTGCCTGAGGCTATTTGGGTATCTTAATGAGTTTTATTGCATGATTTGCAAGTTTTTGTCCCAACTGTCAAAACATAATATCATATTTGAAGTTTGACAAGGTGGCAGAGTAAGTATGGTTCGACCGGGGAGGGAGGGGAGGCCACCCCTATTTCAAGTGTGAAGTTATATGTTTTGGTGGAAGGGTATGTATGCATAGTTTCGTACAAGACCATCTCTGTCCTCAGGAGTACTAATGCATATGTGATTGACTCATATAAAACTCCTGTTGCTTATCAATTAATTTACAGTTTAAGGGCGGCAGTGACTTACCATCAGATGGATTGCAAGCTCGTGAGCTGCTTCAATCTAATATAAAATAATGGTTTTATTATGCCATCATTCATGTAGTTTAACTCCATGAACGACTTAATTACTATTATCATCTTGTCGCGCCCGCCCTTAACATGCGCATCTTATCAACACATATTGATGGACATATAAAGACCGGCTTAGCAACTATGCTCCTATTACAGCGAGAATAATGCGTGCTTCCGAGCAGGTGTAACGGTGTGCGCACTCCGCACGCGCCGTTACCACACCCAATAAAACTTAAACAGTTGTTCAGTTACATACAAAAAGCTAACGACTTGCCTCCACTGTTTTTATCACATCGCATTCGTGCTTCGATACAGTAATAACTCAGAAGAACTCTACAATTTACATAATGTATCAATTATCGGATTTTTTAACGCCACTTATGTATTTTATGGCGTGCATACGCAGAACGATATTAATGTGAGTATAATGGATTTATGTATATATTCTGTCCACTTTTTACTACATTGCATTTGTATGTTTATGGGTGATTTAAAATTATATGTCAATTCTGGAATTAAAATAAACTTAAGAAAATTCACGATTCAATAATTAAAATGAGGACATTATGATAGTCGCATTGAGTACAAATGAAATATTGACTCAATGCTGTCTTTCACACTTCGTAAACTTATATCTATGTACGTAGTGCGCTACTGATACATTGTGTAGTCACGCACGTGCCGAGCGCAGCTACTGCCATAGCGGACGGATGCCAATGTGTCTTTCACTTACCGAGATGAAAAACTAGAGGCCGAGAAAATTGCATTCGTAATGCCGCTGGCCGCTCGGGCTCAAGCTGGCGGAGATTTACAATCATAACTAGATCACAAAGAAACGGTTTTAAAAATGAGTGGTAATGGTAAGTACTAGTATTTCTTAATAACTGCAATTTCATTCTATGAACCAGGTAGCTAGTATACCTTCCGTACTAAAGTTAAAAGACTTCTCTCGTTACAAATATATTTTAGTAATGATGTGTGTTGTGGTTTGGAAAACTTATTTGATACCAAAGGTGCCCACAAGTCAAGTCTGGCTAAAGATATTTACTTGTCTACTTTCTACAGCTTTATTTACAAAATAACCTCAATAGGGCCTGTAATTGTCGATGGAGAGATAAAACGAATATTGGACATAGCAAAGCGGCTATTAAGGGAACAAAAACAAATATTAAATCTGGCGAAAGTGGGTAAACACCGGAAAATGTGGCCGAGTAGGTACATGCGGTTATGACCACTTATAAATAGAAATTGTGTGGAGCGTCTAGTGTCTGTCATCGAGCTTATGAAAGAAAATATACATAATTATCCAAAATTTCTACGTAATGGAAGAAATGTTTATAAATAAATGATTTCGTTTGGCCTATATTTTGAGTCAGTCTCAAATGTTTATTAGGATTGCGCTTGTGACGTGTCTTTGTAACTAGATCAGAGTATACTAATTACTTAAAAATCGATGGCTATAAAGTATATACAAATTTAATAATTAATAAAAAGTAATATAATAATAATACAAAATATACTTAATATAAATATCCAAAATTGATGTGTAAATAAAAGATAAAACAAAGAATCCAAGTTGTTGTTTGTGGGAGAGTCCCAAAAAGGCTGGCTGCGTTAAAGTTAGGTTAGATCACCTACATCTTAAAGAATTCATGCTTCAAGTTTTGAAGGAAGTATTTCGTACTAGAATAATAAAAGTTAGTTTACGTTGCTGTCGCAATCGACTTCAGAAGAAGAGTATTGATCAATTTCGATTGAAAAAACTGTTACTGAGTGATGTATTGTTAAACGATAACAATAAGTGTTGTGGCAATACTTATTATTTCCTTATACGTAATGCGCCACGGCTGGCTGGCTCCGTGGCCCGCTGGCCGCAATACACGTGTATCGGAAATAAATCCAGGCCACATTGCCACTTTAAACATGTCCTGGATGTTTTGACGACCTAAGACAATTCTGACCTATTTAACGATGAGACCAATGAAGAATTTACTATATGGTACGACATTGCGAACATTCAGATTATGTCTTGCACAACATGTCAAAAAAAACATTTAATCTTTATAAGGAACAATTTGGCTTCCACATGTTTGTGTCTGCAAAACTCAAGAAAAAGAAGTTAATGGATAGACTTAACAATTTTATATGAAACATCTATAGGCGCACGTAAACCTGATTTTTCGTATGGCGATCGCCACGCCGTATTTATTATAGCGCCATCTGTTATACATTTCGGAACTATTAAGTGTCGAACAAAACTAAAAGGTTAGTTCGACTTAGTGACGGGTACCTACTGTTTGTAGATGGCGTCATTTTCATTGCGATGCTACATATTTACTTCCTGTCTTTAATGCATATTACTTGTACGAACACGATGATTCCCAAAGCCAGGCGTCCCTTGACGGCTTTTTTATGTTTTAACTATTGCTATCGCTTTTATACCTAAGTTCCCACGGGAATAACATTGAGAGCCACGATAAAATGTGACTGGTTTAAGGTTATATAAATAGATCTTCGTCATCACAACCCATTATTGTCCCACTGCTGGACAATTCTATCTTTTCTCAGAATGAAAAAGCTTCAGGCCATAGTCCGCGCTAGGATAAGGGGACAAGTGCGGATTGGTAGACTTCACACACCTTTGAGAACTTTTGTTAAAGAACTCTCAGTTGTATTGATTTCCTCACGGCGTTTTTCTTCACCGTTAAGCAGTGATACTTTATTTCTAATACGCACGTGTATCTTGACTAACTTAATTATCTATCACTTATCTGTAATTATATATGCTACTTTAATACTACTTGGGGTTCGTACGAATCACAGACGAAATACTAGCCGATCTTCCAAAAATTACACACATAACCCACTTGCACCTGTTCAAATGTTGTGAGACCAGCCCGGAAGCATGTTCATGATAATGATATTAATTACATTCATAAAAGCGCACCGCTGCTCTCGATGCGGTGATCGCGCGACGTAATTGCCGCTAATTTCCACCCATTTCGTTCAATCGGGAGTGATTTTGTAAAAGTGTGTTACCGGATGAATGCTTTCGTTACATGTATGTAACTGTTTTGGTGAAGTTCTAGCATTTTAGAAAGTTTTATTTAAGTATTACCGCCATACCTTATAGCATGGAGCAGTAGTTTCTTCGAAAATGTGTGGTTATTGACTCACTTACAATGAAACGACCATTTTAGTCCTCAGAGTAGAATCCGAAATTGCTTCAGATAACACCCCTGTTCTTCATGAAGTTCATTGCAGATGTCCATTGGCGGCAATTACTATTTAACTACTTACCATCAGGTGGACTTAGTACTTAATACTTATAAAAGCAATAAGATAAATAACATGTCTACTATACTTAGTGTACAATTAATTTAATGTGTCTAAGTTTCACCATGTTTTGGAAGCTCAAACATTTCTTCATCGCACGTCCTTTGTTTTGCGACTACGCACTTGAATCGAAACGGAAAAAGAGCAACCTTGGCCTTTCGGGAGAGGAGCATCACCAAATGTGGCGTTGGAGGAAGGCGAACGTTTTGGGCGCGTAAGGTCGTTAGCTTCGCGTGCGCAGCTTGGCACGATCCCAGCTTCGCCCGTACCACTTAGGGCTATGCTTTCGTCAAAAAATAATTCCTTTAAGCATTACTTTGGAATCTACTACCCAGAAAGGTCTTGTTGAATTTTATAAACAAAGTCATAATATGATTTTACTCAAGCGAATTTTGGTATAGTTCAGTAACTTGATTCAAACACAACGAATGTAGAGATCAATCAAAAAAATATATAAAAATATTATAAAATAGTACGATACCTTTAAGGAAGTCGTCAATCTTTACTAACGCCTACGTTGTTTAATCGACATATCGTATAGCACGACGCAGAAAGTCATTTTTCATACTATCGGCACTTCAACTCCAATCTACCGAATGATACTGAATTCATTGTATCTATTTTTCTTAATTAGTAACTGGTTTCAAGGGTAAGTAGGGCAGAATTGTTTCAGATCACACAGGGCAGCAAACTATTATAAAAAGGCAACGACACCCTACTATGGTGTAGCTAAACTATTGCGTGTTTGGGCGATGTCAAGCGGTAGCCGGGTATTTCTGTCGACTGTATAGTTGGACAAAGGAACGATGATTTGCTGATATTTCGAATAACGTCACAATCACGCGGCTAAACAAGACATTTTTTTGTGAATCTTTCGTACGCATTCTTGTTGGTAGACGCTAAGAGCAACGCTTTATTCAGAAATAGACTTGCTTACCTACCTGTGTCTGGCACTAAAATTATACTGAACGTTGCTATTTCCATTTGAAGGGTAAAGAGAGATTATTACACCGGAAAGCCACAGAAATAAATGGTTCAAGCATTTGCGTGCACGTACAAAATTTTGGATGTCGTAGGGGTCGCGGAAGTATATTTTATGGTCAACAGAATCAGATAAACTAGTCAATTTTATTTTATTTAATAACAGATATAGTAAAGATCTAAAAATTACCGTTATTCGCTTCTTAGTGCTAGAACTCACTTCAACCTCTAGATTGATCAAGAACGTGATACCCTATAAGTTACATTACTAGAGTTATGTTATCTACAATCTTTGTAACACAAACAATAATATTGTAACATTAAGAAAAGCTTTCGTTGAAGCGACGACGAAACAACGACTAGCTTCTATTGGCCGACTTGCTAACACAATTAAGTCGGACCACTTCCTCGTGGGCAAGTGTACGGCGGGCGCATCGGTGCAATTGACCCACTTCGGGTATATTTGGCACGAGTATGGGATCGAGTGGCGTATAATTAGACCAGAGTGAACGCCCTGTGCGGTTCGGGTTACGCTTGATTGACCTATCCGCGGTGGCATAGCGGCGACGGCGGATTTGGCAA
>MOOZ01001090.1:251113-278888 GCA_002930495.1 Cecropterus lyciades
CTTGTAACAATAGCGTTAAGTGTTGCTGTGTTTCAGTTAAATGCGTGTGTGTGGGAATTCATAGAAACTTGCATGAACGTTTGAATTTAGCTTTAGGGCTAGTGACGAACCTGGCAACGAGTTCACATAAAACTCCAATGTTATTTAGCGTACATCACTTATCACGAGACAATCAAAAATAAATCCACATGTACTTTTGTTAGAGATGATTCAGAACTATAATAGATGAAAAGTTATAAGTAGAGAAACGCTATTAATTTTTCCGTTTGTAAGTTTTTTAATTACATCCAAACGCCATTTACATATAAGACCGAATAATATATAAGGTGTTGTGTTACCGAATAATATACAAGCATGCAGTCCACCTGATAGAATATGGCCACTGTCACCCATGGACAGATGTAATCAATCGCTGATAAGATCAGAGTTAGCCGCAGATGCGTTGGTACCCTTAAGGACTAAGTTCTAACGCTTCGGATATGTATATCTCCCTTACAATCTCGATCTTCGATCGCTTTAGATGCCTTTAAACAACGACCACTCCTAATATGGTTATTATTACACATATTTTTATTATATGTAAATTAAAGACATGTAAACCGCTCCTCCTGTCACTCAACTCTCGTGCCCAGTTTATTTAGCAAGAGACGCGATGATGTCACTTTCGATTCGATCAATTAATAAAATGTTCGATTACTTTGATCAATGTGCCAAGTAGCAATTAACTGTTATAGCATCAAAAGTAGATATGGCCTAAAAATTCGAATTATTAGACGAGAACCGTGTCTGGCAGTGGTAAAATGTGTTGATGTCCTAAGTTGTTGATAGGAGTCATTTTTAGGTCCCATGCAGCGCGCATGGGGTCTAAAAATGATTGAAGTTTTTAATCCATATACCTAAGTTACAATTTAAATAATTTGTGTATGCACGAAAAGTTGTAATGGTAATATTTAAACGCTTGAAGGGTAACGGTTGCGCTGGTTATCGCGGTTTATAGGATGTTGGCTGAAGTGAATTAACATTCGTATTAATTAATTAAAACGGCATATCATCTCAAATTGATTTCAGTCTTAGTCTATTCGAAGTTGGCTACGCATGTCCCTGAATCACTAAGCATACGTTAGTCTGACTGTTGGTCTCCAACTTTAATGTAGCAATATAATGTCATGGAGTTCACTGATGTGTAGCGAATGATTTTAATATAACGTCCTAATACATAATTACTTTATTCTTATTTATATACGGAAGTAGCTCACCTGATGATAAGGCCTGATGATAAGGCTACTGCCGCTCATGAACATCTGTAATCAACCCTCGGTAAGATAGGTTTCACCTAAGGTTAACAACAGATGCGTTGCTACCCCTGAGGACTAAGATGGAATGCCTCGGAAAAGTATATCTCCCTCACCACACCCTTCAGACCAGAACACAACAGCGCATAACACTGCTGTTATTAGGCAGAAATAGATGTGGCGGTGGCGCTTCCGGAATCGAACCACAAAGAGTTCTACCACCTTCAAGCCTTATGTTGCTTAAACGTCGTATAGCCATATTATTGTCGACTAGCTCAAACCTGTGGCTTCGCCCGCCTCAATCACGTTTACCAAGACAATGAGTAAGTATCCTATGTGTTAATCTATGTCATGAACTTTTTGTGTGCCTAATTTTATCTAAATCTAATCGGTAGTTTTACAATGAAAGTGTAACAAACACACATACATTCTCATAAACTTTCGCATTTATAATGTTAGTAAGATTTAAGATATCTTTTTTATTTTCCAAAATGTCTATGTTTATAAACCTTGTAGAAATGTTTAAGACCATACTTTTTTAAAAACCAGATCGTGTAAATAAAATTAGCCAAAATAAATTACAAAACTTTATTATAAAGTATGGGTGGCATCCTTAACTGCACGGTTTTAGGTTTTAAATTTCGTGGCCTTATAAAATAAGACACATATATTTGTTTTTAAAGCTCAACGCTGGCGTTTACAACAAAGAGCCATAGTCACTTAAAGCGAATTCTTTCTAACACTCGGGTAGGAGTAACTACGCGTCACTATTTTTCACGAGCTCTTTAAAGTTTCATAACCTTGAACAATACATTTATTAACGTTTTATTATGTATTCCATGATGTTTCTTATGATGATGATGAATGATGTATTGTAATAGAACTGTTTAATTAGAATGTAGCAGAGTGAGTCCATTTACTATTTTTTATGCGTTTGTAGACCATCTGATAATCACAATGACAATAAAGCGCTGTTAACAATGGGTATTCATGATACCATAGTGATACTCGCACCTGGGAAACAGTTTGTAGAGAGGTTTAAAGCAATCCTTTATTTCATTTTAACGTTATGCCTGTAAGAAAAACCTACACTGAATCATTCATTTTTAATAAGGAAAGAAAAAAAGGGACGTTGTCAAAAAACGTGTGAAGCAAACAAATTATCTATTAGATTTTTTATAATTAAACTCAGAAAATTATATACATACTTATTGGTATTGTGTACTTGATAGTTATTAAGTAGATATTTTATACGTTATGTATTAATCTATTATATTAAGTGACTTTTTTATGTTCTGAAATGCACGAACATTTTGTAGATTACGATTAGTTCTGAGGCGAATAATCATCTTACTACTACCTATTAATAATGCCAAAGTTTGTGAAGATGTTTGTGTGTTTGTATGTTTTTGTGTTACTTGATGCAAAAATTGCTTGTCGGATTTTACTAAAATTTGGCACACAGATTAACAAGTGGGATACTCATGACCAGGGTAATCGTGACCGAAGCTGGTGGAGCCGGGGTAATAAGTATCTTCTGTCCTTTTTTTAAAGATTGAAGTAGCAAACGAGCATGTAGTCCACCTGATGGTAAGTGCCCAGTGCCGCCCATGGACACCTGTAATCAACCCCAGATAAGATCAGTGTCTTATCTGAGGTTAACCACTGATGCGTTGCTACCCCTGAGAACTAAGTTGCAACGCCTCGAATAAGCATTACAATCTCTATTTCCACACCCATCAGACCAGAACATAGCAGCGCATAATACTGCTGTTATTAGGTAGAAATAACTAACTTATGTTAACTATCAAAAATGAGACCTCCAATCATATAGTTATGTTGGTCCAGTTTTGTACGGTTTGCGGCGCTTTTGTGTCATTGTGCCTGTCAGGTCGCATCACACCTCAGTCGCGAGGTCGGCGCACGTAAACAATATGCACTGAATACTCGAGTGTTATAAATACGAAGGAATTGTGACAGGGTGACTCATCGCTCTCCAGACTTTGACCGCCGGCAATCGTGGAATTCGGAGACACATACATTTTGATTGATATTAAGTAGCAGCGAGCATTTCATTAGAGCATCTCAAAATGAATGTGAAATTTTTTGTAGTATGGTAATTGATATCATTAGAGGTAACCACACATATAATATAAAGTAAAATTGTCTCGTGTCTGTCATCGCATATATTTGCAACAAAGGTTGTTTGGGGGAGCGAGAATAAGTAATAATAAACATTTCTTTATTTTTTACAATTTTTCTGTCTGTCTATTTGTGTGTGTGTGTGTTTGATATGGTACTAAAACTGGTGTATTGAATTTTAAGAATTGAATTGTCTATCCTGAGGTAACATTTAATTTTTATTTTATTAAAGTCCTACGACACTATCCAAAGTTACTACAATGTATTTTTTTTTACTTTTCTGTTAAACGCGTGTGAAACCGTAGGACACGCTAGTAAGTAATATTTCCTAGCACAATAGAATAATAATAAATATTTACTTCATAAAATAACACAATTTTAGTACACAATGTTATTAGGTGTTGGGTAACAATATAATAAGATTGGACATAACGTTTATCTTCAGTTACCTAAACTGAACGAGAAGCTGTAATATAGGCAACTGAACTCTCCCGGTGTGAATCTAGCATACTATAATAATTTACTCGTACCTTAGTTTGACTTGCACAATGGAAGCTATGCTCGTATAGCTCGAGGGTTATGTTCTCTTCTTATTAAGGAAGTTTATTTAAAATCAGTTTAATAAAACCAAAAAAATTAAGTAAAAAAAAAACATCGTTAGTGATTAGCCCCAATGAATAATCCTTATGGCATTGAAAATTAAGACGTTTATTTTTATGAATGAATAAATAATGTAGAGTCGAATTTACGTCGCTTATGTAGTGCGCGTTTCAGTTGTAACTTTATGGATTTATGTGTACTTATCGTTTAGTTGTTATTCAATTTTTAATTAATTATCAATTAATTATTATATCATATACAGTGAAACAACAATATTGATTATAATCAAAATCATGCATGCAAATAGCTAAGTGTGAACTATATATTATTCAACTACAGAATAAAATCTAAAAAAACATACACAGTATTATTAAGAAATAAAATACACAAAAAATCCACATCAAATTTACTTCAATAAAATTTAAGATAATAAAGATGGGGTTAAATTCAGAAAATAATATATTAAAAAGAAAAATCATAATTTAACAAGTAAATAAATACATATAAAAAACAAATTAATTAATTTATTTCCAACACCAAAAACATTAAAATATAAATATGCAACTTACATAAAGTTTCAAATTTTGCAACACGTAATCCTGAAAATTGAGCTTTTCACTGAAATTGCTAGGCGATTTATAAACCGAACAATTGGAAGACTATTAAAACTGTTGTGATTTCACTGATTAGCTGTCAAATATTTACAACTAGTACATAAACAAATGTATATATGTATTTTAATTTGAATTTATTATCATCGGTAGCCGCACCGTGTTGCGCGGGCCGTCGGCGCGGACTGCGCGTGCGGCGCGGTTTGACGTCACCGCACCAAATATAGTGTGGAAAGCTCCGCGAGCGAATTTTCTTCTAATCCCACATGCTACGGTGCATTAAGAGTTCGATATCGCGTATGTTCATCTGTTACTTAGTTCATTTCGGGAGTGAAATGGTAACGCGGTGTTATTTTTGCCGGCGATTTTCGTTTTCCCGCGCGTGGCTTAAAACGGCAACGGTGCGCGGGCGCATCCACCGGGCACTTTTGTTTACTAGACGCGCGTCCATCGTAGTGATCGGAATCAGTTCAAATAAATAAATTACGATATATTAATAAATTTAGGAATTTTCTAGTTATATAAAATATGAGATAATATTTTGAATGGTAGAAATGTAGACGGTAAAAAAAATATTGAGACGCGAGTGGATATAATGACGATGTTGTAGTATTATTATTTGTTATCCACAGTATTTATAATAGGGTTATCCACAGTATCTATTTTTTACTTCTTAAATAAAAACCAACAGTCTTTAACAGACTTTCCTGACATTGGCTCGTCACGATAATGCTACTCAAAATTGTCAACGTTTCCTAATGTTCAATGTTTAAACATCTCGTCTAATTTCTATTCCTAATGCTGACTTAATTCTATCGTGTAAATAGAAGACGCAAATTTGATGGATGGCGAACTTGGCATACGGTTTATTTGCGGAAGACGCTGAAACTCCATATGGTCCGAAATAAATTTAATTTGTGCACGTGCTTAAGTGCTTCCACATACATGTAGCATGTTGACAGGTTCCTTTATTTGTTTGCTAACTGGCGGCTATCTTGCGGCTTTGTCCGCGATAAACTATGTCGATTTATTTTTTACATGTGTCCGAAGGCGATTTAGTTTTAAAATAATATACAGATTATATTAAATACAGTCTTGTACTTTTTGATATTGTCTAGTTTATAGGCATCTAATTTCTTCGTATGTTATTAACCTGTAACTTCGTAGAAAAACAACATTTAGGAATAAGGTATGCTCTACAAACGGTATGCTATACAATGTACTGTTGTAAAAATAAGGGTGGAATTGAAGGGTGAAGTGGAAAAGTGTAATAGAATGATGAAAAAAAAATCGAGTGCACATAAGCCTGTTAGAAAGATGATTAATTGGTGTGATTTATACATTCATTTTTGATACCGAAATTAATGTTTATCCCGACCATGGGATTCTTCACTGTGGGAGGTCCTACTTAAACTTTACCGCTTTATACAATAGTATTGTAAAATGAACTTGAGTCTTGATTAAAATTAAATCTATTAAATAGGGTTATGAATGCTTTTTCTTCAAATATACAAAGAAACCAATGACCTGCAACAGCTGAGACATACGATATCTTGCTAATGTTTAACGTTTCCAATGATTTTTACACGCACTGATGGTTTTTTTTACGACATACGATCAGTTTCTACGCAATACGTAGTTAAATTTTAAATAGATAAATGCTGAGTTGTGATTCATTTCTGATATTAGCATCTGTACGGGTTCCGGGACGTACCCTAGTCCTACGGGTGTCCCGTCTAGCGTAATCGTTCACGGCAATATATCACGTATGTAAAGTGCGTGGGGGCGAGAATGGCGTGAAGTTGCCCGCGGCGGTGGCAGTGGTGCCCGCCGTACGCCGGGAACCATGCCAGATTGTGCACCGCTATATAATTTTGATCTGGACATTGACTTTCGCGCTTTCCGGTGCACGGTTGCGAAGAAGTCGTGTTTTATTGTGGATTGTTTATGTTGGGAAGTTTTGTTGCGAAGTCATGCTATGACGGCCATTTGTTGTGAAATTAATAGTGAAAAGACGATCAGCCTATCTTGTTGTCATGGACACTACCAGATCCAGAGCGAAGGGAGAGGGTTCTGGAGCTTCTTTGTCAAAAAGAAAATTTTTAAATATGATTTTATATATTTTTGGTTAGATATTTAACTCTATTATATCCTAGGTGAAACCGATCGTAGATTAAAGATGTGTTGTGTAAAATTGTACTAGGGTTTGCGCTCTGTTACTCAATAAGATAATATACGTTTTTATAGTATATTATACATAATAATAATTAAAACACGTACAGTTCTACTTCTTAAAAACACTAGAGGTATTTATCACAAGAGACACAGGGCATAATACCACTATTAATATATGCACAATTTCCATCGGAGCAGCATGGTGGGATACTCTGCAGGTCTCCATCATTTAGGTGAGGCCCGTCCCAGCAGAGGGGTGATAAAGTGTCACTGACCTGCTCCACGACGATCCTGCCGCCGGGGCGCTCGCTGACGTAGCCCTGCATGCCGGCCATCAGCACGGTGGCGCCCAGGAACTTGTTGAGCAGCGCGCGCGCCTCCGTGTCCGCGCTGCTGTCGCCCTCCTCGATCACTGCGGAATAAGTCCTGTTAGCTACTATTCACCATTAGCTCAATGGACTCGAGGAAGGCCTTCGAAGGTTGGGTATGGAGCGAAAAATCGAAGGACGAGTTGTATGTATAAATTATTTATGAAATATTTTCAGAGGATTCACAATTTATTATTTTTTTTTGACGGTATTAAAGGGAATATCCAATAATTACGTGAAACATGTGATGTTGACTGTATTTTAACATTTTAAAAATAATTATTTATTTAAACGCGCTCCAAAGTTATAACTAATTTTTGACAGCAAAATTATAAATATACAATGAACAGATGTAATTTTCAATTTACATCTTAAAATTGCAATAAAGTTTTAGCTATTATATGTCAATGAACTAATCTTATGTTCATGTTATAATTAACGGAAATAATCACTTATCATCATTTACCGATATCAGCGTTCTTCATCCTAGTGAGGATGTCCTGGACGCCCGTCACTTTGGTGGTGCTGTCCAGAAAGGAGCGCTCCTGGGTCCGCTTGACCTGCGTCGGGCCTTGCACCTGCGAGTGCGTGCGGGTGGTGGTGGTGGTGGTGCGCAAGCCGTCGCCGATCTGCTCGCTCGTGGTGGTGGTCACCACGGTGTCCTCCACCGAGCCAAGGCTGTGCTCGCTATCTGTGCGGGTCAAACCTAATTACGAGAAAATTAATTTTAAAGGTTGAAAGTGGAATCTCCCCTTTCAACTAAATGACGACCAGTAAAATAAATTATGTGACTACGTTTTATATTATTTTTTCAAATGCGTGATTTTCTTTTCTTTTAATGTTATTGTAAAGTTGTGGATAAGTATATATGGCATCAATAATATATATTTGAAAATTTATAAGTATAGTCGAACTCAACTAGACGAGTCAATCCTACATATAAATAGATAAAGAGTAAAAAAATCTCTTTTGTTCGTCAACCAAGGTTTCTTTTATTGTTAGCTGAGTTTCGACATTAAGGCGAAGACTAGTATTAAAATAGTAACTATATATACTATAGTAGTATTATAAATGGCAACAAAGAAGTAGAGGCAAATGACCAGCGTGTGCGGAGGAGTCGCTGGAGACGCTGTCCTTCATGGTGGCTGTGCGCAGGATCAGACCCGCCTTCGGGTACGCGCTGCGTTCGCTCTTTGATGTTTCACCTGTACCAATCGATTATTTAACATTATTACGTTTCACCCATATTTGAGTACAGTTAGGTACGTGTACGCGTAAATGATATGTCTTTACAACGCTGTTTAAGTGTTATTACAGTTATTTGTACCCGATTCGCAAACGGTCTGTCTTTACAGCGCTGCTTAAGTGCGTAGGGTTCGCTCCAAATCGGCTAAATTATCATAAGTTAGCTGAATTATAATATGTTCTTTTATGAATTTTCAAGTACCTTAACCTAGGATACCTTTTCGGATATCATACGAACAATGAATAAATTTCAGGTACTAAATTCAATTTCCTAGTTGTGTTACAATGATCGCACGTGTACATATCTGTATTTTCCCAAATTTCAAACTATCTTCAATTCATTTTTCATTAATAAAGAATAAAAAAACCAAACACTTATTTTACATAAATACCATGGAGGTTACTAGTGTTACTTTACAACAATTAATTGATTATCACAATTTAAACTTTAACTGTTATAAAATTATCTCATACTCACTAAGTGTATCTATAAGACATGAGAATAAATGACGAATAATAATTATTCAAAAACTTACCACCGTATACAGTCACAAAATTCAAAGTTTTATAATGATTCTAACTACTTTAATAAATTACAAAATCAAGTAATAATAACCCAAAATTCGAAAAACCAACGGAAACATAATCGAGACGAAAGTGCTTTACATAATGCTCAATTGACAAGATGCGGTATGAAAGTTTGATTGATGTTCTTACGCGTCTTAAAATAAAGATCACGTATGGTGTTTGATGTCTGACTCAGGTAATGGGCCTGCCCACGCGATGGCCATAACAATGGTTCCACGCGTGTGCCTCACGGGCCGCCGGTCACGACACTGACTTTTACTTTCCACTAATTTTGATACACATCGATACTTAGGTTACTGACATGTTACGTTTGATTCAAATCGACTGAATGAAGTTTAAGTTAAGAGTTCGTAAAAATAAGAGACATATTTAAGTAGTAGAACGTATTTTACGTAAAAATTTACTACTGAAGTGGGATAGCGTCTTTTGTTTATTTAATTTTGAGAAGTAATAACCAGTTTCTATATAATAAAAGATCATTCAAGTTCAAGAGAACGTCAGACGTTACGAATAGTAATCACTGTAGACGTTATCATGCTTGTTGTCTCAATGAGTGTATTGCTAAGGCGTCACATTTATGTTCCAAATTATATCAGCAGATATCACTTAAGAGCACACCCATTTGTTAATGTATTACAAATTTTATTTACTCACTTGCATTTTTGATGAATTTCTCCGTCAGGGACTTGACGGAGCTCTGGCGTACTGTCTTACGGTCCTCGCGTCTTTCCGTGCGCTCGCTGCGCTCAGACTTCTCCATCCTCTCCTTCCCACGCCTGTCCTCCCTTCTCTCTGTAATAGCCGTGCTCTTCTTTTCTAACCTATCTTTTTGTCGTCTTTCGTTTTGCGTGCTGACAGTCTCGGTGTCGGATCTCTCGAGCCGATCTCTCTGACTTTGCTTCTCCTCTGTTTTCTCGATGTCGCTCACGTCGACGACCTCCACCCGTTCCTTTTGTAAGTGCCGCTGCTCTCTTCTGTCCAAGCTCTCTGAGCCACTCTCAATCCTGCTTTCGATGACTCTACGGTCACTGTGTGTGAATTGGTCAAGTGCGGCGCGCTCGTCTTTCTGTAAGTTCGAAATATGTTGAATACACACAGTATACGTAGATATGAGATTGAGTAAAATTAATTATTTAAGTATAGATTATAAGATTTTTAAGTAGCAGATAATAATAAAATATACAATAAATATGAGATGTATATATAAAAAAAAAAATATTTCAAATTTGATTACATATTAAAGAAAATGTATTAGATATTAAAAAAAATATAGAAAATGTATTAGTAGGTACTTGTGTACTAATACGTTTTCTACCAACCATAACGCTTCCCATATTACGTAAACAAAACAACAAAGAGCAATGGTTCGAATATATCCCGAAACCATACAATAGTTTTGAAATATAAATCCATATTATTAGGCATAAGTTAGGCGATGATAATTGTATTACAAGTAACATCAAATTATTTATAAACTGTGACCTACAATTTTTCAGACTCAAGTTATTGCTATTAAAACTATACAGGCACTTACAACATTGCATTCATAAAATTTCAAGTGAATATTTCTCAGGTACTCACGTTGTGGATTTCACTCAACGTCGTGCCTGTGTCGCCGCCGAACTTCTTGGTGGTGGTGATTGCAGCGAGCCCGTGGAGCCTCGACGGCCGGTCTCCTTGACTCTGCAGCAGTTTCTCCAAGTCCTCCGGCTCTGTAGAGTAGGCGGTGACGGACACGGTGCCTTCCGGTTCGCTGCCGTTGCGCGAGTGGAACTCTTGTCTAATCACCGTACCTTTCACTGGTTGACGGAATACGCAAAAAATGAAATTCAAGCGTTTACATAAAAAGCTTTTGTTAACTATTCGGGTTGTTGCTTAACTGAGTGCACCCACGTTGTATACGGATTAGAATACTTATTTATTTGGTGCTTCGTGTGAGATATGTCAACACTCTCCAAGAAGCCACGTCAGTCTGCTGCCATACATACAAAAAAATTGCTAAGTACAGCTGTTTGTTCAGTTGTTTAATTTGATTAAATTAAAAATGTATAGTAATATATTGTCCTTAATTTTGTGTTACGAGTGTGTCGTTTTATTATTACTTATACATACATATAGCTACACGTCTTCATATATTCTAAGTAATTACCTTAAAATATAACTAACTGATTACAACAAAACATTGAACTTAAATGATTTGACAGAAAAGTACATTTGATAAGATACCAGGAATTGATTTGATTTAAAATTTCATTAATAAAGGATGTAAGTAAAGTCATATGCACACACTTAAAGTAACGACACAGTCAGCTGTCTAAATACGTACTTTATTTTAACG
The DNA here is from genome assembly GCA_002930495.1 of Cecropterus lyciades. Classification (NCBI taxonomy): domain Eukaryota; kingdom Metazoa; phylum Arthropoda; class Insecta; order Lepidoptera; family Hesperiidae; genus Cecropterus; species Cecropterus lyciades. The sequence continues at coordinate 262,473 of MOOZ01001090.1, forward strand.
TCTTGTGATTCACAAAATAAACACTTACCTTGGTAGTTCGTCGCTCCGTTTCTGAGTGCCTTGATGCCGAACAGCGGTCTCCCGTCAGCGTCCAGGGGGCCCGGGCCGTAGCTCGATGTGATCACATCGATTGGCTTGGAGATTATCTTAGAAGGACTGGTCGCCCTATATTTAGGTTTGTCGGAATCAATCTTTTTAGTGCTGAACGTTCGTGTCTCAGATGTAATCTTTTTCAGATTCCTGTTGGTCACCCATGATGGTTTCTCTTCCTGTTGCTTCTTTTGGGGTATTTTCTTCTCGATATCGAAAACGCTTTTAACGAGCACTTCCTTTTTACTTACAGTATCTGATTTTTGGCGCTTAAATTCTGATTGTGAGGTTCTTTCTGGACTTTTATGTTTACGCTCAGGACTTTGAGGCTTACGTTCGGGGCTTTGAGGCTTGCGTTCGGGGCTTTGAGGCTTGCGTTCGGGGCTTTGAGGCTTGCGTTCGGGGCTTTGAGGTTTACGTTCAGGGCTTTGAGGTTTGCGTTCTGGGCTTTGACGCTTGCGTTCTGGACTCTGAGCTATTCGTTCTGGACTGCGTTTCTTTTCGGGCGATGGTGACCGTTTGCCATTTAAATGTACAATTTCAATGATATCTTTCGAAGAAGTTCGCTCAGTTACAGTTTTTGACACGGTCGAGGTTTGTCGAGACTCCACCGTACGGTGTTCGGTTACGCGCTTGTTCTTATCGTCTGCAATTTTTTTGGTTTTTGAATCAGAAAATCTTAGTTTATCGGTTTCGTTTAATCCCACCTTTTTCATATAAGCAGAAGCATATTCGTTAAAGCGATTCGCCTTTGATTTAGAAGTTATTGTTTTAGTTGGTGAAAGAGGTCTAGTTTTCTTTTCAGGACTGTGTTGGCGAACTGGACTTTTTGGGATTGATCTTAAAACTGGCTTTTCAGGACTGTGTGGCCTTTGACGTTTATCATTGATTGTTTTAGTTGGTTCTTTTCCATGACTGATTAACATTGGTTTTGAGGGCTCAATGACTTCACTTCGATGAGGCGAAGGCTTAGAAAGTTGATCTGTGACTATAGATTTTTGTGGAGCCGATTTAGGTTGCCTGTCTGGTGAGAAGGTTTTGTGGGGCGTAGGCTTAGCTTGTCTTTCGGGTGATTTTGTAGGCGGACGGTCCGGAGACCTGGTTTTTACGACCCTTGTAGTGGTCATCTTAGAAGTCCTTGAAAACGCAGATGAATCAACTTGTTCAGTTTCCGATCTTTTCTTGGCGACTCGTATTTGAGCTCTAATTCGTCGTCTTTGCTCGTAGCCCACGACCTTTTCCAACTGAAAAGTAGACCACAGTCAGTATGAGTACAAATATAGTAATATAACATAAGCTAATACAACAACCATGCAAAGACAAATAATTTTACTGACCATTTGTTCCAGAAGGTCCAGGTCGAAAATGTCTTCGATACAAGGCTGGTGGTGCTCCACACTACTACGCCGACGTTCACTGCTCACAGTTGATCTCTCCACGCTAGTTCTTCTTAATTCTACACCAAATTTTCCACTGCCGCGTCTGCTGCTTACTTCAGTGTCAGTCACTTCTGTGGTCTTTGATTCTTCCTTTATTTGACTGGTTTTTGTTGGACGTAAGTAACCAGGAACTTTGTCATGTGATTTATCAGGTTTTTCAGGATCAGGTCGCGCTTGCTTAGGAGAGGCGGCTCGTTCTGTAGCAGGATAACGAGACAAAACAGTTTTAGTTGTTGTTGTTGTTTCTGTTACTTGACCTAATGGTGATTTAGTCCTAGAAAATTCAGGTGAATGCGTTCTGACACGCGATGGGCTATCTCGTATCGTTTCATCTTTATCGCGTACAGTTTGATGAATTAAATTAACTGTACTATGTATACGTTCATTTTTATCACTATCAAGATGTGATAAATTAACAGAATCATCTTCTAAACAAGGATGAGAGGCAATCGTAGAATCGGTCTTCGGCGATTTTTTAATAACGCCTATATCTGTTAATTTTGTTGCCTTGGTTTTGTTTGTGATGTCACTTGTTTTTTGAGTGGTAGACGCGATGTTTTCGAATAACGCTTTAGCTTTTTTGACAGCTTCACTACTACGCATAGTGGTTATTTTTACTGGAGGATTGCGATCAGCAGGTTTAGTATTAGGACTTGCATAATCCTTAGTTTTTGCTTGTGATTCTGTAGTCTCTTTGACGAAAGAGTCTTGGCGTTGGTGTTCATCGTATTCAGAATATTTATTTGACTTTACATTTACATTATCTGTAATTTTAGTGATTGCACTTTCATCATAAGTATCATCAACTATTTTTTTCATAATCTTGTCATGTTCTTCTTTTATTCTTCTCTCCTTTTCTTCTACTTCATGTGTCTCGTTCAAAAATTGCTCAGCTGTTTTGACGAATTTGTTCACTTTATCAGAAACACTCAATAAACAATCATCGCTTCGTAAAGAATCATCAATGTCACTGAAGTCAGGACGTTCGATTTTTTGCGCGGGTTTTGGTTTGGATATTTTAACACTTTCAGCTGTTTCAACAAACAAATGTGCCTTGTCATTAACACTCAATTTCGTATAATCATCTTGATAAATTGTGTTTTTGTCATACTCATCTACAATATTTCGTGAAGGGCTTCTATTATCTTTTGTTCCACGTGGACCCTTTGCAAACTTGTTTACCTTTTCTGAGACAGATAACAAACATTCATCTGATTTTATGTTATCAGAATCAAAATCAGAGTGAACCTTTCTTTCCACATCTTTAAATCGAGCTGAATCTTTAGTAATATTTGTTGAATCTGTTTTACTATTGAATTTAGATACTTTGTCATTGACATTAAGCAGATAGTTTTCAGTATGATCTATATCTGTTCGTTTAACAAATAGTTCATCGTCTTCACATATCTCAACAATATCGTCCACAATAGACTCGGCCTCATGAATAGTATGATAAGTACGTTTATTAAATTCGTCATCAGGTTCGTTTACTTCATCTGGGAACCTTGGAGTACCAATATCTTCCAAGAATCCAACAGGCGTGGGGCAAATTCGGTCAGGGGAATTTTCTCTGGAAGATTTCGCTTGTTGGACATCAATAATAATGTCATCGTCTTCAATAGAAGTATTTAATGCTGTGGCAGATTTAGGTTTGCTTGTTGGAAATTTGGTTTGAGATTCCTTTGGTTGCGATTTTGGTCCTTTTGTGTTTGTTGGAGTTTGTTTTGTTACTCTAGTTGTAGACATGTCATTGACTTGTATTTCTGGCCTCGATTTTATTCTCTGTGATGAAATCTTCTTTGTTTTGAGTGTAATATCACTAGTTGTGCGAATTACTTTAGTATCTGAATCTTTTTTGGGATTCATATTCTCTTTATTGATACCTTTTGGTGTTGTTTGTTTTGTGTCGGGTTCAGTGGTTTTATAGACAACATTCGAAATAGATTTTTGACTCATTTTAGTAGTTGCCATTTTTGAAAAACTATTTTGTTTTATAGCACTGATCGTCTTCCTGGAATCCATTGTCATTTTTTCTAATGTTTTATCTGTTCTTGTAGGCGACGTAGAGCTTGGTGATGGTTTTCGAATGTGAGATGGAATTGAATCTCTTGTCTTGTTACCACCAACTTTCTGTATTTGTGGAGATTGAGGTCTATCAACAGGTGTAGCAGCTTTTTTAGGCGAAATGCTCCGTGTTTTGGAAGGTGATTCTGGGCTGTCCAGTTTAGAATATATATTCGTTGTCTTTTTAATTGGAGAAACGTTTCTTGATGGAGGCTTACTGGAAACTTTGGGCTCTCTTGGTTTATCGACTTTAGTTTTATCCACATGCATATCATCTTTACTTGTAACACTCTTTCTGATTGTTTCAATAAGGCTTTCATTCACAGTTTTTTGAACATTGACCGAATATTGTGGGATTTGAGAAGTTCTATCCACTTCCTGTATACTGGTTGGCTTTTTAACTGTTTTTACTGGACTTGTTTCACGGCTGGGTGATCCACGATTACGATCAGGTGAAAGTTTCCTCAAAGTCTTTTGGACTTTTTCCAGTATTTCTTGCTCTCTTTCTGACTGAATAAATTGTGTACTGAAATCCATTGTTTGAATAATACCAGTTTCCTTAACATTCTCGTAGTCTTCTGTGGATATTGTTATCTTCTCGGATCCTTTAGGAACCTTAGATGATCGTGGGATTATAAATTCATCTTCAATTACATCTGTAACAGTATCCTCCTTAATAGTCTCAGTAGTTTGAGTTAAATTACATTCTGTAGATGTGGCCGCGATGTTCGTTTTAGAATGAGGCGTACCTTTGACCGGACTACTATTTCTTTGTAATCTGGTAGGTGAAGAATCTTTTGGAAATTGTTTTACAGGCTCGCTTTTGGTTCCAACGGTAGGTATTGAGGTGTGTTCGTTCAATTTTTCTTTAGGGCTTGTTTTCGATTTTGTAGGACTGCTTTGTGTTTGCGATGAAGGTTTATAGGTTAATTCAACCTTTGTATTTTGTAACTTCAGTTTATCAAGTATCTGTTGGTCTCCAGGATGTTTTTCTTTAGGGTAGTCTTCGTCTTCCGTACTTTGGGATGGATTAGGCATAGAATACGGCCTCTTAGTAGTTGGTTGATCTTTTAGTTTCCTTTCAGGACTTTGACGGGAAGGTTCTTTGCTATCTTTTTTTGTAATGGTTTGTTGTTTTGTTTCTATTGTTTGATTTTTATCAGTAATAACAGTTGATGTATCTTTGGAATGAATATCAATATCTTGTTTTAATTTTTTTTTAATTGGTGATGTTCCCCTAGATGATGTTTCTGGTGTTCTAGATTTAATATCTTTCGGCTGACTGTCATGATGTACATTAGATTCAATAATATCTTTGCGTTCTTGTTTCAAAAAATCTGTTACTGTTGAACTAAAATCGGTTTTTGATTCTATGCGTAACGTTTCCTCATACGGACCTGGACTACGGCAGGGTGAGACACTCGGAGAGCTTGTATTAGACTCTGTAGTTTTGAATAAAGTATTTTCATCAGTATTCGTTGTAATTGTTTCCGTGGTTGTTTCATCGGACATGCCAAGAATCTTTCTACACCGTTCTTCGTACGTTTCACGCCTTTCGAGAGGTGGTTTTGGTTTCGGGGAAGATTTTGCCAATCCCTCTGTTTTATTTTCTGGTTGCTTTTCAGGAAAATCTTTCGATTCAACCATGGGCGATACAGAAAAACTTGATGGTGGTTTCTCTGTAGGTGATACCTGATTGTTATCAACAGAAGGTTTTTTCAAAGAACTTTTCCTCGGAAGACTATCTTTAATTGGTCCCTTTTCTGGTGATGGAGATCTGCAAGGTATTTTTGATGGAGATTTCGATCGTCTTGACTTTTCAAATTCGTCGTTTTTATTGTTTTTTATGTCTTCCGCACTGTTTTCGCTATTTAATTCCTGTTCATCTAAATCAGTTACTGACGGCTTTTCCAAACGAGGCGAACTGAAATATACAAATCCACTAACTGACGTTGTTGGAGAACTTTGACCTGTCGAAGGTTCTGTTTCTACACCTTTGGGCTTTCTCGTAGGACTCGTGGACGGAGTCACAAGTTGTTTAGGACGTTGTTTGGTGGTAATATTTTTACTGTTCTCTTCAAATTTTCGCTCTATATTAAGAAAATCTGTCGTTTGCTGATGTTTTACATCTTTAGTCGAATTTACGTCTTGAGATGTTAATTTTGTGGGCATCATGTTAGAAACTGTTGGCTTCTTTGGAGATTTGGACTCATTAGAAGGTATATCATAAGTAGTTTCTTTATTTTCTTTGCTTAGTCGCGGTGTTTTCTTATATGTCCCGTATTTAGATGGCGACGACTCTCGGCTTGGTGTATCTTTCGAAGTATCTGTGACAGTAGTATCATGATATTCTTTCGTCACATTCTCTGTTACAATATTTTTTATTGCCGTTTTCGTAGTTCTAGAATCAGTACTTTCATTTATCTCAAAAGTGTCAAAACGTGTGTCTCTTAATTTAACTTTGTTAGGAGAAGGCGATCGTGACGCATCTCTTAATATTGGCTGAGATTTATTTGTTGGTTCGGATCTAACATAGTCAGTCGTATCTTTAGAAGGACTTTTTCTTGGTGCAGTTTGACGTTGAATAGTTTCAGGATGTTTCATAGAATCTCTTCTAGTAGGAGACGAATCTTTTGTAATACGTTTGTTATCACTTGGAGCCTCTTTTCTAGGTTTGGAATTATCACCGGGCATTTTGGTGGTAAAATCTTCATGGACAGAATTTATTTTGCCCGGAGAAGTTTCTCTGGAAGGAAATTTGTTTGGACTACTTGACTTAATTGGGCGGCTTGTATTGGTCGGTGACGTATTTGGCGTTGATCGTGGAATATCCTCTATTGGGGTTTTTTTAGTAGGAGAAGGTGATCTCATTGGATATTTATCGGGACTTTGCGAATCTTTCCTTATAGATGTTTTAGACGATTCAGTACGAACGGATGAAGTTGTAACTTTTTCCGATATATGCTTAGAAGATGTCAATTGATTGTTTTGATATTTGTCTGGGCTGGACGAATCTCTTTTTAATGTGTTCCTCGGAGAAGTAGATCGTGAGTCATGACGATCTGAATGCGGTGAATCTGGAAATACTTTCTTTGATGGAGAAGATTCCCTTGAAGGAGTTTGTTTATCAGGGCTAGGTGCCGTCTTTTTATGTCCTTCATGTATCAATGGCGATGGTTTTTGAGTTACAGGAACATCTTTTCCCGGAGATTTTCTTGTTGGCGAAACAGATTGTCGAGCTTGATGTTTATCAGGGCTTGGTGATTTATTTCGTGATAATGGACTTACCATAGAAAAGGGCACGTCAGGGTGGTCAGGGCCTCCTGTGTATTCTTGTTCACTAGCGACTGGTGAATCAGGACTTGGGGATTGTTTAAATAACGATGGGCATGTTTTAGGAATACAATTATTTGAATTTGGTTCGATATCAGTACTATCAATTAGGCGCTTCAAATTCTTAGTAATGGTGGAAGTCTCATGTGCTGTTTTCGATATTTGTTCATTAGTACGAGTGTACATTTTCGTCTCTTCATCAATAAATTTATAGTGATCTTCTTTAACTTTAGTGATATTTGGTTCTAGTGGAGTGTCGAACGTTTTATGTTTTGTTGGTGATTTATCTCCTTTAGCAGGTGAGCTTGGACCGTTAGGAGATTTCGGTTTGCTAGCAGCTGTAGGTCTCATATATCCTGGAGTACGGTCTTGATTATTATCTGAAACATTTGGTGACGTCTTTTCTGGTAAGTGTTGGTCTTCAGGACTTTTTTTGTCTTTGGGCTTCACAGATTTTGATGGAGAAGGATCGCGTGGATATTTCGAAGCTTTCTCAGAACTGTTGTTTTCGGGATAATGATGGATAGGCTTTCTGTCAGGACTCTTCTGAGATCTCGTAGGAGAAACTTTGTTGTGGAAAACCCCAGGATTTCTTTTCTCTGGACTTGAACGGTCTGGGGTACGGCGGGTATAATATTCGTTAGGATGAGATTTTTCTGTGGTAATATTCCTGTCAGGGCTAGGACTAGATCGTGTAGGTGTTACGTTACGTGGTTTTAATGGAGTTCTCCTATCGGGACTTTTACGAGATTTATCATGGGGGCTTTGATGTCTTTTCTCCGGACTAGTACTTTGTCTAGCACGATACTCATTGTCGTGCTTTCTGTCAGGACTGCACGATGGCCTTGTGGGAGATCTTGGATGAGGAGGTCGTCGTTCTGGGCTGGTATATGTATTAGATTTGGTTTCAGACACCGAGTGTGTTGAATGAGTGCTAGAATATCTGTCTGAAATCGTGCGAGTTGGAGAATATCTGTCAATTTTATTAGGACTTTCACCGCGACTATGCGGCTTCCTGTAAGTCTTATCGGGGCTAACACTACTTCTTAAAGAAGAATTGCTAGACCTGAATGTCTTGCTTCCCGGCGATGAAGCTCTAGTAGATGGCCTCGTTGGTGTATCAGACCGGAGGGTACTTGCCCAAGCCTGATGTGACGGGCTCCAATCATTACTAATTTTTTTTTGTGAAAAGTCAGCTTGATATGTTGTTTGATATTGATCAGAGCTTATTTTTCGCTCAATAATTTCTTCACGTTTAGTCTCTCGCATGATGTTATGAACTCTGTCTTCATTGTCTTTAACAATGTGGGTCTCTTTACGGTCATTACGCTGAAGGTTTTGAGTGTCATGCGATAAAATCACATCACGATGGTTCACATCGTTGACATAATTATCATATTTCTGATTTTTAGTACTATATTGCGTCGTTTGTACATAGTCATCATTTTTATTTGTTAGATTATCTACATTGCGACTCTTTTTGAAATCAAAATCATCCACCGCTCTTTGTGTGTCTACAATGTTGTTGGTGTTAGTGTCAATTATTTCTCGAGTGCTTTTTGACGATGATTCGTTAATTTGTGATGTATGTTTTTGTGTTGATGTGTACGACGAAGTTTTACTTTCGCTTTTAGTCTGTTGCGAGTGTTGTTCAGATCGGCTACTTTGCACTACAGGTGCACGAAATTCACGCCGAGTACTAGTTACTTTTGTACCATCAGGTAAACGTCTTGTTTCTACAACCACTTTAGTGTTATCATCCGGATATTCAACTTTTCTAGAGACCACTTCGCCATGTTCATAATCACTTCTTAAATTTTGTTCATAATCATTAGTTTGCGTGGATCGTCTCGTAGTCACTTCTTTGTTACGGTTCGTGTCGTGGGAAACTTGTCGAGATAAGTCATACTCTTTATTGGTTACATATGGCACTGTATCGTTGGTCGAAGAAATTTTTTGGAACTTTGAAGTAGAAGTCGACGAACTGGTTGTCGACGAAAACTGAGTTCCATCGTCCGTCTTGCGCACTACCTGCTCGTGGGCGGCAGTGTTTAAAGTACTTTCATTTCGCTTAAGGCTAGTATTGCCATCGTCATATTCAGTGACCGCTTGCTTATGTTGATCGATGGCTGCGAATTGTCCTTTTCCACCTTCCACGTCATATCTACCCTCAATGTTAGCTTGAACGGACTTTATGTGGGTGTGACCGTCGTCGGTCGTCCTGTTTTCGGATTCGACGTTCCACCCGGCGTTCGATAGCTCCTTCAGATCTGTAAAGGATTGACACTCGTCAACTGGGGCTTATGATTGCTCGGGCTTTTGTTACTGGTTAATAGGCGTTAGTTCGGTTAGGTTTAAGTCGGTGTAGACGTGCAGTAAGCACCTTGGCCGCGGTACGAGAACTCCTTAGGCGGGGAGCCCGCGTCGCGCACTTCCTTACTCTTCATCGACTGGAAGCTCTGGTCCGCGAAGGACTTCACATGTCCCTGCGTTGATGTGAACTCACAACCTGTCGAAATTTGTATAACTACTCTAACAATTTCTATTCAATACAACATTAAAATTTTCGCTGAAATAAAAATAAGTGTCAACAAAAAAGCAGTGATGAATTTCATGTGAAAGCTAACTTTACTGAGGGGACTTATTGAATTATTAATTATAGAGGACAGATACAATAAATGAATGTCAACGAATAAGTGCAAAAACAATTAAAAATGAAAACTAAGCATTTTAGGCTGGACTGGGCTGGTCAAGGAGTTTGCTATTATAATATAAAAATATCCATTAGCTAAATATTTAAAGTCATGTTTATTATATTTTCTTTCTTGTGTGTAACTTTTTTGAATTTCATATTGAAAGAAGATTCCACCTAAATCATGTTACAGATTCATTGCCACTCGACAGAGTGCACTAAATAGCATTTAATAATATTATTATTTCTTCTGCTGAAGGCATTTGTTTTATCAAGACTTACATTACTTAATAGACGTCAGGTCATGATAGTTTTTAGTAGCAATAATCTAAAAATTATGATAACAGACAACATCGCAATTATTGTACTAATTTTCAGAAAAAAACTGAATGCAACAAATGAAAAAGTTTATTCTCAGTTCAACGTTTTGTATTATGGGAGGACCACAGACGTAGAGAGGTAGCGGGTAAGGATAGTGGGTAGGGAGTGCTGTCGTACCTTTCCCCTCAGCGCCGGGTTCCGGCGAGTAGAGGTTGCGCAGGCGCTCCTCCCGCAACCGGTACATGTGCGCGCGGATCTCTTTCTTGCGAGAAAAGTCCTCCGTCTGTTGCCACTGGAAATATCAGGATAGCTGTTTTACTACCAAATCTTATTTACACTTAAGTCTACTACAACAATTTTAATTCGATATTTAAAAAAAATAATAATAAATAAAAAAAGGAATAAAAAAAAAAATTTGCATTGGATCCATGTCCATGTCCATAATAAGAATCCATGTCCATAACAATAAGGAAAGACTTACAAAAGCAACCTTGTGAACGCATAACAATAAATTATTCTCATTTTTTTGATCTCAAAATATCAGAAAAATCTAAGTTAGGTAATTAAATAAACCAAAGTTAAAATATTGTTGTCTTACCATACGACGCAACACGTCCTCGTCGCGTATCAGGGATACGTCTCCTTCAGACATACTGGAATCATATACAAACAAACACGTTATTATTTACTTATATATGAATACACTGTCAATACAAAGTAGGATAAAGTTATAGCAAAATTGTATAAGTAGGTATTTGATCCCATATCGGGCCAAAGTAATATTTATTTGCATTGTTTAAGGTAGCTAGTCTTCTTCTGATAGAAATGATTTGATTTCAACAAAACTTTACTGTAAATTAAATCAATTATAATATTATTACAGCTACAGCTCAAACTACTTGACGGATTGTTACATCTTAATATATATAAATTACGTGTCACGTTGTTTGTCCACTATGAACTCCTAAACTATTGAACCGATTTCAAACACATTTGCACACCGTGTGCAGCTTGATCCGACTTGAAAGATAGATAAGATAAGCTTTATATCATCTTTTATATATGTATATATATAAAGTAAAGGTATATAGGTAGGTTTTCCCTGTAGTTCCGGGACCAGAATAGGGCTATGGTATCCCCTGCCTGTTGTAAAAGGCGACTAAAAGTGAGCTTCCAGGGTTGCGCAGAATGAGCTCGAGCTGTCCAGTCAAGCAACCTTGGGAAGGACGGCGGCATGTGTGGTCGCATGCAGTCGTACATCTGAAGGGACAGTGAGCGATAATGCTCACAGGGAAAAGCCCGTAAGGGGCATCGCGCTCGGAGGACTCCGGTTGTTCCGTTGGAGATCCCGGAGTCATTCAAGCAGCGCTGAGGATGGCCACCGGGGGGTTTTAGTGTGGTAAAAATCCCACATAACCCTGCGTTGCTCCCACGGCGTCGGGTACCTTTTGAAGATTCCCCCTCGTTACAAAAAAAGGTATATAGGTTGGTATATAGTATAGGTATGTAACTGCGACCATGTCGTAATCTGTTGGGTGGTATTTCTGTTTGATGCTTTTAGGGTTTCGTACCCAAAGGTTAACGGGACCCTTTTTAGTAAGACTCCGTTGTCCGTCGGTTCGTCTGTACGTCTGTCTGTCACTAAGCCGTATCTCATAAACCGTGATAGACAGACAGTTGAAATTTCCACAGATGATGTATTTCAGGTGCCGCTATAACAACAAATATGAATAGCAGAATAAAATAAACATTTAAGAGGACTCAGATACTACAAATGTGATTTTTTTGCTCGATATTAATAACGGCAACAGTTAGTCGCTTGAATTATTCACAGAATGTTTAGTTCTATAGCAATATTGAAAATAAATCATGAAATCAAAATAAAATAAATATTTAAGGGGGGTTCCCAGACAACAAGCTTGATTTTTTTGCCGTTGTTTTTATAGATAATGGTACGGAACGAGAAGAGGCATTGATTTAAAAAAGAGTGTTCCCATAATCAGATAAATTATATGTTGGTTTAGCTCGGGTTGGAAATGCAGAAAAACTATATTTTTTTCTGCCAGATAATAACACTACATTAAATATTGCATGCAAAGAAGTGTTGAACAATTAAAATAAACATAATAAATCATATAATGTGATTTTAATATTCACTTGAAAGGTAAAAAACTAAGGTAAACACCAAGATTATACGTCATAGAGCATACATGTTTCGCCAAATTGGCATGCAAACAGATACGTACATATGTATCTGTTTGCATGCCAATTCGGCGATACATACGCCTTAAAAACATAACCCTATTTTTGGAAGTTGGGTAATAAACATTTTCATTGGCATTTAGTTCTAAGAACCACACCAAAAATGTTTTTAATGCCCAACGAAGTGGGCACGGGTCTGCTAGTATGATATATAATTGAAAAATCGTCTGAGCGTGCTGACAAAAGCTACGTAATTTTTAAATAAGACACCTATAGAAAAAAGAATGAGGAAACGACGATTTTCTTTGTTATCGTAACAATATGGGTATCAAATTAAAGCTAGACTAGAGTCAAAGTTATGAAAAGGATTTATTTAAATTAAATAAATTCTTATAAAAATAAAAATCCCGAGCGCTTTATCAGAACGTAACAAAATAAGTAGTTCTAATCGTGAAATAATTATTAAAATTTAAATTATAATATATTACAAGGTGGTGCAGGCGGGGACAAACAAACATGACAATCTAAATCAAATCTTACTTACGTTTGTCACCGCGTGCATACAGCACCTTATAATATTTTGTAATTACCCAATGTCTTTGAGATCACCGGCACTTGAAACAACAAACTGATACTTTGTAATACTGGTAACAAATTGATATTGACACCGGAAAAATCCTGAACAGTATTTGCAAAATGCGTCTGTGCCATTAACGTCGCCACGAGCTGAATTAATATGTATTGGCGACAACAAGTCATCCAGTTGATGTAATTGCAACTCGCCACAATTATACATCAAGGACCACCAATTACCATGATTCGACCACCGGCTAACGGAGCAAAATTTATTTTATACGACGTAATAACAACACCCGTTACAATGTACTATCCAGCTCACTTTCATATGAAGCGGCCATCTTAGTCCTCGGGAGTAGCAACGTATCTGTGATTGACCTCAGTTTCATCTGAAGTCAATCACAGATACGTTGCTACTCCTGTACCTGCTACCCCCTGTTTAGAACCCCTGCTTTATATGAAGTTGATTATATCCAGTGGCGGCAGTGGCCACTTATCATTAGGTGGATTACAAGTTTGTTTGCTACTTCAATCATATTCAAAATGTGCATTTCGGAAATTTTGATTCTATTTTGTGTTCCCAAGCTTCATTTAGTGAACTGAGAACGAAAGGGAAATTGAGCAAACACTTCGGCAAGTTGAGTTGAATACTTGGAACTACTTCTAATAACGTAGTCGTCTAGTAAATTAAATAAATACGATTTAGTGTAAGACAAGGACAAATGTAAACGTTAGGTTCCTTTAATAACCTCGCGCTTTAGGAAACTAACCAAAATGCGAACACAATTTTGTTACTTCATAAAATGCGATATTCGCATTATGTCCGTTTTATTTTTACCATGCGATATTAATGCAGTTTGATCTATAATAAGTAAAACAGCTAAAATATTCTGAGAACTTATTCAATGGATACTTGGAGACGAAGCTAAATAAGTTGTTAAAAACATCAAGAATCTTGACCTAAAATTGTTGCAATATTTATTGTAGCTCAGGGTTGAATCATTGAGTAGTTTTTGCTGCTTTAAAAGCCCATTACGCGCATACTATCTGGAGAGCAAAGCTTAAATTGGGCAGCCATATGGCGCTAAGGTCGCATCCATATCTGGCCGGCCTCGCCACCCCGCCGCCCTTGCCCTGCATAGTCAGTACGCGCCCTTATATGGTTCTCTCGACAAATGTACCACAATCGAGATACTTAATAAACACATTAATGAGAGACCGATGGTAATTGAATGTTTTTAAAGAATTTCAAGCTTTGGCTGATGTCCTCAAAATTTTAAATTCATCATAAATAAATATGTAAATTTTTGTGACATGTTATATGCTTATATAAATTAACAAGGCACCACATCCCATATACAGTTCATTCTTATAGTTATAGTTTCGAGACATGTTTTTAATTGATCAGGTACCTATAATATAAAACGGGTAGGACTGATTGTAATAGCAAATGATAACATAGAAATATAATCAAATTATTACCTATTTGTATTTTACGTTTAGAATAATTACATATCCGTAATTGAATCCATAGACATCCATTACATTCCTGACTACGATATATTAACGCTGATCGGCAGTGGCTTTGGTGCAGACCCAGTCCCCTATTACCAAATAGTAGTAAAAATAACGGCTCCGGTCAGAACCCACCTTAATAACCAAACAGGATAACAGGTGCCACTTAGTGACGTCAGCTAATATGCGTCTGAGGCGCGTCGCAACCAAACCATTATATTTCTAGAGGCGCACTAAACAACCTTAACATACCTGATAAGATGGATTTACAAATACAACGGCTGTCTCCACTAATTGCCGTCACACCTCAAATTAGGCAAGATGTTTTTTTCATCCGACAGACCTGTTATGGGGATTCCGTGAACATATGTGTTTACAAGAAAAAGATAAGTGTACATATATAAAAGATATGTCAAAGTTTGTGGGTTATATTTAAATATTCTAGGAGGTTTCTGGTACATCTTAAGAGCCACTTTTAGATATATTTCTCCCTCATAACAACAGTTTTAAGCGCTGCTGTATTCTAGTAAGGGATATAATAAGGGAGGGATTCAAGTGACCTCAGGTATGACTCTAATGGTATCTGGGGTTAATTATACATTTCTATCGGCGGCAGTTACCAATTATAATATTATCATACTAACTATAATATAAATTTTAATATGCAGAATAGATATGAATAGATGTGAATATATAGCCTAAATATTCAATCAACACCTTAATGATGTGGGCCACTTCGTGGGTCATCACATCACGCTTAATGTTAGCACGTCATGATTGCTTTTTGCATGATTACTTTCTGTTTCCTAAATGACGCCCAGCATGACGCACTATTAGCTAACGGACCGCCAGCGTCAGTTTGCTAGGATTACGTGGAGATTTCGAAACCAAAGTCTTTTAACTGCGACCTACATTTGTAAGGTGATTGTACTCATCACTGATCATGTGTGTAAATACTGTAATGTTTCATGAAATTAATAATCGATGAACCCTAATTTGATGGTATTGTGGCATTTATTTATGTCAATTTTATGTCTAACAATTCGCACATATATTCGCACCTAAAACTCTCATTATGAGAAAAGACACGTGCCCAGCAATGAGACAATAGAAGGTTGACGATTAGTGGCATTTATCTCATTGTTTACTGATAAAGATCTGATATATGCATGTAAACTGTCAAAAAAATAAGTAAAAAGGTAACACGACCTGTTGAAATATAATAAAAACTCAAACTCACGAATAAATAATAAACTGAACTGTAGGCTGTTAATTTGCGAATGGTTCAGGTAATTTACAACGAATTCACAAACCGACACAAGTTCTTTATCATATTTGATTGTAAACATTGAAGGGTGAATAAACGGGACGTTTACCTGCTGTTAAAAGTGTTTTTCTTTTATATATAAACCGGACAGAGCTGTGATACCTTGATAGGCTCATTGATCTGCCAGACAATAAGTTTTTATGTTACCGTAAGTTACCGTCCGCGACTTTTCCTGATGCACTTCCGTGCTTAGTTTTTAATTACCAGAGGGGGACATATTTTTAAAATAATTACAATTGGAACTCGTTTCCAAAAATAACTAATACCTACGTGAGTATTCTGCATCAGAAATACTTTAAGTATATTATTTGTTGATGTACAAATTACACAACAAAATGGAATTTTAAATAAAAGAAAACAATGTACTCGTTATACGAACCCGTGGGCAAATTCATAAGAAAATGATTCATAGGATAAAAATTCTCCCTTCTTATTTCGTGCTAAACAGAAAGATAAGATTGGCGTCGAATTATTTAGGTGATATGACGATATCATATAGATCTAAATTGCATATACAAGCAAAATATAGTTGTAGTATATTCAAATAAACTGTGAAATTTTGAGTTCCTATGAGTTGAGTGGATAATGGAGAAACTTTTGTATTTACTTAAGAACTGTATTTATACCTATTATCCACAATAAAATGAATTTGAATTATTACGTTACTTAAACAATATTTTTTAATTTTATGAATTCAAAAACTTATGTTTGATGAAAATGAAACGAAAAAGATAAATGCGGTCGAAGCTAATCGAATCTATACTAATATTATAAAGCTGAAGAGTTTGTTTGTTTGTTTGTTTGTTTGTTTGTTTGTTTGAACGCGCTAATCTCAGAAACTACTGGTCCGATTTGAA